>BTHU01000017.1:71237014-71689514 GCA_036184795.1 Tokudaia tokunoshimensis
CTGCCACAGCAATGATTATATACCCTGTGTAAATTCTGTTAATATAATTTATCAACGTGTTTAAATGAAGCCCTCACGAATGCTACATCCAAAGTCTTAAAGAGCACTGGTCCTGTCTGTTCCACACAGCACATCTTCAAGCAAACCTATTTTTCCCTTTCATGATAACTTTGTTATGTAAGACTCACAATGTCGTCACATTTTTCCACCACTAAGAACAGATATGAGAAGGACTGAAGGACTCCAGCTCATGAAACCAAGGCACTGGAGAAAATAAATCAAAGCAGCATTTTAGTAATTTTAATAAAACAAAGAAAAGTTGAACAAAACATGTCCTTTCACACGGCTTTACAGAAGTGGGAGGCCCTTGGTGGGTCTTTCCACCTTTTATTTCTAGGAGTGGAAAATTCTTCACTTGAGAATAAATCAATCCTGGATCTAGCAAATATGTCCTTCAGTACTAACCAACAACAAAAGAACCCATTCATAGGTACTCCACTTCCTCAGGGAAGACCACTGAATGCTGATAGGCTGCCACTGGGCTGGGGACCACAGGAGAAACACGTTCAGCTTCTGCATACTCCAAATAAAGTACACAAGTTCAAAGACTTACAGAGAGCTGGAAATATCCAGGAAATTTTTATTAAGCAAGAAAATGAATACAAAATCTTTGAAAAAATAGAACTGTAAAATAACTTTTCCATGAAACTAATGTTTAGAAACTGATCTAAAAACAAAATGCTCAATTAAGATCATTGATTCTATAATGACAGACTGCTAGTCTTCAGAAATAAAGCTAAAGCAGCTACAGCAAAAGAAATGGCTTCACAGGACTGAACGTGAAAAACACAGGTCCTAAAAACAGGTGGAGATGAGGATTGAGATGTAGCTCAGTGATAAAACACTTGTGCAGCATGTGTAAGGTTTTGGGTTCAATCCCCAGCAACACCACAATAGTAGTAGTAGTAGTAGTAGTAGTAACAATAACAGTAACAATAACAATAATAATACACTGAAAATTGACTTTTGATGGATGCATGACGATTTCTAACTGAACGACATAGCTGTGTTACCTAGAAAGTCTGTTAGTAAATGTGAACCTGTTTCAGTAACTCATTCTCAGTCTGTAAAAATTAAGTGAGATACTGTAAGCAAGGTGTCTCAGAGAATTCTACAGTACACAAAGGACACCTAGGCCTCAACAGACTGGGAAAGGCAGTGCTATCACACATGCAACATCCCCTCTGCTCTTCAACAATGGGAGACCTACATTCAAGTGAAGGTGTCAATGGGATTTGTACCTGAAGCATTAAAATGCCTAATGGACCAAAAATAACCATAAGCAAAGAACGAGTGCAACTGACTAGGGGAAGTTTCAATGTCCACATCATATAACCAAATACTCTCTGCAAAGCTCCCTCACACAGCATTGCAAAGGCTGTAAACCACACATGCTGCCTGTGAAGCACTGGCAACACAGACATGAAGAAGACAAGTCATTCAGTTCACGTGACTCAAAACCTGCTGACAGCCACAGAGTTCATGACACAACATAGTATCATTGACATGACCCAACAGGCGTGTGCCAATGGCTTCCACTGATCTATTCTAGGCATCAGCCTGTACTAGAAGGTACCCTAGATGGCATGGATAGATGATACATACATGAGCAAGGAAACTGTTCCCACAGAATTCTGCCTGGCAGGGGAAAAACAACAGGTAACTACAACACATGAAGTACAAGAGAGGTGAGGCTTGTCAGCCTGACCAGAAGACCTCTCGTGCAAGCTGCAGCAGTGAGTGTGAAGGCTAAGAAAGGCATGTGTGTGGACAGAAGCAGCAGGGCTGAGAGCAACAGTGTGACCACGTGTATCTCACACAGTGGACAAAGCTAAGTGGCTAAAACTGGACTGCTTGAGAAGTGGTCAAGAGTTTTCAAAAAGGGATCTCTTGCTCTGTTAAAAAAAAAAAAAGACCAAAGCAGGCTATGAAGGGCTGTAGACCTGTAGAGCCAATATGGGTTTAAAGCCTGGATGTGTGGTCAAAACTGAGACTAGAGAGATGAGTGGTGGAAGAATGGAGCCATATGAGAGGGCTTCCGGCTGAAGCCTGGCATGATGCTCAGACCGACACAGGCAAGCTACTGGGTAAACAGCAGCACACACAGAGAAGGGAGTCACTTTAAATCCACAGGCCAAAGCAATAAATGTGGGAAGGAACTATGTGGAATAAATGTGGGAAAGTGGGAAGCGTGAGTGGGCTGCAGTATGTGAGAGAAATGACAAGGCTAGACTTTCCTCTGGGGAGCAGGACAGAGGAGGGACTGCACAGAGCAGGGAGGAGGGACTGCACAGAACAGGGAGGAGGGACTGTAGGAGGGACAGGTCTGGAGGGTAAAAATGAGGTTGATGTGGGATCTGAAAATTAGGTAGGCAGATAGAAAACTAGATGTGGAACTCGGAGGAGCATCCATGACTGCGCCCAAACTTCTGGGTTGTGAGTTTCCCTTCTATTCTACCTTGCTCTTAGCTGTTAATGAGTATACGATAAAAAATAATTTTATCTTCAATCCCTAAAAATATCAGCCAGAAAGTATTATACAGAGACAATTAGGAGTGGTTCTAATTCCTGTCAAATTCTTTTCAAGTCTCAGACTACAAGTTGTTTGCTCTCTGCATGTTTTGGTTCCACTGGCACATCTGCATTTTTGGGCAAATTTGCCACTGGAGACAATTCTCCACTTCTGGGTTTTCCCAAACTGAACTACACTCAGAGCACTGGACAAATGCGTATGACCAGCGAAAACTCAAACTCGTTTTACAAGAACTGGAATATTTTTAATGAAGTTATAGCCACAGACAGCAACTCTTTCAAATTCTTAAAACAGTGAGTTCCAGGACAGTTAGAGCTACATAGAGAAACCCTCTGGTGGCACAGCTCATGTGGCCTCAGCCTCTGGTGTGCTGGGGTTATTGACATTTGCCACTGTGCCTGCTCCCTCGGAATGCTTCCCGTCACCCCCACACATCTTTACTCTACTGAGCCCTCTTGCCCTCCTTTTTTAAGTAACATTAGCAACTGCCATTCTTCTGAGAGAGGAAGGCACAAGTACTATGTATGCGCACAATCTATCATCCTTCTGACCTCCCTTTGGCAGAAAGTTACTTTGAAAGATTTTCACAAGAGATTCCTTCTCATCTCAAAATTAATAAAACATCAGGTTATAAAAGAAATTTCAATTCAGGCGTTCATACACACAATACTATGATCTCCTTTTCTGGAGAGAAAGAGACAAGTCGGTGTTAGCTCTGCAACATCCTGCTCCGCCTGGTACTAATCTCCACTGCCAGATCCAGGCAGTGCCCAGGCTAACAGGATTTTCTTCCAGAGTCCCAACTTAGCAAGTCACCTTTCTTTCTGTAAGACCTCTACCTGGTCTTACAGAATTGGTAACTAAGAGGAAAGTCACTGAAGGAAACTAGCTTTTAGAAGCACCTGGTCAAAGACAGCAGTGTTAAGCACCTGGTCAAAGACAGCAGTGTTAAGGAGTCTGATGTACTTCAACACAACGTGAGAACACAGCCTGAAGTTATCTTGACTCATGAGTCAATCCTTTTACAGTAGATGCATACAACTATGAACAAAAAAATCTGAAATAAATCTCAAGAGATTGGAAAATACAGAAGTCTAATAGATTATTTTAGAAGTGGTATTTTAGAGGAAGCAGTGTTTTATGGAAAGCAATATAGAAAAAACTGGAACAGTTCAATGTGGGTTTGAAAAGGAAGGGGTGGAGACTTCTAAAAGACAATCAAAAATGAGCGAATATGACTCACTTTCTTAAAGCTAACAGAGTATTTTATGCACGTGTAGTCAGGTGGCAAGCACTCCTTCCTCCAAGTGTCCCATCACCAGCTCAGACACTGCTGCAGAGGGATGAGGTACACCCCCATATGAAAATGAAGATGACAAAACACACATCTCACTGCACTGTTGTGAGGATCAAAGAAGATATATAAAATGTGCAGACAGAGTGTGATGTGAAGGTAAGTGCTTTACAGGCTAGCTTAGGCTCAGTTCCCATTCCGAACTAAAAATATCTCAGAAACAACTTCTGTCTATATTGCTGGTGTAACAGTAACAGATAGTTGAATTTTTTAAACAGATTGATACATAGTTCACGTCTGTATTACCAAGCTCTGCCCAACTGTTTCCCTCACTTGTCCTCAGCAGCTACCATCAGCTTCAGCCCTGTGATCTCTGGCGACAGCCTTCCCCATGTGAACCCTGACCACTATTCCCCAGAACACCTGAAACTAACCATTTACACTGGACCTAAACAGCAGCACAGAAACCCATTCCACTATGTCTTCTAACTGTTTCCAAAATACCATCATCAGAATCTTAGGAGGTACAACTTAAGCATCCTGGGAACTTTCCAAATGGTTTTCTTCCTTTTGAAATTCCTCACTAAGTATTTTCTTGTAGGACACATCTGTCACAAACAGTGGTCTGGGCTACAATTGTACACAAATATGTCTTTTTTTTTAGCTTGGGAAATTGAGGACAGTCTAGTTTGCTCTCTATGTATTTTCACTCTCTGTAAAACTGTAAAAATGTTTTGGACACAGGTCACATGTTCTCCTTCTTTGGATCTTTCTCAGCAATATGCCAATTCAAGGGACTAAATTAAAATTCTCTAAACTATGAAGAAATGTAAGCCCCTCACCTGAACTGTTACAACAGCTGCTCCTTGGCACTTCTTGCCACTACTGCCTCTGCACTCCAGATGCAGGGTGGTCTGCTCTTCCCGGTTAACATACTGTTTGGGCATCGTCTCCAACAGTTCACCATCCAAGGCAACCTGCTGCGACTCCCGGAGAGTGGCAGTTCTGAAAAGTAACCCCACGTGGAAAAACAGAGTCAAGAAAGGTTATGTTAAAAGTGAGCAAGAGGTTGGGGGTAGAGAGAGGGATCAGCTCTCAGTAGTCCTGGCTGGTCTTCCAGAGGATATACCCAGCATCCACATGGCAGCTCACAACCTTCTGCAACTTGTAGTTCAATACCCCATTACGATCCATGCACACATAGAACATAACATGACAGTAAGATATTAGCAGACAAATATTCATGTATGTGTACAACATACAGGCATCAAATGCCTGAGTCAAAGGTAGCCGAAGAAAACTGTCTATAAAATAAATGGCTAATAGGGAATTTATAAAGCTAAGCTTGCTTGTTAATAAAAAGTATTGTCCATGTACACTCCTCAAGACTGCAGTCAAGGACCAAACCTTAAACAGTTGGCTCTTCTGTATGTACCATGAACTCCGAACAAATAACTCTCCTGCCCTTTGACCAAGTACTTATGTCAATTTTCTAAACACAGAGGGAGAAGAGCAAAGTGCTGATGCAATGTGAGCTTCATGCTGTCTCCCTCTAACACCACCTTCCCGGTATCAGACAGTGTTCTGAAAGGAAGCATAAAATATCTAAGCCATAACTACTGACCTCGGAAAATCCCCACAGGAAGTATGTGAGACTGACAGGATATGAGAGTATCACATAGCATGAAATTAAAAGACGACACAGGGACAAGAAAGATGAAGATGGCCCAGTAAACGCATGCACTGCAGGATGGAGGATGCTTCAGGGCACTGTACACTCAGCTGCCGATTTCTGTGCCCAGAGCTCTGGTTACAGTCCAGATGCTTGCACTGTCATGATTGCTGAACAATCTCCTGTGTCAATGTTGTGTTAAGAATGCACCCCAAATATCATGATTGGTAATAAAGAGCTGATAAGCCTACAACTAGGCAGAGGAGATAGGAAGACTGGTTTCCCAGCCAGGGGTCCCAGGAGGAGAGAGAGGAAGAAGAGAAAGACCAGGAGAAGGGAGAGGTGGCCATGAGGCAGAAGGTCCAGAAGAGTGTGATGAGCAGGTCACCAAGGAATTTGCCATGAGGACACACATGGAGCAGTTCAAGCCAGAGTGAGACTCCAACTGCAAGCCACACGGGACTGTGGCTGGGAATTAGACAGCTTGGAGGGCTAGAAGAGATGACTATCTGCCCAGGCATAGTGCTTAAAGCTTGTTAATAAACTTAATGGGTCTTTAGTCAATTACTTGGGAGCTAGGACAGGAACAGATAAAGCTTTTGTGCTTAAATTGCAGCCTACAATTGCACTTTAGTAGGACCCACCCTCAGTTCCCAGCACCCATTTGAGGTGGCACATAACTGCCTGTAATTCCAGCTCCAGGGAATCCAACACCTCTGGTCTTTGTGGGTCATGGGTTCCTATGCTCACACCCACATACAGAAATACACATGTGGTTACAGAGTAAACCACCTGGACTAGTGCAGTGTCGAGAACGCTGGTAAGGAGGGCAGCCCACGTCCGTGTCAGCACCACTGACAAAGCAACAAGCAGCAAGTACAGTTCTCAAGGTCTCACGTCTTACCTGGCCTGCTGCTGCAGAAGATTCAGGTCTGTGCACATGAGCTGGGTGGTGTCCTTCTGTGCCAATAGCACTGCAGAGGAAATGAGTGGCACAGGAGGCCTCATGGGGTGCAGAATAAGAGGAGGATGCGGAGCCTCGTGCTTCTCTAAGTTACTTAGAACCCTTGCTTTAGCTGAAAGAAAAGCCAAACTTACTCAGTCATGGATACCAAGGGGTGGTAATACACTAAGTAGACAAAGCCCTGGCCTGTTAATTTTGAAAAGAATGTTAGAGACACCCAGAATAGTTCCTTAATCAAAAGGCACTTAAATGGATGGTTAAATGTATGGTTCTTTTGAGTTCTGAATAAATCCCACAAGCCTAATAATAGGCTACTAGGAGGTAGGTAATCAGGAGCATTGCTGAAGAGATAGATCAGCCTTATCAACTGCTGGTTATGCAAACATTATTAGTCCAATACCAAGAACTAAGATAAAAAGAAAGGACTATGCCCAGTGGCTTGTGGGTCTGCCTTCCATCTCACCACTGGGGTGTGTGAACTCTGCTCAGGCAGACTAAATGCAAAGCACTAGGCTGCATTTCACCCTATGCTGTTACCAGGTGATAGGCTTGTGCCAAGGGCTGATATACCTCTCAGGCGGTAGGAAAACACAGCCTAAGATGGGGACCCCAGCCTGGGTGGAAAACGATGCAGGTTGAGGCCAAAGCTGGGGTTCCCTAACTCCCAGGCATTCAGTCACTACTGGAAATCGAGTGACCTCCCCCCCCCCCACAGTGGTCCTTGATGAAAGAGACAGTCCTTGCTTGTCCATACTGTTTATTCACTGTTCATCGTAGAAAATGGGTGCATACCACTTCCTCGGGGTGAACCAGAGATTAAATACCTTTTGCAGGAAGAATTGTCTGGGAAGAAAAGCTTCTTGGCTAAACCTTCAGCGCCCATCTAGATAATCTAGATACCTCATTAGCATGGAGAACTTTGTGTTCTGTGCTAAGTGACCAGTGGTCACATCCTTTATGTAAGTAGCTGTGTGCACGTGTTCCAGGCCAGGAATCTGGTTGAGAGTAGGTGAAACACCTATGTCCTCAGGTGGGTGCCAGGGTTTCTGAACCCACTTGACCGTACCAAGTTTCCTGGCATGGTCCACTGTCCTACAGCAGCTCACATGTGCAGTCCAGGGATGCAAGACAGAGATCGCTGGACCCTGGGACTTGCAGGGCAGACATCCTAGTCCATTCAGTGAGCTCCAAGACAACAGGAGACTTGTTTCAAAAAGCAAGGTGCAAAAAGAATTACACTCAAGGTTGACCAATGCTTCCACACGTGTGCACGAGCACTAACATACACTTGCACACATACAGATATACACACTCCTGCCCCCACAGCACACACAGACTTATAATCTAATGGATTAAGAGCCAAGCTTCATGATCTTAAATTACTAGATGGCCTTGTATGACATGCTAGTTTGAACTTAATGTTAGCATGTGGTGTCTACTGGGCAAATTAAAACAGCTGGATTGCTCTGTAGTACAGCTTGAGGTCCGGGATACTGATTCCCCCAAAACACAGGAGACAGCAGTTGTTGGCGAGGATGTGGAGAAAGAGGAACACTCCTCCACTGCTGGTGGAATTGCAGGCTGGTACAACCACTCTGGAAAGCAGTCTGGCGGCTCCTCAGAAAACTGGGCATGACACTTCCGGAGGATCCGGCTATACCACTCCTGGGCATATACCCAGAGACTTTACCTGCATGCAATAAGGACACATGCTCCACTATATTCATAGCAGCCTTATTTATAATAGCCAGAAGCTGGAAAGAACCCAGATGTCCCTCAACGGAGGAATGGATTCAGAAGATGTGGTATATTTACACAATGGAATACTACTCTGCAATTAAAAACAATGAATTCACGAAATTCCTAGGCAAATGGTCAGAACTTGAAAATATCATCCTTAGTGAGGTAACCCAATCACAAAAGATCACACATGGTATGAAGTCACTGATAAGGGGATATTGACCCAGAATCTCAGAATACCCTAGACACAATCAGCATATCAATAGATTTCTAAAAAGATGGAAGGAGAGACCCCTGGTCCTGGAAAGACTGGATGTAGGGGAACGCCAGGACAGAGTAATGAGAGGGGGTTGAACGGAGAAAAGAGGGAGGGAAGGGGGCTTATGGGACTTTCGGGGAGGGAGGAAACGGGAAAGGGGAAGTGATTTGGAATGTAAATTAAAAAAATAAAATAAAATAAAATTAAAAAAAAAAAAAAAAAGAAAAAAAAAAAAAAAAAAAAAAAATAAAGTACACTTCTTAATAAATTTAGCTTATCTCTCTTTTGTGAGAGGTATCATAAAATAATTTAAAATTAAAAAATAAAAAACATGGTCTTTAATTTTTAAAAAAAAAAAAAAAAAAAAAAAAAAAAACAGCTGGATTATCTGGATAATGGATGGGATCAATCCCAAGAAGGAAGTTTAGTGTCTCTGTCCAGAGAAACTTCATAGAAATAGATGAGAGGGGAATGGGCGTTATGAAATAGAGCAGAAAAAATTATGAGAGCCAGTGACGTTTAGAACAGGAATTTTAAGGTACATATGACTAATTTTTATATAAAAGTTTAGATTTGTGATTCTTTTAAGATTACTTTTAAAGACAAATAATAAAATAATTACTTCTTTCTTTGTAACCTCAAATTGACACCTTCAAAGTAAGAGAAACTGGTTGAGAAAACTACCTTGGTTGCTTATACTTTGTTAATCTATAACAAGTTGCTTGGTTATGAATGTACTTGGGGCTTTTGTTTGTTTGTTTGTTTAGAATAATTTGTTTTCTTTACCTGTATATGAAATGTTAATTCTCGTAAAGGTAGTGGAAAAAACATTGTTTTTTCATAATCATTCACTAGAAAACTAAAACGTAATCACATTGTAATTGTATCCTACTTAAAAGATTTTGCTGGCATATATAAGTGACCGAAGAAAGAATAAAAGATGGTGTGGTGTGGTGTGGTGTGGCTGGACACTGTCTCTCCCATCCATTGACTATGTGTTTATGTGTACAGTTTGTGTGAATGGAGGATGGAACATTGTTCCTTCCATCCACCAATTGTGTATATTTACATATGTATGTGCGGAATACTTGGAGCCTGGTTGCTGGAGCTTTGTTCTATCCGTAGTATGTGTGAATGTGTATATGTCTGACTGTAGGTCTGTATGCATGTGTGTTATGTATTCATGCATTTATACTTGTGTGTATGAAATTATTGGATTCTGCCTTTTGTTTCATCCCTTCAGTGTGTGTGTGGGGAGGTGTGTATGTGTATGTGTGTGTGCGTATGAAAGAGAGAACTTTCTCTTTCCCTTTCTTTCTCTCCAGCCGCAAGGAGTTAAAAGAGTTCATAATTTTTCTGCTGGCCACAGACAGAGCCAGCCCCAGTAAACTAAGTTTTATTCCCTCAGAAAACAGTCTGCTGAGTAACTTCTCTTTGGCAGCAGCTCCTGTAGGTATCTGGATCCACCCCGGTCACAGGCTCTAAGCACTGACCCCAATGGCTGCCTGCCTCAGTTTACCCACCACGTGGATGCCAAAGCCAGCCCTTAGAATGTGGGTAAGCTGAAGGCAGTTTTCAAATCCTCCTCATTTCAAATGTGTACATACAAATTTTACATCACAAAAATATTTCTGGGAGGAAAAACAAAAAGAGAAATATTGGAATTTCAGAAAATGTTTGGTGCCTTAGATGAAACTGTTCAACAGATGTGAACTCAAGCCCAGAGAAAATCTTTTTTTTCCTTTATCTAACTAAGTAGACTGGGGCAATTGAAATAAAGAACATCCCTGCCTCTCCATTGACCACCTCAATGTTTTAGTACATTATAATCATAATATGTTAATAACAATTTATAATTTTGTTTTATGTCTTGCATGTAA
The DNA here is from genome assembly GCA_036184795.1 of Tokudaia tokunoshimensis. NCBI lineage: Eukaryota > Metazoa > Chordata > Mammalia > Rodentia > Muridae > Tokudaia > Tokudaia tokunoshimensis. The sequence continues at coordinate 71,247,417 of BTHU01000017.1, forward strand.
AAATATATTTCATAATTAATATTAAAGATAAACTCAGATACAATTTTCCATGTTTTAAAATTGGGCATATACAGCAACTCTGTGGGTTAAATGGCCTTTGTGACTTGGCCTGATACATTAACTTATAATCTAAATGCACAGTCTTTCTAGAAAAATCAACTGCAAGAAAAAAGCAGCCTTTAAAGAAGCATGCCTGTAATCCCAGCACTCCAGGGCCAGAGGCAGGTGGATCTCTGTGAGTTTCTCCTAATCTAGGTAGCAAGCTATGGCCAGACGGAGGTACACAGTGAGACCAGGTCTCAAAAAGGAAGAAAGGAAGGAGGGAAGGAAGGAAGAAAGGAAGGAAGGAAGGAAGGAAGGAAGGAAGACAGGCAAAAAGGAAAAAATAATCTAAGGCATTTCCATTCCATGGTAAGGGTTCCAGATACAGAGGAAATAGTTGTAAGAGAAAAGCTTCTGAATGCTAAAACTGCAAACCCAAATGACTACATTTAAAGTTATACTTTAAAGCACTGAAAAAGAAATAAGTCCCAAGCCAGAGGCCTCACTTTCAGTGGCAGACATGTGTGGTTAGGTCTGGGCCAATGAGAGTAACTACAGGCACCTTCTTAAAGCAGTTCTTTAAAGAGACTTCCCTTCCAGCCACTGCAATACATACACAAAGAGAAGAAGGTGAGCAGCCATTCTGTTTGAAGGTGGATGCCACTCACAGGGCAGTGAGACAGCGAGATAAGAAACCAGAGTGCACCTAGGAACAGACTGGGACAGGAGTCTTCTGATTACCACCTGCACCCAGAGTTGATCTGGGCCACAAGGTACATACCCAAATACAATTATAAGAGAGTGAGTCTTCCAGAAGTACTTACATATCAGTGTTCACAGAGAGAACAGGTCTCCCAGGAGCACAGAGAAACCACAGTCAGAGACAGCAACACCAGCTAACACCAGAGATAACCAGATGGCAAAAGGCAAATGCAAGAACACCACTAATAGAAACCAAGGCAACATGGCTCCATCAGAACCAAGTTCTCCAACAACATCAAGTCCTGGATGCCCCAACACACCAGAAAAGCAAGAACTGGATTTAAAAACACTGCTCATGATGCTGATGGAGGGCTTCAAGAAGGACATAAATAACTCCCTTAAAGAAATACAGGAGACCACAAGTAAACAGGGAGAAGCCCTTGAAGAACTAAGGGAAAACACAACAAAACAGGTGAAGGAATTGAACAAAGCCATTCAAGATCTAAAGATGGAGGTAGAAACAATAAAGAAATCACAAAGGGAAACAACTCTGGACATAGAAAACCTAGGAAAGAAGTCAGGAGTCAGGGATCCAAGCATCAACAACAGAATACAAGAGATAGAAGAGAGAATCTCAGTTGCAGAAGATATCATAGAAAGCATTGATACAACAGTCAAAGAAAATGAAAAATGCAAAAAACTCCCGACCCAAAACATCCAGGAAATCCAGGACAAAATGAGAAGACCAAACCTAAGGACTATAGGTATAGAAGAGAGTGAAGATTTCCAAGTTAAGGGGCCAGTAAATGTCTTCAACAAAATTATAGAAGAAAACTTCCCTAACCTAAAGAAAGAGATGCCCATGAACATACAGGAAGCCTACAGAACTCCAAATAGATTTGACCAGAAAAGAAATTCCTCCTGTCACATAATAATTAAAACACCAAATGTACTAAACAAAGAAAGAATATTGAAAGCAGTAAGGGAAAAAAGTCAAGTAACATATAAAGGTAGACATATCAGAATTACACCGCATTTCTCACCAGAGACCATGAAAGCCAGAAGAGCCTGGGCAGATATCATACAGACCCTAAGAGAACACAAATGCCAACCCAGACTGCTATATCCAGCAAATCTCTCAATTACCATAGATGGAGAAACCAAGGTATTTCATGACAAAAACAAATTTACACAGTATCTTTCCACAAATCCAGCCCTTCAAAGGATAATGAATGGAAAACACCAACAAAGGGAGGGAAACTATACACTAGAAAAAGCAAGAAATTAATCCTATTCCAACAAACCCAAAAAAGATAACCACACAAACATAAAAACTATATCAAAAATAACAGGAAGCAACAATCACTTTTCCTTGATATCTCTTAACATCAATGGGCTCAATTCCCCAATAAAAAGACATAGACTAACAGACTGGATACGTAAACAAGACCCAACATTTTGCTGCTTACAGGAAATGCATCTCAGTGTCAAAGACAAACAATACCTCAGAGTAAAGGGCTGGAAAACTGTTTTCCAAGCAAATGGTCCCAGGAAACAAGCTGGAGTAGCCATTCTAATATCTGATAAAATAGACTGTCAACCAAAAGTCATCAAAAAAGACATGGAAGGACGCTTTATACACATCAAAGGAAAAATCTACCAGGAAGAACTCTCAATTCTGAACATCTGTGGGACCTTAATGAGACGTTTGACCACGCCCCAGGTTCTAGCCTGACTCCGCCTAGGCAGTCACCTGACTGCAGCCACACTGTCCCTGCCTCCTGGTTACCTGACTGTGCCCAACTCACTATAAATAACACCCCTCAGCACGTGCTCGCTCTCTCTCCCCGCCTGTTCTCTCCCTGCCCTCTCTTTGTCTCTCTGTCTTCTCCCCTTTCCACGTGGTCATGGCTTCTCTTATCTATTTTCTCCTCTTTATCTTTCTATCTCTTTTCTCTTTCTATTTTCTTAATAATAAAACATCAAAGCTATGGGCCGCCTCTTATTAAACTCCACGGAGCTAGCTGGTACGCGCGTGGTCTGAGACTCTGGGATTCAGCTAAGCAGACAGTCAGCTAAGCAGACAGGTAACACGCAGAGAGATCCGGGATCTCTCTGCGCCCCCCCCCCCCCCCCCCCCCCCCCCCCCCCCCGCGCGGCCATGCGCGGGACCTGCCAGCGGTGTGGCCGCCCACTCCCTGTTAGGCCGAGGCAAGGCACGCGTGCATCTTGCCTGTTTCCCCAACCACCCCCCACCCCCCCACCCCCCGCGGAACCGTGTCCGCCTGCGTCCTTTGCATGTGTACGCTGCCTTGTCCCTAGAGCGAGGCCCGCGCACACCGGCCTGGCCTGGCTTGGCGTGTGCCCCTGTGTCCGCCCCGCGCCAGGCTCCGCTTTCTTTTTCTTTTTTTTTTCCCACAAACATCTATGCTCTAAATACAAGGGCACCATCATTCATAAAAGAAACCTTACTAAAGCTGAAAGCACACATCGCACCCCGCACAATAATGGTGGGTGACTTCAACACCCCACTCTCCTTAATGAACAGATCAGGGAAACACAAACTAAACTGAGACACAGTAAAACTAACAGAAGTTTTGGACCAAATGGATTCAATAGATATCTATAGAACATTTCATCCTAAATCAAAAGAATATACCTTCCTCTCAGCACCTCATGGTACCTTCTCCAAAACTGACCATATAATTGGTCACAAAACAGACCTCAAACAGATAACAAAAAAATCGAACTAATTTCATGCCTCCTATCAGATCACTATGGAGTAAGGGTGGTCTTCAACAGCAACAAAAACAACAGAAAGCCCACATACACGGGGAAGCTAAACAATGCTCTACTCAATAATACCTTGGTCAAGGAAGAAATTAGGAAAGAAATCAAAACCTTTTTAGAGTTTAATGAAAATGAAGGCACAACATACCCAAATTTATGGGACACATTGAAAGCAGTGCTAAGAGGAAAACTCATAGCTCTGAGTGCCTCCAAAAAGCTGGAGAGAGCTTACACTAGCAGCTTAACAGCACACCTGAAAGCTTTAGAACAGAAAGAAGCTAATACACCCAAGAGGCGCAGAAGGCAGGAAATCATCAAACTCAGGGCTGAAATTAACCAAGTAGAAACAAAAAGAACTATTCAAAGAATCAACAAAACCAGGAGTTGGTTCTTTGAGAAAATCAACAAGACAGATAAACCTTTAGCCAGACTAACCAGAGGGCACAGAGACAGTATCCAAATTAACAAAATCAGAAATGAAAAGAGAGAAATAACAACAGAAACTGAGAAAATTCAAAAAATCATCAGATCCTACTACAAAAGCCTATACTCAAAATAAATGGAAAATCTGGATGAAATGGACAATTTCCTAGACAGATACCAACTACCAAAGTTTAATCAGGATCAGATAGACTATCTAAACGGTCCCATAACCTCTAAAGAAATAGAAGTGGTCATTGAAAGTCTTCCAAAAAAAGCACAGGTCCAGATGGTTTCAGTGCAGAATTCTATCAGATCTTCAAAGAAGACCTAACACCAGTACTCTTGAAACTATTCCACAAAATAGGAACAGAATGAACACTACCCAACTCGTTCTATGAAGCCACAATTTCGCTGATACCAAAACCACACAAAGATCCAACAAAGAAGGAGAACTTCAGACCAATTTCCCTTATGAATATAGATGCAAAAATACTCAATAAAATTCTTGCCAACCGAATCCAAGAACACATCAAAACGATCATTCACCATGATCAAGTAGGCTTCATCCCAGGAATGCAGGGATGGTTCAATATAAGGAAATCCATCAAAACAAACTCAAAGAAAAAAACCACATGGTCATTTCATTAGATGCTGAAAAAGCATTTGACAAAATTCATCATCCTTTCATGTTAAAGGTCTTGGAAAGAACAGGAATGCAAGGCCCATACCTAATCATAGTAAAAGCAATATACAGCAAACCAGTAGCCAACATCAAACTAAATGGTGAGAAACTTGAAGCAATCCCACTAAAATCAGAGACTAGACAAGGCTGCCCTCTCTCCATATCTTTTCAATATAGTACTTGAAGTTCTAGCTAGAGCAATTAGACAACAAAAGGAGGTCAAAGGGATACAAACTGGAGAGGAAGAAGTCAAATTATCACTATTTGCAGATGATATGATAGTATACTTAAGCGACCCAAAAAACTCCACCAGAGAACTCCTACAGCTGATAAACAACTTCAGCAAAGTGGCCAGATATAAAATTAACTCAAGCAAGTCAGCAGCCTTCCTATACTCAAAGGATAAACAGGCTGAGAAAGAAATTAGGGAAATGACACCCTTCACAATAGCCACAAACAATATAAAGTATCTTGGTGTGACTCTAACCAAACAAGTGAAAGATCTGTATGACAAGAAGTTCAAGTCTCTGAAGAAAGAAATCAAAGAAGACCTCAGAAGATGGAAAGATCTTCCATGCTCGTGGATTGGCAGGATTAATATAGTAAAAATGGCTATCCTGCCAAAAGCAATATACAGATTCAATGCAATCCTGATCAAAATCCCAACTCAATTCTTCATAGAGTTAGAAAGAGCAATTCTCAAATTCATCTGGAATAACAGAAAACCCAGAATAGCTAAAACTATTCTCAACAGTAAAAGAACTTCTGGGGGAATCAGTATCCCTGACCTCAAGCAGTACTACAGAGCGATAATATTAAAAACTGCATGGTATTGGTACAGTGACAGGCAGGTAGATCAATGGAACAGAATTGAAGACCCAGAAATGAACCCACACACCTATGGTCACTTGATCATTGACAAGGGAGCTATAATCACCCAGTGGAAAAAAAGATAGCCTTTTCAATAGATGGTGCTGGTTCAACTGGAGGTCAGCGTGCAGAAGAAGGCAAATCGATCCATTCTTATCTCCTTGTACTAAGTTAAAGTCCAAGTGGATCAAGGACCTCCACATAAAACCAGAAACACTGAAGCTAATAGAAGAGAAACTGGGGAAGTGCCTTGAGCACATGGGCACAGGGGAAAATTTCCTGAGAAATTAAGGAAAATTTCCTTAGAGCTTATGCTCTAAGATCAACAATTGACAAATGGGACCTCATAAAATTACAAAGTTTCTGTAAGGCAAAGGACACTGTCAAAAGGACAAAACGGCAACCAACTAATTGGGAAAAGATCTTTACCAACCTACATCCGACAGAGGGCTAATATCCAAGATACACAAAGAACTCAAGAAGGTAGATTCCAGAGAGCCAAATAACCCTATTAAAAAATGGGGTACAGAGCTAACAAAGAATTTTCACCTGAGGAATATCGAATGGCTGAGAAACACCTAAAGAAATGTTCAACATCCTTAGTCATCAGGGAAATGCAAATCAAAGCAATCCTGAGATTTTACCTCACACCAGTCAGAATGGCTAAGATCAAAAACTCAGGAGACAGTTGGTGCTGGCAAGGATGTGGAGAAAGAGGAACACTCCTCCACTGCTGGTGGTATTGCAAGCTGGTAAAACCACTCTGGAAATCAGTTTGGCGGTTCCTCAGAAAACTGGGCATAATACTACCAGAGGACCCAGCTATACCACTACTGGGCATATACCCAGAGGGCTCTGCAACATGCAATAAGGACACATGCTCCACTATGTTCATAGCAGCCTTATTTGTAATAGCCAGAAGCTGGAAAGAACCCAGATGTCCCTCAATGGAGAAATGGATACAGAAAATGTGGTATATTTACACTATGGAATACTACTCTGCAATTAAAAACAATGAATTCATGGAATTCTTAGGTAAGTGGGTGGAACTGGAGAATGTCATCCTGAGTGAGATGACCCATTCACAAAAAAATCACACATGATATGCACTCACTGATAAGTGGATATTAGCCCAGAAGCTTGGAATACCCAAGGAACAATTCACATATCAAAGGATACCAAGAAGGAAGGAAGGAGAGGGGCCTGTTCCTGGAAGGGCTCAATGTGGCAGTGTAGGGGAATACCAGGAAGGGGAGGTGGGAGTGGGTTGGTTGGGGAGCAGGGGGAGGGAAAAGGGTATATGGGACTTTTGGGGAGGGGGGGAACCAGTAAGAGGGAAATCATTTGAAATGCAAATAAAGAATATACCCAATAAAAAAAATTAAAAAACAAAAAAAAAGGAAAGAAAGAAACCAGAGTGCTTGAGAGCCTCACGAGTCCGGGCTAACCTCCTGCTCTGAGCCACCTGCCTCTAACCTTCCTTCAGAAAAGATGATTCATCACCAATCTTGTTTATGCCATTAAGGGATTGGGTTTTATCCCTCAGTAGCAGACAAGTAAAAGAAAAAAAATCTTTTTTTCCCTAGCAACTTAAACACTGTAATTTGTATTTTTACTTATTTCTTTCAAACAGGGAACTCTTTTTTTTCTAGATATTTTCTTTATTTACATTTCAATTGTTTTCCCCTTTCCAGGTCTCCCCTTCGGAAACCCCCTTTCCCACCCACCCACCCCCACACACACACACACACTGGGGAATCAACACTCTCAAGCCCAAGGGCCTCGCCTCCCACTGACATCCAACAAGGCCATCCTCTGCCACATATGCGACCTGAGCCATGGGTCCCTCCATGTGTATTCTTGGTTGGTGGTCCAGACCCTGAGAGCTCCAGGGTATCTAGCCAGTTGACACTGTTGCTCCCTGCATGGAGCTGCAAACCCCCTCAGCTCCTCAAACAGGGAACTCTTAAAAAGTAATTCTCATTGGAGAGATAAGTGTGGAAACCTTGACCTTCAATAACTGATTCAAACATTCTTTCCTTCAAAGGGGTTGGTGTCACAGGACTCACCCAGCAAAGGGTCAGTGAAATCCAGCTGTGCAGAGCTGCAGGGTACGGAATGGGACTCAAGCTTGGCCTGTGTCCACAGAGCAACTGTGTCCTGGAACTCATGATGTATGCGCTCCATGTTCACGCACTCCATCCACAGGTCCTAGGCAAGACAAAAACACTGGATCATGAGCAGATGGATCCTAGCTTGCATACAGATGGATCACAGCTCACATATACAACTATGGATTGAACTCAGTGAGACTCAGTTATAGGGAGGCGATCCAAGGCTTCCAACACAGTGTGGACTCAACTGCAAATGACCACTAACAATCTTAACAATAGTTACAAAACTTGTTGCCTATATACCATAACTAGGAAAAAATTTGCTGAACAGGCCTACTATATGCATATTAATGAACTGTATTAATATACTAATTAAGTAGTATATTAATATACAGACTACTAGGCTACTAAATTATATGCATTATAAGACATATGAAGAAAATAAAATATTGTTTAAAGTAAGACTTTAAAATAAATGCAGGAGCTAAAGAGATTGCTCAGCAGTTAAGATTGTGTGCTGTTCATGCAGAGAATATGAGCTCAATTCCCAGCACCCACATTAGACAGCTCACAGCACCTGTGACTAGCCTCTGCCTCAGTGGACAGCTGAATACATGTATACATACCACCCCTCAGACATACACATACACTTAAGAATAAATTTAAATTTAAAATAATTAAAAATAATAAAATTAAATCTCTAAAATGTTTTTTAAAAAATGAAGATACTGAAGCTAAACATGGAAGCTCACACCTGTAATCTCAGCTCTTGGGAGGTTAAAGCAAGAGCACTGGCTGCAAGTTCAAGGCTTCTGGGCTATACCGTGAGTGATAGTCCACCTGAGCTACAGCACAAAACCATGAATGAATCCAGGAATGATAAATTAATCTGGATTAAATTAAACCAGATTAATGCAAATTTACCAGAAAATATATTAAACTACCCCACCAAATATGTTTTGCTGCTATGTAAAATCAGCAGAACTTAGAGTGCGAGAACACTGCAGACAGCCACAGCCAGTCTCTTTAACAGACAAACTGTGAAAGGAAACAAAAACAGAGTAAGACTCATGGGTTAAACAGACTCATCCACTACTCTCGGAATGTGGGGACGGAGTCACACGGTAAAAATAAACACAAGCCAAACCTTCAGAGCTGGGGAGATGGCTTAGCTGTTCAGTGCACTGATGCTCTTGCCGAGGACCCGGGTTTGGTTCCCAGCGCCCAATGGCAGCTCACAACCATCTGCAACTCCATGGCTGCACAGACTTACATGGAGGCAGAACCCTCATATACAGAAAATAAAAATCTAAATAAATAAATAAATAACCTTAATGGTATTTATAATTCAAGTGGAATTTACAGGTTCTAAGTCTGGGTCAACAGCTGCCAAACTCAGCTCCTAGATAAAAAGACACTGGACAGAGGCCTTCTTTCCTGCTTTTCTGCCTCCTCCCAGGCTAGCAACAGAAACTCGGAGAAATCTGAGACTAGAAACTAGGAATGAAAAAGACTTAAGCACATCTGTGCCTGTCAGACAACCTATAAGAACACACGGGAACTAGAAGCAAGGAGCTCCAGAAGGACCATCACAAGCAGACAGTGACAAAGAAGTCTCTCCATCACCTCCTGAGCCTATGACCTATGACCTGGAATTCATTCCCTGTGCCTCTCATGGTAGAGATGTGTCACAGTTCAAATAAACAAGAACACAGCAGGACAAAGGCTATGTTCCTCAGATTACAAAAAGTCCTAGAACAAGCATGGGGCTCAGGTGAGGCCATTACAGCAAGACACTTACGACAATAGCTTGTCAAAAGATTCCTATGAGTTAACTATTAGGTGATGACTATAGCCAGTTCAATTTACATTTGGAAACTCCTTTTTTTAAAGGTCTTCTCATCGTTTTACCTGCTGATTCTGCATCACTTTTGCTAGCCTGTGAACATCATAATGCTTTGGTAAAGAAGGAATATAGGTATCTCCTTTCTGAAAATTTTCATCTTCTAGCCATAATATATACACATTGAAGAGCCTAAAAGATAAAAACACAAGTACATAAAATGTCAAACGATATACAGACAAATGAGTTTCTTCTACTACTAAGAACTCTGGTACCACCACGTGAGAGTGGACAAAGGCTTCCATGAAGAAGAAATGTGTCTAGCAGCCCCTGCCTCTCCTTAGAAAGGCACAGTGAAGACCTCACACACCGTTAAAACAGGATTTGGAACCTGCTTATGCAAAGATCTGAATGGGACTCTGAGAGCTCTGCTACTGATGAAAGACTAAAGAGAGACAGTCAGAGGAGTGCTTATTCCACAGTCCTAGATCTGAGCTCAGAGCTTTGCAATCCTGTTCAAGCCAAACATGGCCAGCCCTAGTGCTTGGAAAATACCAAACGCTAGTTTCTACCAATGCAAGCACAGCTTTACAGCAATGGCCACTCTCGTCTGGAGGAAACCATAAATAAAACTGTGAATCTGTGTACCTTGATCTCATCAAAAAGGAATATTTTTTAAAAGCTGGGCTTACAAACTGTCTTTATTTTTAATATGTTTTAACAGTCTATTTCTGTTTTGTTTTTTCAAAGACTACAGTCAGCTATTAGCTAAGATCACTGGTATTCAAGGCATTGTTTGAATAACAGCATAGAGAAATAGTTGGCAGACACAGATAACCAAAAGTCAGCCTGCAGTAGCTGTGGTTAACAAAGTGGAAAATTACCTCCTTTATAATCAGTACAGTGTATCAAGGAAGAAAGATACAGACAAGGTCCGATATATAGACATACATATTCGTACGTACATATGTACGTATATACGTGTGTGTGTGGGGGGGTATGTGTGTGTGGTGTGTGTGTGTGTGTGTGTGTGTGTGTGTGTGTGGTGTGTGTGTGTGTGTGATGTGTGTGTGTGTGGTGTGTGTGTATGTGTGGTGTGTGTGTGTGGTGTGTGTGTGTGTGGTGTGTGTGTGTGTGTGGTGTGTGTGTGTGGTGTGTGTGTGTGTGGTGTGTGTGTGTGTGTGGTGTGTGTGTGTGTGTGTGGTGTGTGTATGTATGTATGGTGTGTGTGTGTGTGTGTGGTGTGTATGTGTGTGGTGTGTGTGGTGTGTGTGTGTGGTGTGTGTGTGTGGTGTGTGTGTGTGTGGTGTGTGTGTGTGTGTGTGTGGTGTGTGTGGTGTGGGGTGTGTGGTGTGTGTGTGTGTGGTGTGTGTGTGGTGTGTGTGTATGGTGTGGGGTGTGTGTGTGTGTGTGTGTGTGTGTGTGGTGTGTGTGTGGTGTGGGGTGTGTGTGTGTGTGTGTGTGTGTGGTGTGTGTGTGGTGTGTGGTGTGTGTGTGTGTGTGTGGTGTGTGTGTGTGTGGTGTGTGTGTGTGTATGTGTGTGTGTATGGTGTGTGGTATGTGTGTGTGTGTGTGTGTATGTGGTGTGTGTGTGTGTGTGTGTGGTGTGTGTGGTGTGTGGGGTGTGTGTGTGTGTGTGTGTGTGTGGTATTTTTCTCTTCCAGCTCCTGACTCAGGAAGATGGATAGTCACTTTGAGGGAATTGAAGAGAAGAGGGAGTACCAAAGACCTAAAATGTTCCAGGAGAAAACCTTCTAGTAAAACTGGTTAAAAAAAGGGTGGGGTGGGGCCATGGAGTAGGGATGAAGGAGTCCTTTAATCACTCAGGATACAGGCTGAGACAAGCCCTGAGGGTTCAGGGTCAAAGCAAGCCTGAGACCTGAGTCTCTTCACTCAACAAGGTATTTTGCAATTGAGGATAATGTCTAACAGACATATTTTATGTGGTCTTGCTCTAAGACACCCATTTGTACTATGTTAAATTCACAGTCAGAAACCATGCTAACCAAGCCTGCCTCACTACAAAATTCCAAACACTGCGAGACATGCGAATCTATACCTGGATTAATAAGTCTCTGAATCTTGTTTGTTAAGGATCTCAGCATTACAGAGCCTTCCTTGGCCACCACTTTCTGTAGACAGACATTTAGAAGACTGGTATTACATGCCTGCTGTGACCAATTTGCTTTGGCTTCCTTCTCTTTCACACTGAGGCAGGGGAAGGGTGTTGGCCCTCTGCATCACTACTCAGACTCAAACACTCAACAAAGTCTCCAGGTCAATCAGTGTCAACACCACCTTCCAAATAGAACGCAACAATCTGAGAGTACACCTAAGCTCTGTATCAAAGCTAGCAGCTCTAGTGCAGTGTCTGTGCACAAACAGCAGCAGGCACCGATCTTACCTCACGAGTTCCCTGTGCAGTTCTGGGGAAGTCAGGAAGCCAGGGGTGCCAGCCTGCAGCTCTGGTGCCCCTTCGTTGCCCTCTGCTGGAACACGGAGGGCCTTGCTTGCAGCGTAGTGGAAGTCAGCCACCTCCGTCAGGCGTCTCTTCATGTCTTTCAACAAATTGACGTGTGAGGGACTTTGAAAAAACCTTCTTCCAATACAACCATCCACAGGTAACCTTAAAAAAACATAATCAGAGCCTATAACCTTTGAGCAGAAAATGCTGTAAGAGGAATAACACAGCAGTCAATTAGCAAGTCGCCTTGTTATACCTCAGAGGTTGAGAAACCAAAGAGATGATGTAAACAGAGTTCCTCTCAACTGGCTCTGTCCTCACAGTTCTAATTATAAATAATCAGCCATGGTACAAAAGTACTAAACAGAAAATTCTAGAAATAAGCAGCACGTGTGTCTGTCTGTCTGTGTGTGGGCAAGAGCAAACATGTCATGGCATTAGCGTAGAAGCCAGCGGACAGCTTTCAGGAGCTGACTCGCACAGCAGGCAGCATTTGCCAGCTCCAGGATCTCTGTCTTAAGTGACTTTTATTACGGGTACTGCTACACCGAGCTTTCTTTGGCAGCGCATGTGCTACGATAGTGTACTGTTGTACTTGTTTACTCGTCTCACTAGTTATTGCTGATTATCTCTTACTAGGCCTAATTTATAAGCTGAATTTTCTCACAGATACGGATGTAGAGTTTAGTACCAACTGAGGCTTCCAAAATCCACAGGGCATCTTAGAATGTATCCCTAGAGAGAAGAGAAACTACCACGGGAAAGTGGCCTTGAAAAGACTGAAGCCCTACAAAGGCAGGACATCAGCACACTTTCTTTGAAGAATTTGAAATCTAACAGAAAATAGAGGTAACTAAACGTGAGCCTCCTTCTTTGTTTCAGGAGTGAAGGGAAGGGGGTGGAGCTGGAGTCAATCAGGAGCTGAAGAGCAGTGCTTAGCATCGGTGCACAATTCGGACAGGCCGGACCTTGATACTCAGTAGAACCATGCAACATCCCCATGCACAGCCCAAGGGCTACATGCAGGTAGCATTACTCTTCACTGGGTCTCTTGCATAGGTCTCAGAGAGGTCACATATTTAGCCTCAGATTGGAGCAACTTCTCTCCCTGCTGAACCTTGCCTAATTCCTAGATGTTGTCCTTGACATATTAGGAACAGAGGAGGTAAAGAGAAATTGCCACAAAGATGCCCCAAACTCCATTAAGATCTAATAATTATTGAACACAGAGAAACCTAACTACATCAGAAGAGAATAACTAACTCACACTCCACAGCATAGATGGGAGTGCCAGGGACTTACTACAGTACTGGGCACCATACCCATATTGTGGTCCTGGGCGATGAAGATACAGGAGGAAGAACTTCTGCCAAATGAGTGGCAAAAGAGGGTGATCAGAAGGTGTGACCAGAGCCTGGTGGGCCCAGCGATAAATCAACAGCCTCTGCAGGGATGGGACGATGGGCAGCTTCAGCTGGGCCTGGGCTTTCTACAAGAGAGCAGAGCTTCAGCAACCCCCCGAACAAGTGCAGTCAAAATCACTTTGTTCTTTCGAAGTTAAACATTTTGCTTTTACTTCAGTAAGAAAAAGACATTAAGACATTTTCCAAGTTTACTACCTGATATTTTAACCTTTGGCAGCAAGAATGGGGCCTGGCTTTCTCTGTGGAGATATTTCAAAGACCCCAGAATCAAAACCTATGTGCAGAGTCATGCAAAGCACTGGGGATAGGGCTCAGTTGAAAGCACTCACTTAGAGGCTCTGGGTTCAATTCCAGCAGTGTGGTAAATTGAGAGGTAGAGGCAGGAAGATCACCACTTCAAGGTCATCTCTAACTATATTGTAAATTAGAGGATAGCCTGTGAATACCTGAGATCCTGTCTCAAACAAATGGGAAAAAATTCTAACCTCTCAAGTCCATTTCTGCAATCCCTTTGCACATAAAACACCACACTGCCTCCGGGTCAGGACAAGGATGTGGCACTCTTGAACCCACATCAGATAGTTATACCTGCACACATTTGTACAGCATTAGGTCCAACCACATACATCATGGAGGGAAGAGAGGTTCCTAAGGCCCAACCCTCCTGGTGGATGGAGGGGGGAAAAAGAAACTTGGGGATTTTAGGTTTTTTTTCCCCACTTCAACTGAATAGCCACTAGCAAGGTAAATAAACCTAATTAAACTCACTGTGTCATGGGGAGAAAAAGGAGAGAGATGAAAAGGAAGCAGCTGGGAAGTAGATGGATGATCCGCAGGACAGGAGGAGGAGGAATGGGAGGGATGTTATCAAGTTACAGTCTAGGCACACATGAAAGGTCATGATAACACCCTTATGGTCACTAGCATATGCTAGCAAAAACTTAAATAAAATTTAAACTTCAAAGAGCAAAGTAGTCGAATAATAGAGAAACCAAAAGTGAACCTGCCAAATTTTACCAATCTCGAAAATCTAGATTTTAATAGGGCTTTTAGGAAGTGAAGAATCCCGACAGGCTCTGAAACCTGAAAGCAAAGTCTCTACAATGGCTCCTAAAGTAGATCTTTACATCAGAAGCCTTACCCCAGCCTGCTTCAGAGACTGGTCATTGGGAGTTTTTAAAAGAGGTTCCTTGATCGAATCCAGGCTCAGAGACTCAAAACCTCTGAAGCAAGCATCAGAAATCTGATTTATAACAAGCTCTAACAAGGGGTTCCAGATACACCTGGGACACAAGAGCAACAGCAACCCCTACACTCAGACTAGGACCATACTCCTCCGGGACAGGGTGGGGACTCTGGAAAGCCAACACACCCTTCAGTTATGTGAGGATTTTAGAAGCTGAATGGTGGTGGCTGTACTTTCTGAATCTCCACAGTTAACAGGCTACAGTGGGCTCAGCTACAGTGTAAGTCACACCCTGTACCTCACAGCAGAACTACTACTGTACCTTTAGAGCCTGGTCAGGGCTGCACGCATTTATAACCAATTCCCTTTCAACAACTCTTCGGAGCTGAGAGTCCTCTTCAAAGATGGATTCCATGTTCAACACAGTCCATGCAAACCAAACCTATAACACCAAACAAAGGGACTAAAAAAGGCCACTCGTTCCAATTTATAATAAATCCAGTTCATAAGTGTAAGTATTTTGCTGGGGCTGAAGGTGTGGCTCATGATACAGCATTTGCCTAGCATGTGTAAGTCCCTGGATTTGATCTATAGCACTAAAAAACACACACGTGCAGATCTCAAGCAACAAATATTGAGCTTCCTATGTACTTAGTATGTGTCTATGTCCTTGTCACATGTATACAATTAAGGCAAAAAAAGAAAATGAAAAATACTAAATTCTTCTACAGCAGTAGTTCTCAACCGTCCTAATGCTGCGATCCTTTAATACAGCTTCATGTTGTGGTGACCCCCAACCATAAAATTATTTTCATTAATACTTTATAACTGTAATTTTGTTACTGTTATGAATTGTAATGTAAATATGTGTTTTCTGATAGTCTTAGGAGACCTCTGTGAAGGGGTCATTTGACCCCTCAAAGGAGCCACAACCCACAGTGTGAGAACCGCTGATGTAGGGAAAATGATGAGAACTGCACTTGGTGGTAGAGTGCTGTACCAGAGAACAGTCTAGAGCTAGGCAGGAAAGGTGGCCTTTCAGAGACTCAGTGAAGCAGAAAGCAGGAGTGGGGGGATGGGCATCAGTCTAGGCAGCAGTGAGGTGCTGTCAGCTAAGTCCCAGGACCAGCTAATAGACTGAAGGATGTTACTGCTGGGTTAAGAGATGAAACACACATGGCCTTATTGTAGGCTCAGATCGGCAGTAATGATGAAACTGCTGCTGCTGTCTCTTCTGACAAGAGCAAGGCCAAAGCACAGTGAGTACTGACTAAGGTCTGTTCTGAGTGCTTTACATACAGTTCAATGACACTCATCTGACTATGAGGAAACTGAAGACAGAAGCAGCAGCCCAAGGCACAGACCTAGCAAATAAATGGCAGAATCAGCCTGAAGCCTGGGCCAGCTATCCCCAACACTCACTCTTCATCTCTGTCCTCTCAGCCCTGACCTAACCTCAGTAAGGATGGTAACAAAATTAAAATTTACAAAGATCATAAATGGTCCTCAGTAGGCTTCATACCTGTGTGGACGTGGACAAGCCCTCCACGAAGGAAGGAGTAATGTTTCCTGCCACAATCCAGTTCACCAAGGAAGAGAGTAGACTCCGGTCACAGTGGTAACCCAAAGCATTCTACATCAGGGAGAAGACGAGCAACAGAGAGTTTTAAAGAGTCATTGACTCTACCAAGGGTATAGCAGTTACCTCTACACTTGAAGATTCCAGCAAGACACAGATTTCATGGTGCTGCTGAATTCAGTTTACTCACAATTTTTTTCTGTGTTCATCTGAGAACCCATCTATGGTTTTCTTTATCATCCCCTAAATGTCTTTGGTGTCAGGGTAACAGCAGCTCATAGAATGAGTTTGGTAACACCCTTCCTTGTGATTTTGTGGAATAGTATGGAGGGCATTGCAGTGAGCTCTTCTTTAAAGTTCTGGTAGAATTCAGCAGTGACCCAGTCATGAGCAAAGTATGTGATATGCATGTATGAAAATACTATCTTGAATGCCATGACAGTTTGTACATACTAACTGAAAAGGGATTTCAAGAGTAGGGCTGTGGCAACTACTGTCACCTGGGTGCACACAGGGACATGGACTGAGAATTGCAGGCCCTCCACAGCGTGCTCCTCTATTGGACTATGACTACTGAGAGAAGAGAACATTAACATGTAACTTAGTTTAAAAAAAAAAAAAGAGCTGCCACAGATTATTACCAGGAATTGTATATTTACAAGACCCTTTTAGCAGCTAGTATCTAGTCAATGGCTGAAACAAATTTTCTTACAGTTACCTTGTGCTGTTGGTAGAGCAATTTTTGCACACAGTCTTCCTGCATCAGATGAAACGCTGTCTTACACAAGTGGTCCATGAGGAAGAGAACAGGCTGTTCTCGGTACCAGAGATGCTGGCTTATGAGAGCCTGGACCCAGAACTCCAACACAGCCACAGGACCTACTTCATCCGGCTGAGTGCTTACACATATGTGTGCCTAGGAGGAAGCAGCTCAGGTGATGTGAAAGGTTAACACCCACCCTCCTTCCCACTGTTAAAACATGTTCAAAATGCTATCCACTCCCATGAAAGCCCAACTCAAACAGCCCTCCCGTACCAAGATATTGGAATACCCACATCATATGAGCTAGTACCACATGTTCTGTGGGAAGAAGAAAAATATCTTAAGAGATTTGTAAGAACCCTAACCTGGATCATACTGTTGAGAAGCTTTATGTTGTCGCCATGGATGGTTCCTGTCAGATGCTGTGCCACCCTGTGGGTAACCTGCTGTGTGACCCCCTGAGGAACACCGCTGTCCAATTGTAGGAAGAGGAGAAGGTTCGACAAAAACCTGCAGGAGCACAAAGAACCACACGCCTTATCTAATCAGGCAGACTTGCCACCCGCTCTGTGTGGGGTTTTGTTTGCTTCCTTTGTTTTTCTCTTGCTGTTTTGAGACAGGGTCTCATGAATCCCAGCTAGCCTCTAACTTATATGTTGCTGAAACTGCCCTTGAACACCAGACCTCCCAAAATGCTGGGATTACAGACATGTAACCCACAGCAGACTTGGGGCAGTGGGCAGAGGGTGTCTAGGAATGACTCTAGAACCATGAGCATGCTAGGCAAGTGTTCTGCCATCTCTGTATGCCCAGAGTCTTTTTATTACCAGCAGATAATTACTTATGAAGAAACAGAAAAATATCGCATTGGTTCCATTTTTAGAACACAGTGCTACTTAAGGATTCTGATGAATTTTCAAGGATTTCAGGAGGATAAAATCTTCATATTTAATGTGTGCTAAAAGGAGTTAAATTTCTCTATAGCACTGTAATGAACAGATCCAAGTCATATAAATACAGACAAGATAAAGGGCACTGGAAGAAAATAACTTAAAATACCATTGTCCCCTCCAAATCTTGGGCTTCTAAGCAGAAATGTCTCCAAGTTCTGTAGTTCCCAAGCTTCCCTAAGTGTGCAGGATGCTAATTTTTGATTTTTAAAAAGTATCCCTAACTCTTTTTATAAGGTCAAATCTCCAGGAGCATGGGAATGCATATGTAATTTAGTTACCTCAGCTAACTCTCAGCAGCAAGCAAATCTGAGAAATACTGGATCCAAAGCATTTGCTAAGAAAACTGTCACTACCCTTATCCGTCCCTAGGCACACACTGCCTGCAGGTCTACTGGATCTCCCTCCCCTTCTCACCACTCTCTGTGAATCCCCAGATGATCAACCCTTGCCTCCTGAACAGGTCATCTCTTCCCTCTTTCCCATTCATTTTATCTGCCAACAACCTGTAGGCTACATAAAACAGTATATTTGGGTATTGTTTCAATTGCTGCTACATGTAAGGAGCATTATTCCAAGATTATTCTCAAGGAAACAACTGTTCTTTAAGTACTAATAGGCTAAGAAATTCTAAATTAAATGAAATAGGAAATATCTCTCATAACAAATAAAATTAGAATCATTAATCTAAACAACATTTATCAACCACATTCTAAGCCAGAGTGCAGACATTTTCTGACTCATAACGAATAAAAATAAATCAAAAACACACACAAAAAAATAAAACTAAGCAAATAAATAAATAAAAACAATAAAACAAACAAATAAACAAAAAAAAACCATTACTGAGGGCTGGAGAGCTGGCTCATCAGTTAAGAGCAGGCACGACTACTCAAGGGAGCTCTGACACCCTCTCCCGGCCTCTGCAAGTATGTGCCCATACTGTCACACAGGCACACAGATTACAGGAAATCAAAAATAAAAATAAATCTTTTTAAAAAATGTAGTCAGTTAAATAGAAAAAAAAGAGTAAAATAAGAAAATACAAAATAAGTTCAAATGGATTGGAAAATAATACTTTTACCTCTTTCTACAAACTGAGAGGAAAAAAAAAAAGAACCACACCAAGCAAACAAACAAAATACTGCTGACATACCATTCCCTTCAAATTTACTCCAGAAGCCAGAAAACAGTCATTTGTACTTTTGGGGGCATTTCTATCTGCAGAATATACTTACTGTTCATTCTTCAGAAGGTAATACTGGCAAGGGTAGAACACAGGCAGAATCTTATCTAGGACATGCACCACTGCTCTCAGATGCCTGGACTGGACCAGAATGCCCAACAGTGGGATGCCTTCTGCACAGAACTTCTCAATGCTACAGAAAACAAGGGGACTGTGAGTACTCAGCAGCTCATTCATGAAATTATGTTCCTCCAATGAAATACGAGCTGGATTATCTCAGTTCCTAAAACTTTTATGACTAACCTACACACAGAAATTCTACACTCATACTTAGAAATGCAGAGTTCTTAAAAATCTCATCTATATTTTCATCTCGTTAGATGAGAAAGTTGAAAGCAGTGCACCCAGATTTACAAGATGTCCCAGAAGCAAGATGAGAAAGAAGCAAAGCTTGCCCTGCTTAAGGATCACAGGCGTTACTGCAGCAAAGGGGAGACTATGAAGCGAGCTCAGCCTGGCAGCCTAGACTGCAGAGTGTCATATCCATCTTCTTCTCCTCTGAGATAATTTATTACCAATATTATTGAATAACAATAAACAATAGTATTTCATTTCTTTGGTTGTTTTTTTTTATTTTATTTCAGTTTGTAAAGGTACATATATTATTTTCTAATACATTTAAACTGTATTTTCTATTTTCTCATTTTACTGACTTTTTTAATTTACTTGACTTAAAAGATTTATTTCTACTTTGAATTTGAAATATAATCATTTGAATAAATATAGGGGAAACAGAAGTTGATCTATATAAAGATAAATCTCATTCTTACAACTGCAAAATACTGTTGCAGAAGACATCTGTAAATTAGGGGAAATATATTCAATAGAAATCTTATAGCATCATTTTCAAATAATACAGACAGCCAGATTTGGTCATGCATGCCTTTAATCCCAGCACTCAGGAGGCAGAGGCAGGCAGATTCCTGAGTTCAAAGCCCAGCTACTCTAAACAGAGTTCCAGGCAGCCAAGACTAAACATAGTAAGACCGGCTCCAAACAATCTAAGCCAAAATAATAGTAATGAGCATGACAGTCAAGAGCAACATAAAAAAATATTTCTTGTACAATTATACTGGGTGAAAAACATAACATTGTATTCTCACGATTATATCTAATAGGAAAGATAAGTTAGATAGAGAAGAAAAACTCAGACATGGCCTCACATCAGAAAGCTCAGAGTACAGGAGCAGTGGAAGCGACTGGATTTTCCCTACTTTCTTTATTCTGTACTTTTCCATACTGCTTTAATTCTAAGAAGAAAAAAATCTCCAAAAAATAAAAGTTAATCGTGTAAAGCCCACCATGTAAGGAGTATTGACAATTGTAACAACAAAATACAGAATTATCTATATATTCATGTATTTTAGAGTGTCTATAAATGGAACCTCTAAAAAGAAAAAGAGAGAAAGTGTGGAACAGAATAAAGGCTGGAGTGGTTAAGAACATGTACTTCTCTTCCCAAAGGACAGTTCCCAACAGCCATGGCGAGTTTGTCACCCAAACCCCAGGGGATCCACACATGCTGGCCTACACAGGCACGTACACACATGATGGCACACATACACATATACACATTATTTTTAAAAAATATTAATTTAAGAAATATATTTTTAAAACAATATTTTAGCATGACGATTCTGGGTGACTCTCTGGTTATTATTCCCTCTGTCTCCATGATGTTATACTGTGTACAACTTAAGTCTGTCTACTCTACTCCTCAGCCCCAGCCCACAGACTGCTTTAAATTACTTCTGTTGTACTCCCAGATTGTAGCTATGGAACCAATTCTCCGTCACCCCCATAAGTAATCATTACGCCCTGAAAGAGCCAGCAGTGAATAAGAACCCAGTCTCAGAATGGATCAGCATCCAGAGAAATCATGAAGCAAGTTTTGGAAGCTAGAGTTAAAGAGTCAACAAGCCAGACACTGCTCTGGGTATGTACTGAGTGTTGTGACTAACTTAAGCTTCATAAAACCAGTCAATACAATCATTTCCATCTTAGAGTCGAGGAACTGTTCTAGCACCTGAACTCCTGGGAACAAAGTTAATGTGTTAAGCCTAAATAACCACTCCTCCTCTTCCTCCTCCTAGAATATTCTACATCAACCACCCTCTCTCCTCCCAGCCATCCATTGACTCTGCTCAACTTCAGTTAAGGGCACTTCCTCTTTTCTTCGGCTCACGTCCTCCCCACCAACATAGGTGCCCTTCCTACATTCCCTACATTCCCTCATTCTATCACATTCGTTGACTGTCTACTGAGCATAAGCTCTGTAGGCACAAAGGACTGAGACAAGTCCCCACCTAACGCTTCTACAAGGGAGTTCTAGATGGGTTATAGCTGCACATTTATTTTGGCAAATGAATAGGAATGAATTTGGGCATTACTCTCCCTTTATAAGCTCCCTTTATAAATTATTAAACGAGGCTCATTATTTGACCCTAATTCACCCCAGTGGGTTTAAGGAAGGCCTCATGATCCGGATGTGAAAAAGTGGGAATCTAGAACCCTACAAGTTACCCTGGAGGTTCACCATACAGTACCTGTGGCCAACAGTTGTCACAGCTAAAGCGAGATAGCAGCCGATGGGCAAGCCTGATTTCACAGCCTTCAAGAGTGGGTGAAACATGGACGATTCTGTCATGTCAGGTACCGTGCTGCAGAAGGGAACAACTGGAAGGCTCTGTCTTCCAAAATCATTTTTGTGTAATTTTAACCTCAAGGTCAAATTCCAGGCCCACTGGTTAAATGAGGTCTCAGGAGTCTCTCCATATCGAACAATACTGGCCAAATAGGAAACCTGAAACAATCATTCATTTAAACACTGTTAATCATATACACATCAGGCCAGTGACTTCATCTGCCCACCTCTGTCTGTGACTAATGATCCCCTGGGAAGAGGATGTGTCCCTTATTGCCCTTCAATTGACCTTTGCTGCACTTTAGTAATGTTCCACTCACAGACCCTCATTTCCATACTTGCTTTGTGAACTTGATCTCAGCTCAAGCAGAAGAATAGAAAGGTTGAAACTCAAGACCACTGTGCTATCTATACATTCAACAAATCAAAGTTATGGGCCCTCCTGATATCATTTGCCAATTTAATGGTCATAAAAACTAATATCAAGCCACCAATAATTTAACTAACAATCTGCAACATTTTTAAAAATGACACTCAGTTCTCCTGAGTTGTACATGTAAGCTCTAACATATCTCTATAACTCGTGCCAAATTCTGAAACACTGATGGTCACAAAAAGATTATTTTTGCTATATGTTGTGGGGCAGGTCTTTAATCCCAGAATTTGGGACACAGAGCCAGGCAGATCTCTGTAAGTTCAAGACCAAACTGGTCTATATAACGAGTTTCAGGCCAGCAAGGGCTATACAGTGAGACTACATCTCCAAAATAAAGGCAACTTTTTAAGAAAAATCTTTAAAAACTATTAAAAATAAATTTTGTACCTTGAACTGGAAGAAATAAACCCAAAACTATAATTTCAACTTCCCAGGCAGTTTTTCAGTGAAGACTTACATTCTCAGTAAGACAGAGAGTCAATACCTGTTTCATACTTTCAGAGATGAGCCCAGCATAGGGCTTCTGTGCCAGGCATTTCTGATACGCCTCGAGAACTAGAAGGGCCACTTCAGTGTGCAACGCTTGATCCAGATGAAGGGCACCCTTTTGAAAAAAAAAAAAAACAAATTCACAACTATACTATGCTGTATTCAGTAAATAGTCCTTTAAACAACTACAAAAACAGAACAGTCAAATAGGCCACTGGATTCAGAAGATAAATGTTTCCAAACTTGTATCTCCTTGAAGTGAAATTACGAAATGACAACAGGGGAAGGCCTTTAAAATACTACAAAGCAAATACACTGCACCAAGGCATGTGTTAGCCTCAAACCCCCAAACAAATATCTTTGACTATAATTGCCCACCCCATCCTACAATCTCTTTAAAGAACCTACATTATAGGTTAAGAGCATTGCCACTTAAAAAATGCTTATTATTAATCACACAGGAAAATACTTATTACATCAAATCTACACTTCTTGTTGTTTCATCATCAATCATAAACTGAAAAACATGTAAATACTGCCTTTCAAGGCTACAGCATTTCCAACTAGTCTTCTTTGCAGTTTTCAAAAACTCCATTCCCAGCCCTTTCACGGAGGCTGATCCATGACTCTAACAAAGGAGGGAGGAGACAATCAGGGGACTCTGCATGCAGACATCTGTGAAATGGGAGGCAAAGATGTTCCATTTGCAGGATGGAGAATATGAAGTTGGAGACATACCCCTGTGGCTCTCACCCACAGCAGCAATTCACTGAGAGTAGGCCTACAGGAACCCTAGTGTGGTGGTTTGAATATGCTTGGCCCTGGGAGGGGCACTATTAGGAGGTGTGGCCTTTTCGGAGGAAGCGTATCTGTGGGAGTAGGCTTTAAGGTCCTATGATTAAGCTACACCCAGTACACATGAGAGGACCCTCCTCCTGGCTCTCAGCAGAAGACATTCACCTTCTGGCTGCCTTCAGATCAAGTCTGCCTGCACACTGCCATGCTTCCCACCATGATGATACTGCCTGAACCTCTGAAACTGTAAGACAACCCCAATTAAATGTTTGCCTTTATAAGAGTTGCCTTGGTCACGGTGTCTTTTCACAACAATGGAAATCCTAAGACACCCAGGAAGTAGAAACATCCCATGTTCTCCCTGGAATTAGTCTCCCCATCTGTACAAAACCATCCCATGAGTGCAAACCATACAAGACAACTGCAAACATTAAATGATTTACTCAAAACAGAAGATTTCATCCAGTTGTAGAGAGCTAATTTCTGCCCCTTGTCCTGGCCAAATGACTGTACTCTGATCAATAAGCTAGTTAATAAGACCCAGGTAAAGAGGCAGGAAACTGTAACAGTCAAAATTACTAGCATGTCTCTTAGGAGACTTGACATATAGCAAGTCCTTAATAATAACTATTAATAAATCTAAACTGAAGAATTAACTTTAGCAGTTTCTCTAACTTATTGTAATAACTCTATGAAAATGCCTATTAATAGTAATATCTACAGATGGGCAATTAATGCCTAGAGTTCAGGAAGCTTGTTAAGAGTCACACTGTCAGGAGGTCACAGAGCTGAGATCAGAGCAAAGTCAAACTCATAATTAAGGCAGACTGTAGAAAACAACTCTGGCAATTACAGGACAAATTGCAGAAGGAAGAGAGACCTGAGGCAGCAGACACAATCAGGAGGAAATGAAGGAGCTAGGCAGAGATAAGACAGTACCCTCAAATGGTCTAAGGTCCCCCCCTCCTCTCTCTGACTGTGTGTGCACATGTGAAGGCTGCTTGTCAGCAAGCTCCATGGCAGATCAACCTATGTCCACCTCTCCAGTGCTGAGATTACAGGAACTCAATTTTTACATGGTTGCTAGGGATGGAACTTGGAGATTATTTATGCAGCAAGCACCTCACCAACTAACACAACTCCCAGGCAACAGAAGTTTTTTTAATGTAGAATATCTTCGTTAGAGGATGTTCATGGAAAAAAAAAAAAAGAACAGAATTAAAGAAAAGATACTTTGTGGGATATAGTTCAGTGGTAGAGTATCTTCCAGGCATGTACAAAGCCCTAGGTACACTCCCCAGAGGGGAGAAGGAGGAAGAGGAGGCAAGTCTAAACTCTCACACAGCTGAAAGAATCCGCCGGTCTAGCAGTGGCACAAGATGTTACTGCTTTAAGAAAATCCTTTCCTAGCCGGGCGGTGGTGGCGCACGCCTTTAATCCCAGCACTTGGGAGGCAGAGGCAGGAGGATTTCTGAGTTCGAGGCCAGCCTGGTCTACAAAGTGAGTTCCAGGACAGCCAGGGCTACACAGAGAAACCCTGTCTCGAAAAACCAAAAAAAGAAAATCCTTTCCTGAAACTGATAGGTGTAAAGTCTCCTATTTTTTGGAAATGGCATACCTGTTCAGCAAATCCCCAATTCAGTCCTTCTAGGATCACACAGGCCAACTTGTTCTTCACTGCTGTCAGATTATAATTCAATAACCAGTCCCGAATCACAGCTATCTCAGAGGCAGAAGGTCGCCAAAGATACAAAGGCAGTTCTTTGAACAAGTATAAAGAAACCTTTTTAAAAAGAAAACAATAATCATTAAATTTAAGACTCAGGAGCATTATTAAACTGCTTGCAAATTTTCCTTGGAAAGAATGAGGTGAATTTGATTTTGAGACAAGTAAAGTTATAATCATGGACAAACAAATAAAATTAAATGTATTTTTAAGCTAATGATATACCTAAAACACAGGCAATCCTTTGCAAAAGTCAAGGTTTTTTAGTATCTAAAGTGTTATGTTTCTATCCAGGTAAACTACCATACCAAAACACAAGTTTAAAGCAATGATAAATCAAAAAGAGTCACTGATTTTTTTTTCTTCTATACAATGAAAGCAATCTGGTGTTGAGTCAGCTAATAGGTCAGTATGAGAGCAGATGAGACAAAACCAAGAGTTGATAACTTCCAAAACTGGGTGCCAGGTTCACTGTATAATTCTATTTATCAGAGTGTGTGTGCACATGCACATGTATATGTGTGTCCTAAGTCCTAAGTGTGGGCGAGAACAGGGTTGATGTGGGTGTACATGGGCTCCTAGGGTAGTTTTGTGGACCTGGCTCTCGTCTTTGACCTTGATGTGGGTTCTAGGGATGACACAGGTCATCAAGCTTGCATAGCAAGCACTTTCATGCTAAGCCATCTTGAAAGCCCTCTACTTGACATATATTTAAAATATTCTAGATTAAAATGGATTTTAAAATCTGTTTTTGAAAAAAAATTCTACAATACTACTTTTAAATTACCTGTATGTAAAAATTAAGAAAAATGCAGGTTGACAGAGAGTGATCGGGAGAATAACTAACTTTATAATGTCATTTTTGTTTTATGGGTTTTTTAGAGGCAAGGTCTTACTCAATAGCCCAGAGTGGTCTGTAACAGTATGTAGCCTAGACTAACCTGGAACTCCCTGTGATTCTCCTGTCTCAGCCTCCAAAAGTACTAGGAATCCAAGCAGGAGTCATTGTGTTAACTGACTCCTTTTATAATGTCTTAAGCAGGGCTGTTCAATGAAAGATACTGCAAATAATATATGAAGTTCTTATTGGCATGATCCCAACCTTGATTGTCAGTTTAACTACAGCTGAATCAACTAAAACTGGTGCATCTGTGAGGCACAACTGTGAGGAATTTTCTTGACTGGATTATTTGTGTTGGGAAGATCCACTCTATATTTGGGCCATACCTTCTGTGGCAGCACACATAAAAAGACATGGAAGAAGAAAGCTTTTACATTTTGCCTGCTTGCCTACAGTCTCACCAGCAAGTTCATCCATCCTGATGCTGAAGCATTCCTCAGCTGGTATTAGAACCTACTTCTCTGGATCCAGAGCCTCTCTAGGAATCCCCCAGAACTCCAGCATCAGACATCCTGCCTCATGGATTAAGCAACTGCCAGATTCTTGGCCTGACCAATGGGAGACAGCCCTTTTTGTCTTCTTTTTTTTTTAATGTCAATTTAAAGTCTAATTGACCTTATGCAAACACTAACGTGGTTTATAGACTCAATTATTGATTATTTCTTTATTTTTTATTTTTAAACTACCCAGACCACAGCTGGTAATCTACTCTAATAAACCTCAATCTATCAGTTCTGTTCCTTTAGAGAACCCTGGCTAATACAATCTGGGTGCTGTGTGTCTATTTATCTGTGACAAGTGATACTACAAAGTTGACAGTGGCTTCCCAGTTCATAACCCTCCTATCTCAACAGCCCATGCCCTGGAGTTAAGTCTGCACAATACACCAGGCTTTAAAATAGAAACTTCAAAAATAGAAGAGTCCTACCTGAACCTGTAAGTATCTGACAGAAACCATAAACTAACAGTGAACTTCTGAACTAGTCTATCACAGGAATGACACAAGAGTGATACTCACACTTCCGTAGTGAAGGTTCTAGTCAATGCCATAAGACAAGGAAAAGAAATGCAAGGCATTAACAACTACCCAGGAAGCACCAGTTAGGAGTTCTAGTAAATAGAGCTGACATATAGCTGATGGAGCAGTGTGAGAGCACTTGCCCAGAATGCATTAAGCCCTGAATTCAATGCCCTGTGCTACTAAACCACACTTGTAATAGGTGTGGTAGCAAACACCTGTAATCCCAGCACTCAGGAGACTGAAACAAGAAATCACTGTGAACTCTGCAGCCAGCCTGCACTAGTAAGACTCAGTGGAAAGGAGAGGAGAGGGAAGGGAATGGGAAGGGAGAGGAGGGGAGGGGATGGAAAGGGGGGGAATAGGAAGGGAGAGAAGGGAAGGAGATGGGAGGGGAGAAGAGAGAGGGGAGGGGAGGGATAGGAGAGAGGAGGAGAGAGGAGAGGGGAGGAGAGGGATAAGAGAGGGGAGGGGACAGGAGAGAGGGGAGGGGAGGAGAGAGAGGAGGGGAGGGGATAGGAGAGAGGGGAAGGGAGGGGAGGAGAGAGGGGAGGGGAGGGGATAGGAGAGAGGGGAGGGGAGGGGATAGGAGAGAGGGGAGGGGAGGGGATAGGAGAGAGGGGAGGGGAGGGGAGGGGAAAATGAGAGAGCAGAGGAGACTAGAGAAAAAGGAAGGTAGGGAGAGAAATCTTCTAGTAGGTACTTTTTCAATAATATAGAATTTACAAATGTTTAAAATATATTGATACTTTTACTGCAAGACCAAAAACTCCACTAATTTTACTTTAAGAGGTTACAATAATAATATATGGATTTTATTAACAACAAAAATATGCATTCTGAAAATGAGTCAATATTTGAACTGCAAAATTGGAAAAACAGATTAAAAAAATAAATCAGCACACACACACACACACACACATTTGGTACTGTTTGCAGACTGTCATCAATCAAACTTGTGAGTTCTGTGCTCTGGATCTGTCTGAGAACAGGTCTGGTGAAGTGGCCCAGTGGTAAAGGCACTTGCCACCAAGCCTGACCATCTGAGTCTGATCCCTAGAATTCACAAGGTGAAGAGAGAAAACCAACCTCACCAGTTGTCCTTTGATGTCATGACATCATTCAAGGTACATGCACACCCATACACATACTAAATAATAAACAAAAATAGAGTAAGAACTGAACCAAAATCTCACAAAATGTATTTGCTGACAATTATGCTCACAACAGCAACACTTATAACACCAGAAGGTGGAAACAAGCCAAATGCTCATCATCTGTTGAATGGATAAAGAAAATGTGAGACAGAAATTCAGTGAAATATTACTCAAGAATTCAAGGAAGGAAATTCTGAAGGAACACTACTCCATTACGCAAAGTGACATAGCCAGACATAAGAGACCACTCGCTGTGAGAACACTTATATAAAATGTCTGAAACAGGCAGCTGTGTGGAGACAGGAGGCGGGTCAGCACTGCTTAGGGCCAAGAAGGATGAGATAAGGAATGACAGCCAAGGGCTGTGAAGCCTTGTGAAGCCTTGCGAAGATGAGAAAAGCCACTCAAAGCTTGACTGTAATGATGGATGCACCTATCTGTGGCTATCCCTAACCCGCTGGCACACACACCTTCACCAGTGAGTGCTGTGGCAGCCCTATCTAGCACACTGGCCCTTAGGAACCTTTGCACCTGGGTGCCATCTGGTAGAAGAGTCATTCCCAGCAATGCTCCTATGACTGCCAGTGCGTCTTCACTTCAGGGTGTCTTTAAATGATTTGTTCATATGTTTGGTTGGGTTTTCCAGACAGAGTTTCTCTGTGTAACATCCCTGATTGACCAGGAATTCACTCTGTAGACCAGGCTGCCATCACCTGCATCTATCCCCTTTGGGGACAGATTAAAGACAAGTGCTGTGATACTAGGCTACTTCAGGATTCCTTTAAAATGCCAAATAGTTCACATTCTTACCATTCCAACTTGGTCAATGGTCTCTTGCACTCTATCCAAAAGGACAGAAATAATCTCAGGGTGAACAGCTGCGATGGCCCCCAAAAGCTCTCGACCAACCTTTGAAAAAGTCTCTCTGGTAGACAGTGTGACATAAGATACCTAAAAGAGATATAGGGAAAGAAATGATAGTTTTAATACTAATTAACAATTAAAACACATTTCCACAGATTTTCCTCCACAAAGCATAATCTCACATTGAGTCTCAGAAACTTGTCAGAACTTGAGATAGCAAACTATGCACCTTGAAGCTAGAAAGTGTTAGAGAACAGGAAAAATGGTAACTACACCCTGAGTTCAAGTGCTGGATTCAGAGACTAAATCCCAGCAAATCCTGGTGGGCATGGGCCTGAAGCCACAAACACTTGGAAGCCTGAACTAGGAGAATCCTTTGAGTCCATTAGTTGGTGACCAGCTTGGGCCATCTCATCTCAAAAAGACCAAGTTTCTCATTTGTGATGAAACAAATGAGTATCTGGCAGAAGCCACGCTGTGACCTCTGGGAACAGCATGAGTGTTTTGCAGATGGAGCTTCTTGTGACAAGGCCCTTTGGAGATTCCCACCTTCCTGGCAAGGAGCTATAGACAGGATGCTGCAGACCCCTGGAGGACCCTAAGGCACCCTCCTGACCTTTCACTACATTTATCCTTATGACAATAATTAGTTTCACTTTGTCAGCTGTGACTGTGGCTTGGTTTATTGGGAACAAGTCTCTTGAATGACTCTTTGATAATTTTTCTGAAAGTGTCTACAGAGAAATAAAGCCCTCTTTGCAGTTTATCATAGAAACCGGTTCTCCAGGCTATCCCAGGCTAATGCTGGCTATCTCTGCAGTCACCCTGCATAATCGGGAGGAAGTCACTAAGATTAATGATTCCTTGCTTAACTGTTTTAAAGCGATAACTACATTCTAAGAACTTAGATGACGGCATTAAGAACTTATGGAACATACAAGGAAAAAATAAAGGGCACAAAAGGTCAGATATCCCTTCAGTGCAAAAAAAAAAAGACAAAGGAATCTAAACCTCCCCAGCCCCTTGGAGGCAAAAGTACAAGTAGAAACTGCCAAGAAGAAGAGAAACTTGGACCCAACAGTCAGGTATCTAACTGGGCCACCTTGTCTGGCCACAGTGGGAGAGGATGCACTAGCCCTAATATGCCAACTAGCCCTAATGTGCCAGGGTGGGGGATATCCAGAGGGTCCTCCACCCACTCAGAGGAGGAAAGGGAGGGGTTGGGGAGGGACTGTGTGAGGAGGGACCAGGATGTGAGGGCAGCAATCAGGATGTAAACTGAATTAATTAGTTAATTAATTGGGAAAAAAGAATCAGGTTTCAATCACTGCCATTCTGAAAATATATGAAGAATAGGACCACACTGCTGTTCCCACAAAAGTGATATGTAGGCCATAGAAATTAGATTCACACCCAAAAATATTATTCTAGGTTTGGTATCATACCTTCTGCTGGCTATAAAATATAAAACATCATACTATTAACCATAGACCTTGAATATCTTTCCTTTCTGTGGCAGCATGTCTGCTGCCAGCCTAGGCACAGTATGAATAGGATGTGCAATATAAAATGCATGTTTAGATATGAGGAAAGCTTAACTGTTGCTTAAATACAGGGTGAAGGTCAATTCATGAGACAAGGGAGTGGGGAAGAGGAAAAGAAACAAACAGGTAAATGATGATGATCCTTGGAAAGTGATTAAAGAGACATGAGTCAAAACTGCTCATGCTTGAATGCATGGGACTTGTATAAATAACGTAAGACGGCTTGAGCTACTTGGAGCCACTTGCTTAAATGTCAATGTGTGGTTACTGTCTTCATTTTCACTGATGCCACACTTCCATCCTTCAGCTCAGAACTCCCCTGGAGCTGGACTCTGGCAAATACCTAAACTTATTAATGTGAGAAAAATCACTAAAATTATTTTTAAATACATTTCATAGAAATACATAATCTTTCCTACAAAATAAAAACCTAAGAGTAAAGTTTCTAAAATCTTGGTGTATAGGACTGTCTTCCAAGCCAAACAAGCACCGTCTTCAGGAGTTCACTGTGCCTGTGTACAAATGAGCTTCAGAGCTGGGATTCTTCATCGCTGACTCCCTTAGAGGAGAGAGAGAGAGATTTACTGGACGCCACCTGAGTATGCGGCCGTTTCTATGCAGTCTTGCCCTAACTGCACATCATCACAGGTTTCTGGGATCCCGGGAAAGTGAGATCCCTGCAATCTTTGTGTTTCTCCTCTCTTAGAGAAGAAGTAGATAAAAACTATGGAACGCAAGGCTCTCCTCTCAGCTGGTCACTGTGTAGATGAAGAAGGTAAAGGCAGAGTGCAAGTTACCTTTTCTGTTTAAGATGGGCAACTAACAGCACAGCTACACCAAAACTTCTCTTCCAAGGTCAGTGTTCTACGCTCTCACTTAAAGCGACTTGGAGGTCATCTCTCCGTGTCCCTGGGAGGAACACTAAAGTGACATTGGCTGTGTGGCTATAGTAGACACAATAAAAGCTCTATATCCGGCTGTGCTAAACTGTTTATTCCTTACCAAAAGTTTGCATTGAATGTCAAGAAACAGAATAACAAAATGCAGATTTTCAAAATTCCTTATGGCAAATGATGATGTTTTGATTCTTCACCCCATCCATCAGTGTAGGTGGTAGCTCGGTAAGTCACATTTTTTAAAAGCGATTCCTAAGAATGAATGGACAGCCCAAAGGCCCAAAGCATTGACAAAACTTCATATTCTAACCTCATAGATCTCCAGAACAATGATTTTGATGAAGTCTTCATCCACATTAGTTCTTCTGGCTCGAGCCATCTGAGCAAAGGTTGTCAGGAGACAGATCTCCTCTGAGCTGTTTATGGAAGAAAGACACTTCTCAAAGCTCGCAAAATGTTCTGGGTCTGCAATTCACATCAAAAAAGTAAAATGTAGAAATAGGGTCATATATTGGGTTACACTAGCACAAAGAAAGATGACATAAAAATTCAAACTTTAAAAATATTTAAAGATAAAAAGGATCTTCCCCTTTTGAAAATGGATTCCTACCAATTCAGAAGCTGAATCAGCTGGCCTCTGAGAGCCCAACAAACAGAGATATAGCGTAGACTCAGAGCAAAAAGTTAACATTAACTACGCCTCATCTCACAAAATCTATTTTAACCCAAACCAGCGCAAAGCACTGCTGCTGTCACTGGGCGTCACTGCCAACCACGGACACAGGTGACTCTCCCGGGCTCGTTTTCAGCCAGCAACTATTCAGCATATTAGCTCATAAACTAAGATTATGGACAAGAAATTGGATAAAACAAGCAGTACCTAATCCATTCAGCCTTGTTCTCAGAGGATGCTGTGTAAGCAATAGTATACAAAATTTTGTAACTTATCAATTTGATAACTCTGTAATACATGTAGGAACCAGGCATAAAAAGCAAAACTTACAAAAGGATATGGACAAAAAGTCCATTTATG
Organism: Tokudaia tokunoshimensis; assembly: GCA_036184795.1. Lineage (NCBI taxonomy): Eukaryota > Metazoa > Chordata > Mammalia > Rodentia > Muridae > Tokudaia > Tokudaia tokunoshimensis. The sequence goes on from BTHU01000017.1 coordinate 71,279,998, forward strand.
AAATATGTTTCAGCCTGAGCTAGAAGTACTTGGGACAGAAAATGGCACTACAGAAGAAACCTAACAAGGACTAGCCTGAGTCAGAGCCCATGCTTACCATCCTCAGCCCCTGCCAAGGGAGGACCACCTCTCCCCTGTGTCTGTCATGTCACCCACAGAATTAGGAGCCAGAGAAGGGGTTGTGAGACACTCAGAGCAGGTAGGTCACGTTCAACTACGGAAACAGTAACGCAAGAACCTCCCGGGACAATGCGGAAATATTTTATGAAGCAGAAAAGTCCAAAAAAATAAAAAAACAAAAAACAAAAAACCTTGAAACCGGAAGGCAAATAAACAAAAAGCAGATTTGTGTACATCATTGAATAAAAATAGAGAAGAATGAAAAAAAATAATGAATAGCTGCAAAAACCTGCCAATAATTTTTTTAAGGTTTTATACGGTATGATTTTCTTTCTCCTTATTTGGATTTGCTGCTGCTGCTGCTGTTTTGAGACAGTTTCTAAATAGCACTGGCTGTCTGAGAATTCACTGAACCTGCCTGGCCTAGAACTCAGAGATCTCCCTGCCTCTGAGATTAAAGGTGCTTTTTCTTTTAAGCAATGCAGAGGTTCAAAAGTTTAGAAGAGATTTCGGCACGTTTTTAATCCTATTAGTATCCTGCTTTGTTCCATATTTTCTTTAATATGAAGGGCAGACATCTTTCTCTCTAACTTAGACAGTCTGATTTTTCTTTTTTGTTTTCTGTTTAGTCTTAGTTTTAGTCTTAGTTTTTGTGGGAAAGAATCTCTCTACACAGCCCTGTTTATCCTGAACTATGCAGGCCAGATTGGTCAGACAAGTGTTGGGATTAAAGGCATGGACTACCACACCCGGCTCATGCTCTTTTTTTAAAATGATTCATTTGTTTTTATTTTACAAGAATGGGTAGTTCTGCCTGCATGTATGTACAATACACATGTACAGTCCAGAGTAGGCCAGAGGGTGTTGTATCCCCTGGACCTATCCCTATAGGTACTGGGAACTAAACTTGGGTCGTCTGCAAGAACATTTTTAACATTCTAAAATAAATTTCTCCTGTTCAATGTTCAATTTCTCCTGTTCAACCTAGAACCTTACACATACTAAGTACACACACAGACTACCACTGTGCTACACAGTTAAGTTTTTGAAGGATTTCTGTCTACATCTTACCTACTTCATAAAATCAATACAATTAAGAAAAATAAAGCCGGGCGGTAGTGGCGCACGCCTTTAATCCCAGCACTTGGGAGGCAGAGGCAGGAGGATTTCTGAGTTCGAGGCCAGCCTGGTCTACAAAGTGAGTTCCAGGACAGCCAGGGCTACACAGAGAAACCCTGTCTCGAAAAAAAAAAAAAAAAGAAAAAGAAAACAGAAAAAAATCAGTGGAACAACTGGGCAAAAACCTTAACAGACTTCAAGACAATTAACAAGGCTTGTTGATCTAACTAGAATTTTACACATGTAAAAAATTGATTCATCAAAGGTAGATCATTATGCTTGCTGCACAGATTTGGACCTGATGGAATCTGGATTTGAGATATGCTGCCTTCCATCTAACTAATGGAACAGTGAAGCAGTCCCCTGAATGTCAAAATCATCATACCATAGTGCTCCTAAAAGCAGACTAACACTATGACTGAGAAGCACACAGAGACAGCACCCTGGTCAGGTACCTTGGAGTTGCCTCTTGCACTCGGCTGGCTGCAGGGAGGCGCAGAGCTGTTGTAGGTTCCCACTCTCCACCTGGTGCATGAGGTAGAAAAGCTTCCAAAGCATCTGGACCGACAGCGTGCCGAAGGGCATCTCAGACATAAACAGCCAAATGCCAAGTCTGCACAGTATAAACAGCAACAGGGAAAGTTGATGCATTAGCAAGCCTCGCCACACTAAGGAAGTGGAAGCTGGACCAGCGCTCGCTCTACCACTTTTCTAACAAGCATCTGGAGAAAGGTATGCTTTACCATAGATGCTCTGTACCAAGAGTATTTGAGATTTGGGGAATTTTTCATTATTTTGTATATTTGCACATATATAATAGTATGTACCATGGAAAAGACTGAAGTCTAAACATGAAAGCCTGATGCATGATTCACAACAGCCAAGATATGGAACTAAATGTTCATTAATAGGTGACTAGATAAAGAAAATATGTACATACATACAATGTAGTATTCAGCAGAACGAGGGCTATTTGGAGAGAGGAAACAGGCCAGTCAAGAGGGAGACAGACGACAGACAGACAGACAGACAGATAGAAGGGACAAATATGAGCACGATACCAGGATTACATGTGATGTCTTGTGTACTCTTTAAATACATGGCCGTAATGATGATTTTATACATCATTTTTATGGTGTCTATGTGCATATCACATGAGGTCAAATGTAGAGTTTTCCACAAATAACATAATATTAGCACAAAAAGTTTCTAATTCTTGCTGGGCAACGGTAGCACACGCCTTTAATCCCAGCACTCTGGAGGAAGGGGCAGGTGATCTCTGAGTTCAAGGCCGGCCTGGTCTCCAGAGCAAGCTCCAGGACAGCCAAGGCTGTTACACAGAGGCACCCTATCTTGAAAAACACAATCAAGAGAAAAACTTCTAATTCTTGAGCTTACTGTGCTACGGTGTTCAATCTGCATATATCATCAATTTATTCTTACAAAAATAAAGGCAACGTTATCATAAATTTACACATGAGACCTCTCAGACATATGGAGAATATTAAGAACAACTGCTGGGTTTTGAACCAAAGATCCTTTTTAAGATGAGAATGAGAGAGAAGCTATCTTAGTCAGGGTTACTATTGCTGTGATGAAACACCATGACCACAGTAACTTGGAAAGGAAAGGGTTTATTTGGCTTTCACTTCCACATCATTGTTCATCATCAAAGGAAGTCAGGACAGGAACTCAAACAAGGCAGGAACCTAGAGACAGGAGCTGATGCAGAAGCCATGGAGGGTGCTGCTTACTGGCTTGCTTCCCATGGCTTGCTCAGCCTGCTTTCTTATAGAACCCAGGACCAGTAGCCCATGGATGGAACCACCCACAATGTGCTGGTTCCATAAATCACTAATAAAGAAAACACCCTGAAGCCGGGCGGTGGTGGCACACGCCTTTAATCCTAGCACTTGGGAGGCAGAGGCAGGCGGATTTCTAAGTTCGAGGCCAGCCTGGTCTACAGAGCGGGTTCCAGGACAGTCAGGACTATGCAGAGAAACCCTGTCTCGAAAAACCAAAAAAAAAAAAAAAAAAGAAAGAAAACACCCTGAAGACTTCCCTACAGCCCAATTTTTTGGAGACATTTTCTCAGCTGAGGCTCCTTCCTTCTGATGACTGTAATTTGTATCAAGTTAACATAAAACTATCCATTACAGAGGCTGTTTCCAAGATACTGATGTGTGTTGGGTCACATACAGGTTTATGAATGTTTATACAGATATGGAAACTAAGTCCAAGAATTTACCCAAGATAAAAAGTTGATGAACTAACTACACCAAGTCATCACTCTAGGGCCCACTTAAGTCAATGACTTTCGTGCTAGCCTTGCTTCCCAGTGCTTCTCTACTTCTTACCTTTTAGCTTTCAGGACATGCAGGACAGCTCTGAGAAACAGCTCATCAAACTCCATCTGCAGTTTCTCCATGGAGTAGGGCTGTAGTGTTAACCCCAGGCCTGTGCTATGGCTCACGTACTGGGCCCAGTGGTCACTGACATAGCCAAGGGTCATCCTGAGTATGAGGAAAACAACACGGTACTCTTCACTCCCTCAGCATCACCTTTACATTACATGAGAAGGAATAACATGCTCAGTATGTACTAACTATACACCTACTATCTGCTCAGTTCTGAAGGTAATCTTAACAGAGAAAATGAGAAACCAGTCCTCATGGTAATGGCCTCAGCAGAAGGCATAAGGACAGGTAAGTGAGGAAATGAATGTCCGCATTTCATGCTGGGTTGAATTCACAGCTCCCCTCCGCTACGTGAGGGCTGCGGGGCACAGTACAGATACACACACTAGGATCTCAGCTTTCTAAGGGACCCCAAGCTTGGGGCATCCTGTAAATCTTCATAAAGCTGACTAATAAATGAACATGAATCAGTTCACTTTGGAGAACAAAACTGGGAAAGTGAGAGATTTTTTTCAGTTTTATGAGCTTTCTTTTGAGAGAAGAGGTTGGATTAAAAAAAATAGCCTATGTATATGCTATAGGAAATAATCGAAAAAAAAAAAAACCTGAAGATGTAGAAAAGGGTATGAAGTTGACTAAGAGAAAAGCAGTACATAAACTCAAAAATTTTTCAAGCACTTGCTAATAAAACCATAAACCCATCTTTACACAAATACATGAAGTTCTCCCAGTTCAAATAAAGTGACTGATTTAAGACTTGGAAACGTTTCTAAACACTTTGAACTACAGGAAGATATGGACGAAGGATGGTAGCAGAGCCATGGCAGTAAAGAATCACTGCCTGTTTGCCATAGTTCAAAAGAACAGCAGGCTGTGGACAGAGAGGAACAGAGGTGAAGGCCTGCATCTTCCTTGACCCTTCTCTTCGCAGCAGGTTTGAGAGTCAGAACTCTAAGAATAGTCATGTAACAAGTCAGCTGAATCTAGGATAATTAACCACATACTTTCACTGGAAACACTTATCAAATCCCACCCAGCTGACGGGAGAACTACCTCACTTCCATGAGAAGACAGAAGTGTGATCTACGATCCCGCAGTGCTGTATCTAAGCAAGGTGACGTCAGCACAGGAGTGAGGACAGCAGCACTACCTGATCAGGTATCCAATGCGCTTCACGAACTGCCTATAGCGGGCTCTGTTAAAGGTGTCGAGTCCCACAGCCAGAAGCTCCACTAATGAGTTGGCAAAGGCAAAAATTTTCATCATCTCTTGGGGCCTTGTTGTTTCAGGTACGTAATCACCTAGAAGTGAAACAGATAAAAAGGACAAACTATAACCAGTAGAACAAAACACTGCAGAACACAGGTGTGTGATTCAGTGAGAAAACCAGGAGAGAAGGAATTAGCCCCATGTCTCTTGCTCCAATATCATAGTCAAGTAGGGAACTTCAAAGAATGCATTAATGTACATTAATGTATTTAAAATAGGTAACGTACGCACCATTGAGCCTTCATTTAAGCATGAGTAAAAAATTATAAACACGAGAGAGAGGAGGTTTTGCACAGGTGGACGAAGGAGAACCCAGCAAAGAAGCAGGACTTGGTGCTTCCTGTGTGGAGCCAGTGCCGCTACCACCTTTCAGTTATGACAAAAGATATTGATCTACCTTTTGCTTTAAACCCAAGAAGATGTTGAAAGAGCTCCTGGAAGGGAAACTGGGACAAAAGGGTGACCAAGTCGTCTTCATTAAGGAGAATCCAACTGGTCTCAGGGTCTTCATCCTAGCGGAAAGATGCCAAGTCACATCAGCTAACCAGAGGAGATCACACTGTCGTCTGTGGTTATAGAAACTAAATCATTGCACAAATCACAACGTAGTCCTTACAGGCTCCTCCTCAAGGCCAGTGACCTAATAGCCTTAGATTCACAGCCAAATTAGAAGTCCTCTGAAATTCAAATATAATTCATATGTGCCTGGCTCATATCCATTGTTCAGAGCCTGAAACAATGCTCATTAAATTTCTATCAAAAAGAAGACTAAAAGCTCTTCTAGAGCCAGGAGGTGGCTTTAATTCCACCTCTCAGGAGGCAGAAGCAGGCAGATCTTTGAGTTCGTGACCAGCCTGGTCTACAGAGCAAGTTCCAGGCCAGCCAGGACCACATAAAGAAACTCTGTCTCAAAAAAAAAAAAAAAAACCAAAACAAAACAAAAAACCTTCTAGGGTGACGACCTTACTGTGAGATTCACTGCTCAGACAAATCAACAATTAAAGAAACAATAATATTCTACTACCGGCCAAGTATTTGTAGCTACAGTTCTCTTCTACTAAAACTCAAGGTCTACTAACATGTTCAAGAGACTTTTGAGGACACAGTTAGCATTTGCTACAGATGCCTCAGGTTCTGCTGTGGGCAAGAAAAAAATGTGAACAAAGATCATTCAGGGGACAGCACTGGTGTCTTTTTGAAACAGAGCCTTAAAGTCACCTTAGAAATCAAGCTGACTTACGTCCCCACATGCACTACTCTATCTACTGTTTCCACTACAGCTTAGCTATCTATGGCTTTGCCCCGTGAGTCTTGAGTCTGGAGCTTAGTCCCAAGCTTAGTAGTACTGGGGGCTAATGTGTGACTTTAAGACACGAGCCCTAGTGAGGGCTCTAATTATTGATGGTACTTCCTCTAAAATAAACAAAGGCAAGTTCTCATAAAAGGGTGCTATGAAAAGCCAACCCTACCCAGCTCCCAGATTTGTTTTGAGATGACATTCTCTGTGTTCCACCATGTATTAGGAAGTCCCCACCAGTGCCTGTGACAGGCTACTGGGGTCGGGGTGTGCTTTTAGCATCCCAAATTGTCATCTCATTAAAACCTTTTTATAAAGCTAACTTACTTCAGGTATATCAAGTAATGCAAAATAGAATAATATCATGTATATAATGACTAACAAGAGCCTCAGAAACTACAGGAGCAATAGTTTTTGTCTCTGGCTGAAAATTAGATCTCCCAGTAGGCTCCAGAACCCTTAGATCTAAGTATGGGCCTGGCAAGCTTTACAAAATGCTCGTGAGCCTTCTGTGGAACTAGTGTTGAGCCTTCTGTGGAACTAGTGTTGAGCCTTCCATGGAACTAGTGTTGCACCTTCTGTGGAACTAGTGTTGAGCCTTCTGTGGAACTAGTGTTGAGCCTTCTGTGGAACTAGCGTTGAGCCTTCCATGGAACTAGTGTTGGGCCTTCTGTGGAAGTAGCGTTAAGCCTTCTGTAGAACTAGTGTTGAGCCTTCCATGGAACTAGTGTTGAGCCTTCTGTGGAACTAGCGTTGAGCCTTCCATGGAACTAGTGTTGAGCCTTCTGTGGAAGTAGCGTTAAGCCTTCTGTAGAACTAGTGTTGAGCCTTCCATGGAACTAGTGTTGAGCCTTCTGTGGAACTAGCGTTGAGCCTTCCATGGAACTAGTGTTGAGCCTTCTGTGGAACTAGCGTTGAGACTTCTGTAGAACTAGTGTTGAGCCTTCTGTGGAACTAGTGTTGAGCCTTCTGTGGAACTAGTGTTGAGCCTTCTGTGGAACTAGTGTTGAGCCTTCTGTGGAACTAGTGTTGAGCCTTCCATGGAACTAGCGTTGAGCCTTCTGTGGAACTAGTGTTGAGCCTTCCATGGAACTAGTGTTGAGCCTTCTGTGGAACTAGTGTTGAGCCTTCTGTGGAACTAGTGTTGAGCCTTCCATGGAACTAGTGTTGAGCCTTCCATGGAACTAGTGTTGAGCCTTCTGTGGAACTAGTGTTGAGCCTTCCGTGGAACTAGTGTTGAGCCTTCCGTGGAACTAGTGTTGAGCCTTCTGTGGAACTAGTGTTGAGCCTTCCGTAGAATTAGTGTTGAGCCTTCTGTGGAACTAGTGTTGAGCCTTCTGTGGAACTAGTGTTGAGCCTTCCGTAGAATTAGTGTTGAGCCTTCTGTGGAACTAGTGTTGAGCCTTCCATGGAACTAGTGTTGAGCCTTCTGTGGAACTAGTGCTGAGCCTTCTGTGGAACTAGTGCTGAGCCTTCTGTGGAACTAGTGTTGAGCCTTCTGTAGAACTAGTGTTGAGCCTTCTGTGGAACTAGTATTGTGCCTTCTGTGGAACTAGTGTTGAGCCTTCTGTAGAACTAGTGCTGAGCCTTCTGTGGAACTAGTGTTGAGCCTTCTGTAGAACTAGTGTTGAGCCTTCTGTGGAACTAGTATTGTGCCTTCTGTGGAACTAGTGTTGAGCCTTCTGTAGAACTAGTGTTGAGCCTTCTGTGGAACTAGTGTTGAGCCTTACATGGAACTAGGGTTGCGCCTTCTGTGGAACTAGTGTTGCGCCTTCTGTGGAACTAGCGTTGAACCTTCTGTGGAACTAGTGTTGAGAAGCAAACGACATGAATGAACTGTGGCATCTTCCCTCAAACTCTTCCTCTTAACTGTCTTAGGCACTAGGCGCCTCTGCATGGCTTTTGTTTTTGTTTCCCTTGCTTGTTGCTAGTTTTGTTCAGCTTCTTACTGTTAACCAAGAGCCCAGCAAAATGCAGAATCTATCTCTGATGTTAAATTCAGGAAACCCATTCAAAAAAAAAAGAGAGAGAGAGACTATTTTAAAGAAAGACAACTTTAGAAAAAGGCAAAGAACAAACAAACCTTGCTTTGTTTCAGTCTTCTAGAGATAATTTATGTCACCTCCTAAGAAGCTCTCTGCCAAAGGTGCTTCCCCCCCACCTCCAACATCACTTCCCATCACCTGCCCACAGCTGCAAGCCACAAAAGTGATAAAAACCAACCAACCAGGAATGGGGCCACCTGCTCCTGAGTGGGTCCTGGTACAATGCATTGGCACACCCCATCCTCCCAACCCCCCCCAGCCTCCCCAGCCCCCCCAACCTCCTACCCCCAGCAGTATGGGTCAGTCTCTGCTCCTCATACAGAGAGGTAGTGAGTCAGGTCAGTGAGCATCTTAGGACTCTGAAGAAGGTTTGAGGCAGAGTGCAAGCTTGACACTCCATTTGTGGAGGGTGGGGGGGTCTGTCTGTCTGTCTGTCTGCCTGTGTCTGTGTGCAAATGTGCATGTCACAGCATGTGTATAGAGGTCAAAGGACAACTTGTACAAGTTATTCTCTTTCCACCAAGTGGGTAGCGAGGGCCACTCAGGTTGTCAGGTCTGGTGGCAAGTGCCTTGACCTGCTGAGCCACCGTACTGGCCAAATCAAGAGTTTAGTCAAAACCAGGCCCCAGAACTGCTAATGAGCAGAAGGAAACTTCCTCATATATATACCACTAACAATCTGTGAAAGAAAGAAATAGTAACAAGAATTATCTTAAATTTTTTCTTAGAAATTATCTTGAGAAGCTGGATTTTTGTCACTGAAGTTTTATCAAAATTATCCAGAGCAGGTTATCTGTAGGTGGGACTCTGGCTAGTGTCAGGAACCTGCTACTGTGCAAAACAAAACCTTAATATGAATGTCACAAATATCACATTACTCCACTTTCCCCTTCCAGATTCTGTCCCCTGAGCACATCTACAGAAGGATGTCAGGATGGGCTACTGGCTAGGAGAGCCTGCTCTAGAGGTCCTCATCTAATGACCTGAGACAGATTCTCTCCCTTCACACAGCAGGTGTTTCCATCTGTGACATGGGTCTCAGCAATACTCACCTCACAGGTGTTCCAGGAGAAGCTAGATTGACAACAAAGTGCTTAGAATGACGCCTGGCAAGAAAGAAGAACTCAAGACAGACTAAAGGAAACAAAGCAACACACGTTACCTCTTCCCCTCCTTCATCTACAAGTGTCCAGTTCCCAGATGCCGGCCCTGAAGTTGATGGCTTCCACTCACTGGGCTTCATGTGGCACATAAACTCCGCTCGATTTCTAAAAGACAACAGACATGAATCTGACCATATGAACATAGAGAGCCTGACATGAGCACATGTTTGGATCATCTATTCTAAAGAGAAGTCAGGAATCAGCCCAGCTATCCAGTGGTTTAAATTAACAAATGTGTAAAAACTAGGCCAGGAATGATATACTTAGCTTTGAATCCCACTACAGATAGCAGAAGCAGGTAGAAACAGGCAGATTTCTAAGTTCAAGGTCAGCCTAGGCTAAATAGCTAGTTGCAGGCCAGCCTGGGATAGGTAACAAGTTCCAGGCCAGCCTGCTTTACATAGTGAGACCCTATTTCAAAAAAAGAAAAGAAAAAATTAAAATAAATGACTCAGTGGTTCAGAGCACTTACTGCTCTTGCTCCCACCACTTTTGTCAGGCAGATCACAAGGACCTGCAACTCCAGCTCCATGGGATCCAGTGCCCTCTTTTGGCCCCCATAGGCACCCACTCTCTCACATACACCCCCAACACACAGACATATATAAGCACCCATGATTAAAAACAAAAATAAATCATTTTTAAAAAAACATATCTTATCAAAAATAAAAAAGGTTAGGACCCTGAGCCAGAAAATGCAAATGTCTGTAAGCACCAATGAAGCAATGAAGAGGTACATACCCTCTCCTCCAGTCCAATCTCTCCTAAACACTCCCCCTCTCCTTTTTTTGTCTTGGTGTAACCCAGGCTGACCTTGGACTGAAGATCCAAATACAGCCTTACACTCCCTGGTGCTTCACATTCCTGGTCTAATTTTCTTTAAACACAATTTCTGCTCCCTGTACAAGAACCCTCCACTGGCTCACAGGCCAAGCTTACCAAGTGTAGACAGTTCGTCTACACTTGGCCTTCTACCTTCCGGCCCCACCTCAGTCCTCTGCACACCCTGAATTGGGGCCTCTGCCTCAGCCCCTCCCACCCCCTGTAGAACTGTGTCTGACTTCTCTCTCTCTTCTCTACTCTCCTTCCACAGGACTACAGCTCCACAGATCCCCTCTAACACCAAATCTCTTCTAAGAACACACCTTCTCTTAGCCTATGGCCTCTTTCACAATGACATACACAATGAGAGACAAACACACTAAAAGGAGGGCCAAGAAAATAGTTAATAAGCAGCTAGATTCATCACTTTGGGGCAGGGCCATCACACCCAAAGAAAATCCACAATGTTCCATTCTAGAATGACACCGCTTCCCTTAGCAGTTCCCTCTGGATGTGGGCAGCTAAGAAAACTAATCCTTTGATAGAAGTATTTCAATTCCTATTTCACAAAACTCTTCCACACTTACTTGACAGGAGACATCAGCAGGGCAAGGGACTGCATAAAATGAAAGACCCCTGAAGGATTATTCAACACTTTGATCTGAAATCAGAAAATGAAAAAAGGATACTGTAGAAAACCAGCTCAAGCTGGTTTGTATGCATCTAAGAACCAACATACTAGTCAAAGAACAAAGCTAATCTTGACACGCCTAAGCCAAAGCACAAGGCAAAACTGGAGCAGTTATGTGCACACTGCCTTGGAATATGCATACCAACTCAGCCTGTGCACACAGCCTCAGCCTGTGCACACTATCTCAGCCTGTGCACACTATCTCAGCCTGTGCACACAGCCTCAGCCTGTGCACACTATCTCAGCCTGTGCACACTATCTCAGCCTGTGCACACAGCCTCAGCCTGTGCACACTATCTCAGCCTGTGCACACAGCCTCAGCCTGTGCACACTATCTCAGCCTGTGCACACTATCTCAGCCTGTGCACACTATCTCAGCCTGTGCACACTATCTCAGCCTGTGCACACAGCCTCAGCCTGTGCACACTATCTCAGCCTGTGCACACAGCCTCAGCCTGTGCACACTATCTCAGCCTGTGCACACTATCTCAGCCTGTGCATACTATCTCAGCCTGTGCACACAGCCTCAGCCTGTGCACACTATCTCAGCCTGTGCACACTATCTCAGCCTGTGCACACTATCTCAGCCTGTGCACACTATCTCAGCCTGTGCACACAGCCTCAGCCTGTGCACACTATCTCAGCCTGTGCACACTATCTCAGCCTGTGCACACAGCCTCAGCCTGTGCACACTATCTCAGCCTGTGCACACTATCTCAGCCTGTGCACACAGCCTCAGCCTGTGCACACTATCTCAGCCTGTGCACACTATCTCAGCCTGTGCACACAGCCTCAGCCTGTGCACACTATCTCAGCCTGTGCACACTATCTCAGCCTGTGCACACAGCCTCAGCCTGTGCACACTATCTCAGCCTGTGCACACTATCTCAGCCTGTGCACACAGCCTCAGCCTGTGCACACTATCTCAGCCTGTGCACACAGTCTCAGCCTGTGCACACAGCCTCAGCCTGTGCACACTATCTCAGCCTGTGCACACAGCCTCAGCCTGTGCACACTATCTCAGCCTGTGCACATTATCTCAGCCTGTGCACACTATCTCAGCCTGTGCACACTATCTCAGCCTGTGCACACAGCCTCAGCCTGTGCACACAGCCTCAGCCTAAGGGCAGAGGACAAGCAGCTGACAGCAGACACCTACAGAGCTGGGATGAAGCACAACACTGCTACTTTAAACCAGTTTAAAAAAAAAATCTCCCTTCTCTTCAAAGTGATTTAGGCTCCATGCCACAAGAATTACTAAAGATAAGAAAATATGAAGGAATTGAGTTGACCTTGCAATACATTTTGGTTCCTGCTATCTGAGTGGATGCTATGAATAATAAAAATGGCCAAAAGGTGCTCATAAAAGAGAACCTATAAATCATATAAACTGGTAAGTGTACGATAGTTACTAACAAGGCTAGTTATCTCTGCTATGCTAACAGATTACATTTCATCTGTACCAGTTGTACTGTGGGATGGAAAAGAAAAATAGCCCTGGTAAGATGTCCTGCACCGAAATCTTAACAAATTAAACCCTTGTGAGCCAAGAAAGCTAGGTTACTCCTCAACATTTGCGGTTCTGTCCTAACTTCTTCAACTGTGATAACCCAGAAAGTTCTGGCACTGACTCCTATACACATGTCCTCCTGGTTTAAGGGTTTTACTTAGGGAGCTGGAGAGATGGCTCAGTGGTTAAGAGCACTCACTGCTCCTCCAGAGAGAGGGTTTGGTTTCCCACACCCAGATCAGGAAGTTCATAACCACCTGTAACTCGTTCCAGGGAATCCATGCCTGCTAGCCTCTGCAGATGCTACATACATGGTGCACATAAACTCACGCAGACACATATAGCATACATGTAATAGAAATAAATAAATCTTTTAAATTCTTATTTAAATAGCACTCAATTAGGCCTGGGGGGGTTGTATTAGACACTTCTTAAGGAAAACTACCTAATAAAACCCTTATCCCACCCCAAGAACCAGAAAATCACCATCATACCTGTATAAAAGGAACAGCCCACTTACTAATGCCAGCTGGGCACCGAAGAATGTGGTTTAGGAGAAAGAAGTGATCTCCAGGACAGCCGACTCTTTGTAACACTGACACCTGAACAACAAAGGACTCATGGTTTCATGATTTAAGAGACTCATGGACACAGAGAGTTAGGAGAGCATTTACTCAGAGTCAAGTCCATATGATATTTCTAGATTATCCAGACATAACTCTGTCTGTAACACTCTTAAATTTTCCAAATTCTGACACTTTTCTTCTTGTGTTAAGTATGACTAAGTCCATCATCAAGCATAATTAGACACTTGGTGAGTCAACAGTCTTCAAATGTAGCAGACTTCCCTCTGCCATATCCTCTGGAGTTCAACTCTGACCTGAAAGTCAGAGTTCATTAAAGAAACAGAGTAACAGGACAAATAACTTGTAACCATGTGTCACCAAAGAAAAGTCATTAACTCACTAAATGAATTGGCTAGGAAAACTATTGAAGAAAAAATATGAAATTAGAAATGACTCTTAAATTACCCAAGCAATAAACAACTTCTCTGCTTGTGTCTGTTCCCTTACCAGTTTCTGCAGCCAGAGAAGGATGTCCTCTTGGAACTGGGCATCCTCACTCACTCTTCTGGTGAACATGAACAAGACACTAATGCACTCCTTCAGCTGACACACGTCAGAGGGGATGCTTTCTGTCAGTTTAGAAACTATAAGGAAGAGAAGATCAAATGAGTCCTTGTAATGGTACTGGGGAGGTAGACTCTTAGCTTCTCCACTTAAAGCAGAGACCAAAATGTGTAAAACATTTAGTTCAGATAAACACCCAAGGAGGCTGTCCACTTCCTGATGGTGCTCCTGCCGCCACATTTTCCGCTCTGTGAGGGACTATATTCCACTGAACTGTGAGTCAAAATAAACTCTTCAGACTTAAGCTGTCTCTTGTTAGAGAAGCAACTAATACAAAGTGATGGCAGCAAGGGGCAGGCAGGGTTGCTGTTGTAACAAGCATGACATGAAGTCCTTATGCCTTTGGAACTATGTGCTACATAAACACAGAAGGTTTTGGAGCTATAGGCTCAACAAGTCTTGAGCTGACATAAGCAGAACTTAATGGGCTATTCTGCTAGCCATTTGAAAGACCAGGGTGTTAAGAGAGAGGAACCAAGTGAAGGCCTGGCTCATGAAGTGTTTAAGAGCTGAACAAGGACTCTCCTGGGGACTGGGACAGAGGTCATTCCTGTGGTATTCTGGGCCATTCTGTCCATGTTCTGAAGACTTGAATGAGACTGGATTCAAAAATGATAGTTTGGGGCTGGAGAGATGGCTCAGCAGTAAAGAGCACCGACTGCTCTTTCAGAGATCCTGAGTTCAAATTCCAGCAACTATATGGTGGCTCACAACCATCTGTAACAAGATCTGATGCCCTCTTCTAGAGTATCTGAAGACAGTTACATTGTACTTACATAAAATAAATAAATAACTCTTTTTTAAAAAAATGATAGTTTGTTTGGTGGAGAGAATCTCAAGACAGGCAGTACTGAAATTACGGAAGGTTGGTGTTCACTTTCTTTGTCCAGGCCTATAAGGAAATAAAGCCAACAAGGGCAGCAGAAAGTTGTGAGCAGTGTGTGCATTCCCCCAGGAAAGGGGTGAGTTTAATGTTGCAAATGAAGCAGTGTGGACAGAGAGAAACTAGTATTCTCACTGAGATGATAGGAGACACTCAAGGCAAGTTCCTTACATGGAATACCCAATTGGTGAAAATGAACACATACTTAAAAGGTGAAAGCCTAAACTGCATGTGTCCTGAAAGGCTTCCTTCCTGATAGCAACCACCTAGGCAGGCATATGCTCAGCGAGCTGAGTGTGGTCACTATGCTGAGAAAATTGCATCAAGCTCTATTTCATGTTAACAGAACTCGGCACCACCGTCTACACAGCACTGTTTCTGTAGGAATGCCACAAGACAGTGGTGGGGAGGGGAGCATGCTGTCTTCCTCAAGGTTCCTGAAAGCTGCTAAGGAAGGCTGGACAGTTCACAGCCAGAAGGAACTGCAAGGCCATCAAGCAAAGCTGGGAACATGGAGCCTAAGTTTCAGTGAAGACCTCAGGATACTGAAGATGCCAGGACCATGGGACCTCTACCAAGGAGAGCTAGAGGCATACAGCAGACAGAGTCAGCCCAATACAGAAACCTAGGGCTGTAGGCACTCCAGTTAGACAACAGAGCTGGGTTTCAGAGCCCAGGTGACTCTTCCTCAAGCCCCTGATGCCTAGGCCTGGAGCAAGGGGAGTTAACACCTACCCTGCTGGTTTTGTTAGGACCAGGCCTTGTACCTTCAAGCTAGAGCCTACAGCCCGAGTCAGGCCATGCCTCCCTGCAGTTCTGCCCAGTACAGAATTAAGCAGTCCGTGCTATGATTTGAGAGATTTCAATTTAAGATCCCTGGTTCCTCCCTGATCTTTGTCATCTATACTATATCAAAGTAGAGTACTCCCAGTGCTCTGAAATGTTACAAAAGGTCAATCTTTCGTCTGTTCTTGGGATTGTTATAAAGACTTCACAAGCCGGGCGGTGGTGGCGCACGCCTTTAATCCCAGCACTTGGGAGGCAGAGACAGGAGGATTTCTGAGTTCGGGGCCAGCCTGGTCTACAGAGTGAGTTCCAGGACAGCCAGGGCTACACAGAGAAACCCTGTCTGGAAAAACAAACAAACAAACAAAAAAAAAAGACTTCACAAGGGGATTTTGCTCAGGAGAGTCTGAAGAGTCTCCTCTAACCATCCCTGTCACTGTGGAGTGATCTCTCTCTCTCTCTCTCTCTCTCTCTCTCTCTCTCACACACACACACACACATTCATCTCCCCATCTCTCTCTCTATTATTCTTTTTTTGTTTGGCTTGGTTTTTGTTTGTTTTTGAGACAGAGTCTCACTCTATCTAGACCTAGAACTGTCCTAGAACTCACTTTGTAGACTTTGTAGACCAGGCTGGACTAAAACTGCCTGTCCTGCCTCTGCCTCTGCCCTCTGCCCCTGCCCCTGCCCCTGCCCCTGCCCCTGCCCCTGCAGTTCACGTGCTGGGACTAAAGATGTGCACCACTATGCCTGCCTTTATTCTTTTTCTTTCTTTCCTTTTTTTTTTTTTAAGAGCAAAATTGAGACAGCATGCTCTTGAAACTGCATTAGGAGAGCCGAGAGCAATGCTGATACTGCTAAAGACTGTGGGGACTTCTAAAGTTGGACAGCGTGCATATTGAATTGAGATGCCCAAGGCCAAGAGCAAAATGGGAAATGTGGTTTGATGTGAAATGTCCCCTAATTTACTTCACACTCAGTGCCCAGCTGATGGTGATTTGTGGAAGGTTGTAAACCTGCCGGAGTGGAGCCTCATTACAGGAAGTGGGCAGCTGGAGGCTGGTCTTAAGTTTTTATATCCTGAATGAGGATCTACCTGCACGTATGTCTGTGTGCCACATGCCTGATGACCAGCTGCTTATATCCTGCCATCATGACTTCCCTGCCACGATGGAAATAAACTCCTCCCCTCTCCCAAAATGATCCCCACAAAGTTCTAGTAGTATGTCAGACAGTTGGTCTAAAGAGGAACTTGGTAGGCCAACTGCTTAGCTTAGCACGCATGAGAGAAACTGAGAATGTGGCTCCAGGGGAGAGCAAGAACTACCATGAAAAAAATTAGAATTTCTACTTCAGAACACTATAGAGCCTCAGTTAAAAAAAATCAAGAAAACAAGAAACTGAGCAAGAAAAAAAAAACCAAGAAACAGGAAAATGAAAAGGTATTCTGGGGGCTGGAAGGCTTTCTTGGTGGTTAGAGCACTTGTTCTTGCAGAGGACCCACCAGGGTTTGATTCCCAGCACCCACACCGCAGCTTACAACCATCCATAACTCAAGTCAAGGCACCCAACTCCATCTTCTGAACTCTGCAGGCACCAGGCATGGGGTGCACAAACATGGAGGTAGAACATTCAAACACATAAATCTAATAGTAACAATAGTAAGAATAATAAATTTAAAAAGAAAAGAAAAAGAAAAGGTCTCCTGATTGTTAGTTTTGGGATCAAACCCACTGGGCCTCGACTTAGCAAAGGCAAAGAGGGGCAACTTTCTAGCCTCCTGAAGGAAGAAAAATGATAGCCATGGGGGAGGCCTCATACTACTCAAGAAAGGTCAGTAAACAGACCTGATCCTACGTTGCTATTGAGAGGGCAAGGAAAAAATATACAATGACACAATGAAACCAGTTAGGATCTAGTCAACTCAGTCAGGCCTGTACCCTCAACTGTTTTTCACCTTTAAGTATAAGAGGGAAGCTTTCACTTTTACGTACCTTGGTCTGACTGATAAACCGCTAAAGATCTCAGAACAGCTGAGCTATTGAGCAGGGTGTAGATATAGGACTCCACTTGCAACCTTGAGAGCACAGAAGTATACGAATGGAGGGTCAGAGTCTGGTGAAGGTGCTCAGATTTGGCATCAAATAGCTTCTTCAGTTCTCCCAGGACATTTTCATTCATCTCTACTCTCTGGTAGTGGTGATGACCATAAACTTTTACTTGATCTGCACAGATGCCCTAGTGGTAGATAAAGGATGAAATGTGAGATCGTCTACATCTGATGCAGTCAGGCAGCAGGTGGAAGACTTAACCAGCTCTGGCACTATTTCAAAGAGCCCAGACCACAGTAAGGGACAACACTACACATAAGATGCAGTGAGGGACAACACTGTGCATACAAAATAATACTAGCAAATAATGGTCAGTGTCAGAGAACATTGCCACTTGTGAATAGATGATGGGTTCTGAAAAGTGTAACCCTATGGAACTGGAGAGATGGCTCAATGGCTAAGAGCACTGGCTACTCTTCCAAAGGATCCAGGTTCAATTCCCAGCACCCACATGGCAGGTCTATAACTCCAGTTCCAGGTGATCCAACACTTTCACACAGAAAGGCAGGCAAAACACCAATGTACATAAAATAACTCAATAATTTAAAAAACAAATGACTCTACTAAGTCAGTGAGGAACAGTAACACGTATCCCTAAAACTCTCACAACTGGTATCTTACTTTCTATGCTAAGAATACCAAGGCCAATGTACCATTTCCTCAACTCCACAGTGGCCCAAAATATCTCTAGATTTATCTCATTCTCTGTTCAAAAGGCATCCTTCTCCTTTATATTAATTCCTCCCACCATATTCGAGTCTATCCTCTTTAAGATTTTATTTTATGTGGATGACTGTTCCATCTGCATATTAAGTACATGCAGCCCTTGCATGCCTAGTTGCCCATGGAGGTCAGAAGAGGGTATGGGAACCCCCTGGAACTAGAGTTATTAGTTACAAGCTGCCACACACATGCTGGGAATGAACACATGCCAGGGTCTTCTGCAAGAGCAACAAGAGCTCTTATTTCTCCGTTGAGCTTCTTCTCCACCTCCCTTTCTTTTTCAGTATTTCCAAATGTGTCTCTTACCACAGAATCTACAAAAAGATATACAAAGCTCTGTACAAATAAGAGGTAGGGCCAGCAAAGCACATGTGTCGCCAGTATCTCCTCCAGCTTCCCCTCAGGGGCAAACTTGTCAAAAGTGGCCTTCTCTTCCTTGCCATCCCTCCTGTGTCCTTAGGAAATGGTGGCTCTGGCCTCCTGGGGGCAGGGTAACAGCTACTGGACATTCCTTATCACTCCCCAACCAGTACACTCTCTACTAACTGCACACTTGTGGCATTATGTCAAAATCTAAAACTAATAGTCTATGGGCTGACTTTTACCTTGAGACAGTTTGCTGGTTTGAATTCTGTAGAATATGTATCTGCATATATTTGTATTTAGTTAGCTGTCAACACTACCAGTTGGCATCCTTCATGCAAAAAACTCAGATTCCTGCTTCTCTTAGAAAATCATAAGATGTAGCAATCCTACTCCTCACAATCATAGAAGTGTCAATTAGATGTCAAGGGCTGCCATCCCCTCCAGACCTGGCATGTGCTTCTCCACTGAACCACACCCTACTCTGTCCCTCTCCTATACATGTTAGATGCCTGCTCCTGTGGCCATTTGATCATGTGATCGCTGGACTGATGAAGCCAGGGCCAGTATAAGTTTAATACACGGACCAAATCCAGAGGAAAGGCAGCTCAACTACCAACTCTCCAAGCTCTGAAGCTTGACACACACAGTCAAGATACCTGTACAGGTATTTGCTCATCCTTAAAGCTCCACAGTCGGCTTTTGGCATTTTGGCAATCAGACATCAGGGTGAGCAGCTCGGCTTCAGCCAACAGCAAGTGTTTCCTGCATCGTGAGTAATTCAAAAGCAACTCATAAAACTCATGTCTGTCCTGATGAGCAATGCTATCAAACTCTTCTACATATGACTCAACGTTCTCCAGCCATGAGCCAGGCTCCAAGAGTTTGAGCTGTTCTTTAGTGAAGGGTACCAGTTCGGGTTGAGACGGGAGCTCTGGGTAGAGTCGCTCACCACGGAGCAATGGCTTCACTGCCACCAAAGCTGGTACTTCAGCAATTTCAGCTGGCAACTCGGGATACAGTTTCTTCACTCTAGGTGGCTGAGAAACTTCTTTGGCTTCATAAGAACTATGCAAGCTAACATTCTGAAGCACCTTTGAACAGCCAAGGGCTTCTTCATCTTCTTTCCTCTGACTTTCTCTGACATGTGAGCTTTCCATTTCCTGCTGAGTGCAGGGAAAGTCAGCTTGCAGTGTGCTTTCTAGACGCTCACATTGTTTGAATGTGCATCCCTCTACTTCTGTTAAGTTCTTGGAAGGTTCACCTTTAGATGTAACATTGTCTCCAGGGTCGACCTTCAACTCGATTTCATCATCTCCATCACGGGCTGTGACCTCACCCCTTTCCTTTAGGTCCTCTGTGTCCTGTATCAGGGGTCCTTCATCCCCTATAGTCAAGGAGGTGAGTGGTATATCAAACATTTCACTTTCATTCCATCCACACACATCACTGTGGAACTGGGAATCAGCTGACACCTTCAGATCATCTCCTTTGAGTTCAGAAACTGGAAACAGGATTTCCTGTTCTCTACAAGTCTCTGGAAGGGGAACTGCATCAGAAGTCTGAAGGGCTTCATACTTCTTCTTTTCCTACAAGCAAAGTATAAAATATATAACAAGAGCTAATGGTTTCAGCATGAAGAATTTTTAAGCTCTACATAAATATCTAAACTTTTACATTGAGCACTCTTTCCTCAGCTCACCTCCATTCTTAGGATGCTTTCTCCTTCCTTACCTGTTTCCATTTCAGTCCTCATTTAAAAGACATTGCACTTTTTCTCTCTCTCCTGGAAGCTATCAGGATTGTCACCTAATCTGCCATTTAGTTTCTCTTAAACTCTAATAAAACTGCCCTTAAGCTTCTTTTGAGTCCAGCTCTAAATTTGTTTATTAATAAGAGAACCTTGGTTTCCTCAGTAACATGTGGCAACCATGAACAGACCCCAAAGAAGTGCCTCTGAAGATTAAAGGGCCAAGCCCAGTCACCATGTTGTCAGCAATTGATAATGTAAACCAAAAGCAACCAACCAGCAAGCTCCCGTGCCTGTTGACCATATGATGTGGGTTCATGTGCACCCAGTCAATCAACCTCCCCACTGCCAAAGGTGCTCCTTCTGTCATGCTTTCTTCTTGAACTATGATCCTAACTGAACAGACTCAGAAATTGTACTTTAAAATGGGATGCATTTACAGGATGTGATGTATCCTCCCAAAGGGGCCTGCCTCCCTCCTCCTCTTCTCTCTATGATTCTGTGAAAGTTTTCTAATACATAAATATGCATGTCAGTGAGAATGTGAGTGACAGCGAATCAAAACCATGCACCATTAACTGTTGAGGGAATTACCGCCACTTAGGAGAAGTCTCCCTCACTTCACTGAGACAACAGGAAAAGTTTCCTTGAGGACAATACTCTGACCATGGGAAATCTCCAACTATAAATATGCAAACTGATCTGAAAGAAGAAAGCCAAAACTAGAAATGAAACACAGCAATCCCAGCTTCAAACAATGCATTTGGCATCCTCACTGGCACACTGGCTGCTACAACTGAACCTGAAGGTGACAAGACGACATCCTGAGCTGGCCACAAAGCTCAGCAATGGTATCCATGTGGTAACGGTTCTGCAGGCATGAAAGATGCAAGAATGTGGAGGTCATGGAGATTTGTACCATGGTTCCAACATATGACAGGGACAAATTCCCTGAAGGAGGAATGAAAACGACATTGCATGAAGCTGTGTAAGTAAAGCCTCGGGTACACTGGCTACCCCAGCATGTTAGACATACCAGGGCTTTGGGACATCCATCAAGCAAGCCTATAGACTGGAGCTGGCCAAAGAATAAGGTCACGTGCACTGTAGACAATGAGCTGGTGGGTCCTTGAAGCTCATTCTAATAGACCTCCCATGAGCCATCACAACATCACAAGCCTAGATGTTGGATCTGGACCTGTAGAATTTGGTGTTTGATCTGCTGGTACAACATATCTAACTTTGGACAAACCAATCTTTCCTCTATTTTGGAATGGGAATATTTACCATTATATATACATTATATATAGGATGTTTGTAACATTTTTTGTTCTTTTTTGGTTTTTCGAGACAGGGTTTCTCTGTGTAGCCCTGGCTGTCCTGGAACTCACTTTTGTAGACCAGGCTGGCCTCGAACTCAGAAATCCTCCTGCCTCTGCCTCCCAAGTGCTGGGATTAAAGGCGTGCGCCACCACTGCCCGGCTATGTTTTTGTTCTATACAAGCTCGCAGTTAATGGACTATCTGGACTCTCAGAGGATAGTCTAGACTTTGGACTTCTGAATATTTTTTCAAAGTGATCAAGACTATGGGGACTTTTAATTGAATTAATACAATCTTAGTTATTACATGACCATGAGCTAATGGGAGGCCAAAGATGAAATGCTATGATTTTAAAATGATAGTGTTTTTTTGTTTTATTTTGTTTTGTTTTTTTGTCAAGTTGAGAAGTGGGTTTGAGATAGGATAGAGAATCACTCTGCAGATACACCACAGATGTGAGGAGGATTTTCAGAGGACTAACTGAGGTGGAAAGACCTGTCATGAACATGGGCAGGGCCTCCATGTTCAGTAAAGCACAGAATAAACTGAGCATCAGTATTAGTCTGCCTCAGATCCCCACTGCAGATGCCACCAGCTGGCGCCGCTGCCACCGCCTCCTCCTCCTCCTCCTCCTCTTCCACCTCCTCCTCCTCCTCCTCCTCCTCTTCCTTCTGCCACAAGGAGAGCCACCAGGTCTTCTTCTATGATGTACAACTCCTTCAAATTGAGACCCAAAACAAAACCCTCCCTCCTTCAAGAAAAAAAAATCTAAATTTTCAACATTTAACAGATGGAATGTAAATCCACCTTATGAAATACTCTTATATTTTGTATTGCCCATTTTGAGCATATTCAATGTGGACATTGACTATTATACTCTGAAAAGAAAAAGATATCACAATAAGCATCAAATTATGATCCAAAAATGAAGATGACATGTTTAAATGGATCACTTACCAAAGGCTAAGTAAAATGAAACCATCTCTAACAGCTACAGACCCACACGTCTCTTCATTTTAACCAACATGTTCCCTCCAAACTCAAGAGAAGGCTGCAGTAACTTAAGCACCCAAACAAACAAGCAACCCAACAGCAAAACCATAGCATTAGATTATAACATGCAAAAGAAGTACCTATGAGTCTAAAATTAATAAATCCAATGAGCAGGAAGTGACCCCCCTCCTATGCAGAACTGCAATAAACATACAGAGAACAGGAAAACCAGAAAGTCACCGTCGCCCCCAGTGCTGGCCCATTTTCTATTCTGGCAATAAAATGCTTAAAGCTGGATACTTAGGTTTATTGAGGCCACAGTTCAAAAGCATGGTGCTTCATCCGTAAGGACTTCCTGCCACATGACATCACAACAGTCAATGCTAGAGAAACAGGGAAAGATTGATGAGGCAGGAAGCTGGAGAGAGGAGGGGCCGAGCTTACTCTTGTTATAACAACCCTGAGTACTACCAGGGTCCTATGTGAACCATGTGAATTCCCTCAACAGGCATTCCCCTAATATCCTGCTGGGCTCACAGCTCCTTCTGCATCGCTGTACTGGGAAGCATCTTTTGAACATAGCCCACCCTTGGGGGATACATTTAAACCACAGGGACAGCAATGACACAATGCCACAGGCATGACAGATGTTACAGTGACTGAGCCAGAACCTGAGTAAAAGCAGAACAAACAGTCTCAAGTATTTCATGATTACAAAAGAAGAAATAGTGAGTTCCAAAGGAGAATCCTGGCAAACGCACCAGAACCAAATAACCAAGTCAGTACTGCCAGGAAAGCATTCCTCAGCAAAACATCTCCCTGAAATGATGTTCCAAGAGAGGGGGTGTTTCAGTGGTGTCCTTCCTAGCAATGCATAACCTCAATTTACCATGTGAAAATACCAACTGAAAACCAAACAATCTACAAAATAACTCTGCTATAGAGACGGAAGAAAAGGGGAGAGTGAGCAGCGGACAGAGGACGAAGGAAACTAGACATGTACCAACTGCACCAACTTGGGATACTAGAATGGATCATGAAACAAAAAAATAAAATTATTTTAGGGAGAAAACTTGAAATGCAAATATGTTCTATTTTTTAGTTAACATTATTATATTTGAGTTAATTTATTGGTTTTGATAAGCCCTTCTGTGGCACAGAAGACGTAGTTATGTAACTGGATAATTAATGAGAGTAGTGGGCACAGATATATATAGATACCCTAGCACTCAAAGGTAGAGGCAGGTGAAGGAACACAAATTCAAGACCAGTAAGACTCTGTCTCAAAAGAAAAGTAACTTTGAGCCAGGCCTGGTGGTGAACACCTTTAACCCAGCACTCAGAAAACAGTGGGTAAATCCCTGTGAGTTCCAGGCTAGAACTACATAATGAAACCCTGTCTTAAATAAAAAATTTAAAAATATGGGGCTGGAGAGATAGCTCAGCAATTAAGAGCACTGACTGTTCTTCCAGAGGTCCTGAGTTCAATTCCCAGCAACAACATGGTGGCTCAGAACCATCTGCAATGGGATCTGATGCCCTCTTCTGGTGTGTCTGAAAATAGGGACAGTGTACTCACATATATAAAATAAATATTTAAAAAAAACAACAACTATTGGATGGGTGAGGGGTAAATATGATCAAAGTATGTTACATGCATGTTTGAAAATATCACATTATTTTGTACAATTAATAATACTAACAAAAATGTGATCATCTTAAAAAATTAACCTTTAATGTATATGATGGTATGGCACCATGGTACACCCAGTACTTGGGAAGGAAAGAAACAGCAGGATGGGCAGCTCAAACTTATCCTCAGGTGCAGAGACTCCAAGTCACCCTGCTACACGAGGCCCTCTCTCAAAACCACAAAGAAAACAAGCGACTAAATAAATGAACAATTATAATTATAGTCTTAAAAGAACGCCTCTGAGCTGTGGAGATGGCTTGGCAGGTAAAGGGGCCAGTTGCATAAACCTAATGACCTGATTTCAACACACATAACCCTCACAAAGGTGGAAGGGCAAAATGCACACGATGCATAAAAAGTAACTAGGTGACACAATAGGCCAGGCTGAATTTTTAAATATGGGAATTTCATTTTAATAACACTATAAAGACCGAGCATGACGGTGCTCTCAGCACTCAGGAGGTGAGGCAGCATGCTCTTTGTGAATTCCAGGCCAGCCTGGTCTACACAGCCAGGGATATACAGAGAGATGTGTCTCAAAAAATTGAAAAAGTTGTTACATTCAAACAAACTAAATGCCTGGATGAAATCACTAAAATGGTTCAATTTTGGCTGTGAAATTTTAAGCAAGAAAGTCAAACAAATCATCTGTGCTTGCTAATTATTCTTCTCTGAATGTCCAGCAAAAAAAATTTGACAGATTAATGGCAAAAACAATAAGCTATTTCGATATATTTGGAAGAAAAGAAAAATGTTTTTGAAGCAGAACATGAAACAATTACAGCTGCTGACATTCACAAGTCACACAAGCACCCTCGAGACAGGGTGACTTTTTTATCATTTTATTATTGATTATTTATTATTCAAATTTTAATAATATTTATTTTTATGTGTATGGGTCTTTTGCCCATGCACCATACACGTCCCTGGTGCTGCTGAGGGTGTCTAATTCCCTGGGACTGGAGTTACAGACTGTTGTGAGCTGCCAGGGTGCTGGGAATCTAAGTCAGGTCCTCTGAAAGTGCACCCAATGCTACTAACCGCTGAGCCCTCACCTAACTTCTCTTTGGTTTTTTTGGTTTTTTTTTTTTTTTTTTTTTTTTGGTTTTTCGAGACAGGGTTTCTCTGTGTAGCCCTGGCTGTCCTGGAACTCACTTTGTAGACCAGGCTGGCCTCGAACTCAGAAATCCTCCTGTCTCTGCCTCCCAAGTGCTGGGATTAAAGGCGTGCGCCACCACCGCCCGGCCTCACCTAACTTCTCTTAACTGCTGTTAATGTACCTGCTTCCTCTGAGGGGAACATGTCTCTTTTGGGGGATTTGCCTGTGTTTCTGTTCACAATCTATATTCTAATTTTTTTTATTAATCATTTGATTCCTTTACATTTCCCAGTCACCCCTCCACAACTCCCCGATTCCATCCTCCCTTTCGCCCCCTCCCCTTTGCCTCTATAAGGGTGCTCCTCCATCCACTCACCCACTCCAGCCTCACCACTCTAGCATCCCCCTACGCTGGGGCATCAAGCCTCCACAGGACCAAGGACCTCCCTTCCCATTGATGTCAGATAAAGATGTTTCAAGGCTCAATATGCATCTCCAAAATCCTTCATTCCACACTGGCAGCGGCTGGGTGTTAGATCCAGGCCAGTCAACAATTCAGATCTAACAAAAGTCAATCTGTCAAATTGTCAAACAATAAATAAGAAAACATTACATGAAAATGAGTAAGGATTCTCAATTTGTCAAGTGTGTGCTCAGCAGGTGTAGTGGCTATTCCTAGTTGTCAACTTGACTATATCTGGAATGAACCACAAT
Source organism: Tokudaia tokunoshimensis (assembly GCA_036184795.1). Classification (NCBI taxonomy): domain Eukaryota; kingdom Metazoa; phylum Chordata; class Mammalia; order Rodentia; family Muridae; genus Tokudaia; species Tokudaia tokunoshimensis. Next base: position 71,306,078 of record BTHU01000017.1, read on the forward strand.
CAAGAATTGGAAGGCTCACCTATGATCCCAATCTGGAGGCTCAGATATACAAGTTTCTGACCTAGATCTTGGCATGGAGATCTTGAAGCAAAATGGCTATGAATTCCAGAAGATTAAGACAAGGAGATCTCCAAGTTCAAGGTCATCTGGGATTAATGGCGCAGTGGCACACACCTTTAATCTGGGCCACACCCTCTGCTGGAGACCTACATAAGGACATTGGAAGAAGGAAGTTTCACTCACTCTTCCTTCCTTGCCTGCTTGCCTCGTGGGACTGAGAACCTGCTAGATCCTTGGACTTCCATCCACAGCTGCTGCTGACCATTGTTGGGGAGTTGGACTACAGACTGTAAGTCATCAACAAATTCCCTAACTATATAGAGACTATCCATATGTTCTGTGACTCTAGAGAACTCTGACTAATACAGCAGGCTTGCAGGAATAAGCAGGTTTCTCAAACTGAAGCTCAAAAAGAAAATTAAGGAAATGATTACTAGAAAGAAATAATGGATACCAGTCAGGCCAGGGGCAGCTTCCTCCCAGATGATGCTCTACGTTCTGCCTGCCCAAACAGACACATACCTAGAGAGCAGACACTGTGTCTCAGGACTTTCTGGGTCCAAACGCACTCCAATGTTTGACTCTGTGATTAGTATTGTTTCTTGAGCTAACAGGAACCACCTGTAATTCATCAGCTGCATGCTGAACTCTATCTCAGGTACTAGAATTCCAAGATGAAGCTATCACACTATCCAACAAACACTAGCCATGTACTCTGGCATATTCAGAGGTTTGCACAGTTCTCAGAATGCATAAAAAATAATTCAGAAGTGAACTTCCATAGCAAGGTGGGAATCTACTGCAACTCCATTTTGGTTAAAGCCAGTCAAGTTCCAATTGCTTTGCCTACTTTAACCATGTAGGAAAAAAAGGTGCTAGATGCCATATTGTGACTATAATAACCATCACAGATTGTGAAAATAAAATTTAAACAACTCAATGTGTTATCAAGTCACTAGCATAAAAATACATGTCTCTGTAATTCTAAGAAATTTGCTTATGCCAGGTGGTGGTGGCGCACGCCTTTAATCCCAGCACTTGGGAGGCAGAGGCAGGAGGATTTCTGAGTTCGAGGCCAGCCTGGTCTACAAGTGAGTTCCAGGACAGCCAGGGCTACACAGAGAAACCCTGTCTCAAAAAACCAAAAAAAAAAAAAAGAAAAGAAAAGAAATTTGCTTCTTTTTTTAATTTATGTATATGAATGTGTGCATGTCTGGATAAGCAATTACATGCACACAGCACCCACAGAGGCCAGAAAGGGGAATCAGATTCCTGGAACTATAGTTACTAGAGGTTGTGAGCCTCCCAACATGTGTGCTATGAACAAGACCAGATCTGCCAGAGCAGTAAGTGCCCTTATCTACTAGACCATCTCTCCAGCCCAAGAGACATGTCTTAGACTTGAAAATAGCCAAGCAGATTAAAAAGAATCTGTATTTCTTCCTTATTCACCTCAATACAATTTTATGTACATAAAGAAACAATTTTAAAATAATTCAGGGCTAAGGATAAATATAGCTCAGTGGTAAAGCACTCACATTTAAAGAAGAACTTAGATTCAATCCCCAGCACAACCAGAAGATAAAAACTAAAAATCATTCAACAACAACAAAATCTAAAAAGGACACAGAAATGTAAGTCAATAATGAATACAGAAGGATACACTTAACTAGAGACAAAATGGCCAAAAATGAAAGCCCAAAAGACCAGCGCCCCCCCCCAATTCTCTAACAGTCAAGCCCAAACTGCTGGGGCTGTCCCTGTAGCTCTGGGATGCCTTATACAAACAATTGGAGCTTGACACCTCATGACCTCCATTGTCATCCAATGATGCCTCTCAGGAAAGGCAAGCAAGGGAGAAAATGTACTGCCTGACAGAATAGTGGGTAGCTTGTCTATTATCTACTCAAACACAGCACCACACAAGTATATGAGACAAGCCACACAAATGTTCATGAGACAAAGCCAGATAACTTCTTTTATTTTTAAGTTTAATAATATTTATTTTTATGTGTATGGGTCTTTTGCCTGTGCACCATACATGTCCCTGGTGCTGCAGAGGGTGTCTAATTCCCTGGGACTGGAGTTACAGACTGTTGTGAGCTGCCATGTGGGTGCTAGGAATCTAAGTCGGGTCCTCTGCAAGAGGAGCCAGTGCTACTAACGGCTGAGCCATCTCTCCAGCACTGTATAACTTCTCTTAACTGCTATTAATGTACCTCTTCCCTCCAAGGGGAACACTTGCCTCTTTCGGGGAATTTGCCTGTGTTTATGTTCATAATTTATATTCCTTCTCAAAACTTTTACATAATTTCTGGTCTTGGAAATGTTTCTACTCCTGAACCTCGGGCTTATCACAGTCAAATGCCCTGGAGTGCTGTGGTAAGGCAGAAGAGGGCAAAGCTAAACTAGAAGGACATGGGCTGTTGTCAGCAGCGTCCCCTGGAGACAGAAGCAGGTGTCCATTTATGAATGTGCATGAGCACACTATCATGTACGTTAAGCAATAGTTAAGCAATGTGAAAATAACCTACTGGGCCTTCCAGCTCTCTCCACTTATTCCATTAAGTAAACCTACAACTCCTTTCTCTCCTTAAAAGACAATGAGGGACTCCTTCATGAATCACCACGGCTCAGATTTTATATTTTACGCAATGCTTGCTATTAGACTGTTTTAAAACTAATGTGATTTATCAACCAAGTGTGTACCCCACGCTACAGACATAGCATGATGCCTAGCATGGAGCCAATTAAAAGGAGGGAGAGGTAGACACACCAGCACACGTGTCAGATCAAAGCTCTGGGGACAGTTTTACCAGCTCTCCTTAGGCAACAGACTGCCACACAGAAGGCATTGTGCAGATGGCGCATTTTCTGTGAGCCCTGCCCCTGGGGCTGCTACTTTTTTAGTGTTGCTCTGGTCACCTGCCAACCCTGCCTCCCTCATCTGAGGCATGTTGCTGACTTGATCTCTCCCTCCCTCCTACACTCATCCTCAGCTTCCAGGACCCACAGTCCCCACGAAGGCCATGGGAGCACTGCCCACCTCACTGACTGCTCATACCTCCCCTCCTCCTCCTCTTCCTCCTCCTCCTCCCAACCTCTCAGAAATGAAGGGCAGTTGGGTCTGACCATTCTTTTGTGACTTACTGGTCTATTATTAATATATGTGTGTGTGCACGCGTGCATGTGCATTTCTGTGTGTCTGTGAGAGAGAGTGTATACGTGTGAGAAAGAAAGTCAGAGACAAACAGGGTGGGGCAGGGGAAATGGAACATATGTGTGGAGGTCAGAGGACAACTTTCAGGGCCTGGTTCTTTCCCTCCCCATTTCTTTGTGCTCTGGGATTTGATCTCAGGTCACCATGCTCGCACATAAATTCCCTTACCAACTAAACCATCCTACCAGCCTTCTTACTAAGGCATTAATCCAAAAATGAAACAATTCAGTTTCTGGTTTAAATGCCATCAGTATGGTTCTTCTTGGTTTTACTATTGTTTCAGTGTTGGGGACAGAACTCAGGGTGTTTCACATGTTATGCAAATACCCTACATTCTCTGCCCTGCATGAGAGCTCCTTGTCTCTGGGTCCTCCAATTCTCTACCATCGGTAACTATGTGTTAATTACTGGCAAATTTTCATCTCAGCCTTGGGCTAAATCCAGAAAACTAGATTCACATATCCAACCCTACACTATATCTCTATGCTTACTAACCAACTTTTATTTACATAGCCCTGGCTTCCCAACCCTGAGACAAACAGCAGAATCCTCACTTCACTGTAACCGAACCAACTAATGTCCCACAGGTACATTTTTTTTAATTATTTGATTTATGACTTTCTTGGATTAACTATAAAATCTTAATGAAATTGTTATCAATCACTTAATGTGATATTCTAGTATGGTAACCTAAATCTGTGTTCCTACTCCACAGTCACTGATATTTGGCTCCAGAATGAATGTCCTACTCCCTCTGAAATCTGAGCTGTTTTCACATTAACAGCCATGCAAGCACTGTTTCCCAAGATGCCTTAGTCAGATCCTGCCCTCCTCTCCTTGAACCCACACAAATTCTAAAGTCACACGGAGGAAAGGCTAAACTCTTTACAAGGGCCTGCCTTTCTGACTACTGTGTGCACTCACTCCTCCCTAGCCACAATGCCCCGTTACAATTTCAAGGACAGACATACTGGCTTACCGTCTGTTAACCCCTCCAATCTGCAACACCTTCATTTGTAAGTCTCCTTAACAGGGGTGGAAGGGAACAAATGCCTTTAATCTCAGCACTTGGGAGGCACAGGCATGCAGAGTTCGAGGCCAGCCTGATCTACATAGTGAGTTCCAGGACAGCCAGAGCTGACTGTTTGTCTCAAACTGAGAGTTTGTCTCAAAAAAAAAAAATCCCCTTGAATAAGGACTGCACTGCCCAACTATTTGAAACTGCAACCCACCCAAGCCTCTCCCAAGAACTCCAAAACTCTACCACGACTGTTCTTTATCCACAGCATGCGTCTTAATGTCGACGGTGCTGTTTAGTTAGGTTTGGTTTGGCTAACATAAGCACCACCGAGGCCTAAGGGTTTTCTTCTGTACCCCAAATGTATAGAATCCTTTTGTGGGAAACAATAAGCGGCTCTCACAAGGCACAAAGGAGGCTTAAATAATACATAGCATTGCCTAACTTTATCCCAACAACAACTCATGCCTAGAAGAAACAAGGAAGAAAACAACTTCCTAGGCGGTAGGCGGCCCACCAGGAGAGTTAGCCAGGAAACATCCTAATCCACCCCATCAATTACTAGACACACCTTTTGGTTGTTAGAATTTACAATTTGATACAATGTTTCTGAGACATGGTCTCCTCATATAACATCAAGCTAACCTAGAATTCATTATGAACCCGAGCCGGCCTTGAACTCAAGCCTCATCCATCAGTTAGCTGGGTCTCATTACCTCGGCATCATCTCTCTGCCTGACTACAAAATCTATTAAATCTGCACAGCAAATCCAAATTCAAGATTCTGTTCTTTTTTTTTTTTTTTTTTTTTGGTTTTTTCGAGACAGGGTTTCTCTGTGTAGCCCTGGCTGTCCTGGAACTCACTTTGTAGACCAGGCTGGCCTTGAACTCAGAAATCCTCCTGCCTCTGCCTCCCAAGTGCTGGGATTAAAGGCGTGCACCACCGCCGCCCGGCGATTCTGTTCTTCTTAAACCTACGTTTACTAAGATAAATGAAGTCCGGATCCTCAGAATTGGGGTAATGGTTTTTTCTTTTTTTACACAAGATCAAACAAGAAGAATAAAAACATTATTAGGGCTCTATCTGAAGTATCCAGTAGTAAATACCAAACACATAACCACAACCTGTCATCCTGGAGTCACCTACCAGGTAGTTAGCACTGAGGAATGTAGGCCAGGCACTGGGACAAATCCAGAAGCCACAGCAACCTCAACACAACAGCACATGACACTCCACTTCCTGAACTAAGCCTTTGAATCCATACCACGTTACAAAACGAATCCACACACTTCATTTACACTCTATTAAAGTTTCCATAAATCACTGTTAAAACTTATTCCCAAACACACAAAAAGTTATACTTTGGGCTCAGTAACATCACCAATTCTAAGGAAGGAAATTTCCTATACCAGTAATACCACCTTCATTGTTGATTTCAATTCGTGTAAATTCTGTTTTGAATAAGGCAAAGTTAGCCGGGCGGTGGTGGCGCACGCCTTTAATCCCAGCACTTGGGAGGCAGAGGCAGGAGGATTTCTGAGTTCGAGGCCAGCCTGGTCTACAAAGTGAGTTCCAGGACAGCCAGGGCTACACAGAGAAACCCTGTCTCGGAAAAAAAAAAAAAAAACGAATAAGGCAAAGTTATCTAGGTGGTAGTCAGGTGTGGTGGCACACTGGACCTCTGGGAGTTCGAAGTATATGGTGAGTACCAGTCCAGGCAGGGCGACATAATTTAAACCCTATTTAAATATAGTTATAGCTACAGATAGGTCTAACTACCCCCCCCTTAATTTGTTCCTCTCAGCAAGTTTACAGGAGCAAAGTGAAAAATCCAAAATGCACCTAAAAACAAGTCAACCTAAAACCACAGTGACATGCAACAATCCAGAAAAAAAATTCAAATCCATCCCTACCATCTGGATTCTTCTGCCCTGTGTTGATTTTGTATATTCACGCCACACTGTAAACAATCAGATACACAGGAAATAACACTGTCGCTCTGAATTTTGAAAACGAAGAGGTCTGACATGTCACTGCTATCTACAAACCATACTTCCCAAGCGAAGGACGTCAGGTCTCCGTGCATTTCCAGAACCTGGGAGTATTCCCATGTTACAGAGGATAGGAAGTGAAAGATGAAGGAAAAGGCTCGGCGGAAAAAGCTGCCTCAGCGCACGAAGACAGGTAAAGAAAATGAGCAAAAGAGAAGGAGCCCAGTGAAGTCCGGACAGGGAGACGGCCAAGCGGCCCTGACAGCCCGACCTCACGGGACCCCACGGGACACGCGGCGGGCAGAGGGCTCGCATGGGAGTGACAGCACCCTCACCTTGCCTTTGGTCCGACTGGCCTTGGCCTTGGCCCGCCGGGGCTTCACAGCCTCGGCCATACACTCTGCCTCCGCGACGTCGCGGTCTGTTTCTGTCAAACTCCTGCAATTCACGCAAGCCGCCCAGTTCCGGTCTCCTAATGTCACATGATAAACCCTCCACCACTTAGGCAAGGGAGGCGGCAACTGGAGGCCATACGGGCTGCAACTTGGGACAAACTGCAAGGGACTACTTGTGCGCGAAAGGCTCTGCCCATTCTCGCTCAGGCTGAGCCTCCACCTCTGGCCGCAGGGTGGCACTCAGAGCTCCCCTCTGCCTCCGCAACTGGCAGAAAGATGTTCTACTTGGACCACGTAGGGCCAGAAGAGGCCTTGGCAATCTGATTTTGATACCTAGCTAATCAGTTCGAGTCAGCCTAATATCTACTTTACGTTTCTGGAAAGAAACACTATGTCCATCCAAAGTGACCGCCTATCTGCTGTTTTGTAGAAGGGGATGATACTTCCATCTCCCAGGCACAAGAATTAAATCGGTTAATTATGAAAGGCACCTGATTGTAGCACACATATTAATATTATACTTACTACACAAATTTGCAAGCTAGAGGAGGAACATCTGCTTAAAGAAGACAGACAGAAAGGTAAAAAGGAATGAGACCAGAAAAGCATTTAGTGTGCATTCTGCACATTTTGTTTCAGTTGACGATTCCAGATTTTAATAAAAGAAAAAAAGAAAGCTGGCCTCATCTTTGGACCATGAAATCCCTCTAAAGTACTTTAAAAGGTGTTTGTTGTTAGAGTCTGTCAACCTTCCTGAAAAGTCAGCCCTCCTGGTGGGTAAATTCCTTCTCTGGTGTGCACCGAGGACTTCCAAAGCAATAGTAGATAATATCTGATGAATGGAATTAATGAATATGAGTTGTTTTGTTGAGGGGAGGGTGTATAAGACAACACGTGGTATCTACAAGAGGGGGAAAAAGTCTAACTACCCACTCTGTAGTATAACCTAAAATAAAAACTCCAGGATTGTGGCATGAAAAACTGACTAGACTGCACTTGGTGAGATACTCCCTTAATCCCAGCAGAAGCAGGCAGACCTCAGCAGGAGGGGGAAATGAGGAAAGAAAAAGGACTTCAGAAAACAATGTGTGTGGTGTGGGTTTGTTTATTTGGTTGTTGTTTGGCATTGTTGTTGTTGTTGTCGTTGAGACAGGGTTCTTCTAAGTGACCCTGACTACCCTGGAATTAACTCTGTAGACCAGGCTGACCTTGAACTCAGAGATCCACCTGTCTCTGCCTCAACCTTTCCTGGTCTTTTTCTTTCTTTCTTTTTTCGATAGGTAAATCGTTTTTATTATTATTATTCTTTAATCTTTTTTTACAGTTCACTCATTATCTCCCCTCAGGATACAACCTCCGACTGTTCCACATTCCACACCTCCCACCCATTCACGAGGATGTTCCACCCCCACCCCACCCTATCAGATCTCCCCACTCCCTGGAGCCCCAAGTCCCTTGAGGGTTAGGTGCATTATCTCTGATAGAACACAGACCCGGCAGTCCTCTGCTGTATATCTGTCGGGGGCCTCATATCAGCTGGTGTATGCTTCCTGGTTGGTGGCTCAGTGTCTGAGAGATCTTGGGGGTCCAGGTTAATTGAGACTGCTGGTCTTCCTACGGGGTCGCCCTCCTCCTCAGCTTCTTCCAGCTTTTCCCTAACTCAGCCACAGGGGTCCCCAACTTCTGTCCATTGGTTGGGTGTAAATATCTGCTTCTGACTCTTTCAGCTGCTTGTTGGGCCTCTCATGGCAGCCATGCTAGGCTCCTGTCTGTAAGCACACCATAGCATCAGTAATAGTGTCAGGCCTTGGAGCCTCACCCTGAGCTGGATCCCAAATTGGGCCAGTCACCGGACCTCCTTTTCCTCAGGCTCTTCATTTTTGACCCTGAAGTTCTTTCAGACAGGAACAATTCTGGGTCAGAGGTCTTGACAGTGGGATGGCAACCCCATCCCTCCATTTGACGCCCTGTCTTTTTACTAGAGGTGGACTCTAGTGTCTTATGTGATGTGGGGACTTGAACTCAGAACCTTGTATATGCTAAGCAAGCGCTGTACATCTGAGCTATTTTAGCCCCTGTGTGGTGTCTTGTCCCTGAATTATATTAAGTAGTTTGGTGGGTTGGAGCAGGGGATTTGGAAGAGGCAGTTGTTTTGTTTCACAGAGCTAAGTACCAACCCGGAACTCCAGCTAGACAAGTGCTGTACCATAAAGCTACACCCAATCTTGTAAGCCCAGATCCTCAACAACAAAAAATATCAAGCTCCCTAGAATGTAGATGGACTTGGTGGTCCTCGCCTTTGTATATACTAATCCTCAGAGAATTGATTTTAGGACCCGGAGAATTGATTTTAGGATTTTAGATGTCACCGTTCCTAGCCACTGTCCATATGGTTTACTTGGTCATCAACTAGTCTGGAACACCCTCACTGCCTTCTCCTTGATCCTTTTAGTCTTTAAAGTTCTCTGAGTACTACCTATTTGTTCTGCAAAACAGAATTAAGCTAGTGAACCTTTCCATCTCCCAAACAGCCTTCCTTCTTGTGTGTGTGTCTGTCTCTGTGTGTGTGTGTGTGTGTGTGTGTGTGTGTGTGTGTGTGTGTGTTTTCTACTTGGTTTTGCTTTGAGACAGGGTGTCATTATGAAAGTAGACCATGGCCCTTCTGGCCGCCATCTGCAGCAGGGAACCAGGCAGCTCCAAAGCCTTCTGTGCTTAGCCCGCCAGGAAAGAGTGATCTCCCAGCAGCGATTTCACTTCTGAGTGCAGAGAGATCTCCACCTTCTCTCTGGAGCTAGGAGCGCACAGGGCATACGATCAGTGGAGCTGCTGGGATAGGAGTCTTCCCTTTCAGCCGCCATTTGCTTCAGGGAACCAGACAGCTCCACAGCCTTCTGTGCACAGACCCTGCCAGAAGAGTGTTGGTCCCCCAGGAGTACAGACACAGGCTTATAGGCCCACAGGAGGGGCAAGTTCCAGCCAGAGACAACAAGACCAACTAACACCAGAGATAACCAGATGGTGAAAGGCAAGTGCAAGAACCCTACCAAAAGAAACCAAGGCTACTTGGCAACATCAGAGTCCAGTTCTCCTACCACAGCAAGTCCAGGATACCCCAACACACCAGAAAAGCAAGAGTTGGATTTAAAACCTCGTCTCACAATGCTGTTAGAGGAAATCAAGAAGGACATAAATAACTTCCTTAAGGAAATACAGGAGAACATGGGTCAAATGGTAAAAGCCCTTAAAGAGGAAACACAAAAATTCCTGAAAGAAATACTGGAGAGCATGGGTGAACAGGTAGAGGCCCTTAAAGAGGAAACACAAAAAATCCTGAAAGAATTACAGAACACAAACAAACAAGTGAAGGAACTGAACAAAACCATCCAGGATCTAAAAATGGAAGTAGAAACAATAAAGAAATCACAAAGTGAGACATCTCTGGAGATAGAAAATCTTGGAAAGAATTCAGGAGTCATAGATGCAAGCATCAACAACAGAATACAAGAGATAGAAGAAAGAATCTCAGGGGCTGAAGATACCATAGAAAACATTGACTCAACAGTTAAAGAAAATGCAAAATGCTCCTGAGCCAAAACATCCAGGAAATCCAGGACACAATGAGAAGACCAAACCTAAGGATTATAGGTATAGAAGAGAGTGAAGATTTCCAACTTAAAGGGCCAGTAAATATCTTCAGCAAAATTATAGAAGAAAACTTCCCTAACCTAAAGAAAAGGATATCCATGAACATACAAGAAGCCTACAGAACTCCAAACAGACTGGACCAGTCCAGAAAGTCCTCCAGGCACATAATAATCAAAACACTAAATGTACTAAACAAAGAAAGAATATTAAAAACAGTAAGGGAAAAAGGTCAAGTAACCTATAAAGGCAGGCCTATCAGAATTACACCAGACTTCTCATCTGAGACGATGAAAGCCAGAAGATCCTGGGCAGATCTCATACAGACCCTAAGAGAACACAAATGCCAGCCCAAACTACGATACCCAGCAAAACTCTCAATTACCATATATGAAGAAACCAAGATTGTCCATGATAAAACCAAATTTACACAATATCTTTCCACAAATCCAGCCCTACAAAGGATAATAGATGGAAAACGCCAACACAAGGAGGGAAACTACACCCTAGAAAAAGCAAGAAAGTAATCTTTTTCCAACAAACCCAAAAGAAAGTAACCACACCAACATAAAAAGAACATCAAAAAAACAGGAAGCAGCAATCACTATTCCTTAATATCTTATAACGTCAATGGACTCAATTCCCCAACAAAATACATAGTCTAACAGAAATATTTTTCATGTAAATCTTCAATTTTATCAGAAAATGTTTGTGATTCCTCTTTCAATTTAGCAATGTTTTTTATGTCTACCATTTTAACTGTAGTATTTTCCATGATAATCTTTAATTTTAACATTTTTTCTATATATTTATTCAATTTTATCAGAAATATTTTCCTTGTAGATCTTCAATTTTATCAGAAAATGTTTATAATTCCACTTTCAATCAATTTAGGAATATTTTTATGCCTACCATTTTATCGGTATAGTTGTCCATGATAATCTTCAATTTTAAAGTTTTTCTATATTTTTCTTCAATTTTATCAGAAATATTTTCCATGTAAATCATCAATTTTATCAGACAATGTCTATAATTTTACTTTCAATCAAATTAGGAACATTTTTATACCTTCCATTTTATCTGTATAATTTTCCATGAAATAGTCAGGGGTTTTTTTTGGTTTTTTTTTTAAAGATTTATTTATTTATTATATGTAAGTAGCTGTCTTCAGACACACCAGAAGAGGGCGTCAGATCTCATTACATATGGTTGTGAGCCACCATGTGGTTGCTGGGATTTGAACTCAGGACCTTTGGAAGAGCAGTCGGTGCTCTTAACCACTGAGCCATCTCTCCAGCCCGAAATAGTCAGTTTTAACATGTTTTTCTAGTCAGGCAGTGGTGGTGCATGCCTTTAATCCCAGCACTTGGGAGGCAGAGCCAGGCGGATTTCTGAGTTCAAGGCCAGCCTGGTCTACAAAGTGAGTTCCAGGACAGCCAGGGCTACACAGAGAAACCCTGTCTCAAAAAAAAAACAAAAAAAACATGTTTTTCTATATATGTCTTGAATTTTATCAGAAATATTTTCCTTGTAGATCTTCAATTTTATCAGAAAATGTTTATAATTCCACTTTCAAAAATCATAGGAATATTTTTATGCCTACCATTTTATCTGTATAATTTTTCCATGAAATACTCAATCTTAATGTGTTTTTATATATTTCTTCAGTTTTATCAGAGATATTTTCCATGTAATTCTTCAATTTTATCAGAAAACATTTATAATTTCACTTTCAATCAACTTAGAAATATTTTATGCCTACCATTTTATCTGTACAATTTTCCATGATAATCTTCAATTTTAATGTTTTTCCATATAATTTTTTCAATTTTATCAGAAATATTTTCCATGTAAATTTTCAGTTTTATCAGAAAATGTTTATAATTCTACTTTCAACCAACTTAGGAATATTTTTATTCCTACCAATTTATCTGTATAAATTTCTTCAATTTTATCAGAGATATTTTCCAAGTAAATCTTCAATTTTATCAGAAAATGTTTTTAATTTTACTTTTAATCAATTTAAGAATATTTTTGTGCCTACCATTTTATCTGTATAATTTTTCATGAAATAGTCAGTTTTAATGTGTTTTTCTATATATTTCTTGAGTTTTATCAGAAATATTTTCCTTGTAGATCTTCAATTTTATTAGAAAATTTTTATAATTCCACTTTCAATCAACTTAGGAATATTTCTATGCCTACCATTTTATCTGTATAACTTTTCCATGAAATAGTCAATCTTAACATGTTTTCTATATATTTCTTCAATTTTATCAGAGATATTTTCCATGTATATTTACACAATGGACTACTACTCAGCAATTAAAAACAATGAATTCATGAAGTTCTTAGGAAAATGGGGAACAGGGGGAGGGAAGAGGGCTTATGGGACTTTTGGGGAGGGGGGAACCTGGAAAGTGGAAATCATTTGGAATGTAAATAAAGAATATAGAAAATAAAAATAATAATAAAAAGAAAAAAGAACAAAAAAAATTAAAAAAAGATGTAACTCCCTTGAATTATAAGCAGATTTTAGAAAAAGGATAATAGTTATAAATGCCCCAAACAAGATTTCTGTATTACAATATATTCAATAAACATTTAATATAAAATTTAAAAAAAAGAAAGAAAGAAAAGAAAGTAGAACATGTTGGCCTTGAACTCACAGAGATCACACTGCCTCAGCTGTCCAAGTACTAGGATTACCAGCTTATGAGAGGATACCCACTCTGCCTGTATATTTCTATAAGATAGATCATAGATGCAAAATGTTCATCAAAGAGACGGTCTTTTTCTTAATTTTTATAAACACTTTTCAAATTTCCCTCTAATAGATTGAATTAATTTTCATTGCAACTTTGAGACAGTAAAACACTTTTAAACTCAAGAGAAAATTTCCAACCAATTAAACAGGAGTCAGTCATTCATAAAAGGACTAGGATTCTCATGTTGTGGCCTTTCAAATTTTAATACGAACATGATATAGAAGTCAGCCAGTGTCTGAAATAGTGCTTGTCATGAAAGGGTTCGAAGGAAAGCTGCCGTGCCATGATCTCTGTTGCCCTCTGCTGGTCATTCCCCAGTAGTGACAACTCTTGCAGAGTATGTCCAAGAAGTTATTGATTCTTGTAGTCAATTACTTCCTGTACAGCACCCTGTAGGCAGACATATTTTATCATTCCTGATTACTATATACATGTAAAATTAATGTGGATCAGACTAATTAAAGCTAAAATTCTTTCAGTATCTTGAGTCAATTAGCATGTAAACTAAAAGTGTCCAGCTGCATATTCATTTTATCAGATTCTTGGAACAGATGTTATGTCTTCCATTAATAGATTGCTGTTTCCATAGGGGAAAACATGCAAAAGTATCCTTTTTCTATTATTCTTTCTTTCACAATTTTCTCCACTGGGAGAGAGAGAGGGGGTGGTTAAGTCTTTGATTTAGTTTTTTACATCCTCAAAGCATCGAAGGTGGGCAGACACAGCAAGAACCTCCCTCTTATTTCACCCCAGGCTGGCCTCCGACTCACTATGCAGCAAAGAAAGACCATGAACGTCTCTCTGGTCTTTCCACCTCCCGATCCCAAAAGTTGAGATTATAAGTGTACACCACCATGCTGATGGTGGGGATCAAAACCAGGCCTTATGTGTACTGGGAAACTCTCTACCAACTGAGCTACAAACCTAGCTTGCTCTCTCTCTCCCTTCTCCCCTCAACTTGCTCTCTCTAAGCAGGGTTTCATTGAGCCCAGTCTAACCTTGAACTACTCTGATCTTCCTGCCTCAACCTCCCAAATGCTGGGATTACACGCATGGACCACTACACTCAGCTAGGGTTTACATTTCTGAGAGTGCAATGCCCGACCCCAATAACTCTGCGTCAGAGCTCACTTTGGCCACATGTATGGTAGCCTGGGTGTGTAAGGAAAGTAAGACAAACCAAGACTAACGCTCAACTGATGAGATTAGCAGTTGGCATAGAAATAAAACTATGAGCTAAATTAGGTCCCCTCCCCAAATTCTTACGTTGAAGTCCAAACCCCCAGGATATCAGAATGAGACTTGGTTAGGAGATGGGATCTTTAGAGAGGTGCTTGAAGTAAACGAGATCCTAAGGATGAATCTTCAGTGTAACTGTTGTCCTTACAAAAGAGAAACAGAGAGAGGGAGAGAGAGAGAGAGAGAGAGAGAGAGAGAGAGAGAGAGAGAGAGAGAGAGAGAGAGAGAGAGAGAGAAATAGGCATAGAAAGAAAACACTGAGAAGAGAAAAGATGGCTGTCTAAAATTCAAGGAGGAAAGGCCCACAACACATGCTTCCATGATAGTCCTCAGACTGAACCAGCCTATGTCTTGATTGCCAACAGCAAGCCCCAGGATTGTGACAGTCAATCTCTTTTGTTTAAGTTGCCCAGGTTATACTATTTCAGAGGTCCAGCTTTCTTTTTTTTTTTTTAAAGATCTTGTTTTTTTTATTTTATTTTTTAATTTACATTCCAAATCACTTCCCCTTTCCCGTTTCCTCCCTCCCCGAAAGTCCCATAAGCCCCCTTCCCTCTCTCTTTTCTCCATTCAACCCCCTCTCGTTACTCTGTCCTGGTGTTCGCCTACATCCAGTCTTTCCAGGACCAGGGGTCTCTCCTACCATCTTTTTAGAAATCTATTGATATGCGGATTGTGTCTAGGGTATTCCGAGATTCTGGGTCAATATCCCCTTATCAGTGACTGCATACCATGTGTGTTCTTTTGTGATTGGGTTACCTCACTAAGGATGATATTTTCAAGATCTGACCATTTGCCTAGGAATTTCGTGAATTCATTGTTTTTAATTGCAGAGTAGTATTCCATTGTGTAGATATACCACATCTTCTGAATCCATTCCACCGTTGAGGGACATCTGGGTTCTTTCCAGCTTCTGGCTATTATAAATAAGGCTGCTATGAACATAGTGGAGCATGTGTCCTTATTGCATGAAGGTAAAGTCTCTGGGTATATGCCCAGGAGTGGTATAGCCAGATCCTCCGGGAGTGTCATGCCCAGTTTTCTGAGGAACCGCCAGACTGCTTTCCAGAGTGGTTGTACCAGCTTGCAATTCCACCAGCAGTGGAGGAGTGTTCCTCTTTCTCCACATCCTCGCCAACAACTGCTGTCTCCTGTGTTTTTGATCTTAGCCATCCTGACTGGTGTGAGATGGAATCTCAGGGTTGTTTTGATTTGCATTTCCCTAATGACTAAGGATGGTGAACATCTCTTTAGGTGTTTCTCAGCCATTAGATATTCTTCAGGTGAGAACTCTATGTGTAGCTCTGTACCCCATTTTTTAATAGGGTTACTTGCCTCTCTGGAGTTTAACTTCTTGAGCTCTTTGTATATATTGGATATTAGCCCTCTGTCGGATGTAAGGTTGGTAAAGATCATTTCCCAGTTAGTTGGCTGCCGCTTTGTCTTTTTGACAGTGTCTTTTGCCTTGCAAAAACTTTGTAATTTAATGAGGTCCCATTTGTCTATTCTTGATCTTAGAGCATAAGCTATTGGAGTTCTGTTCAGGAAATTCTCCCCTGTGCCCATATGTTCAAGGTTCTTCCCTAGTTTCCCTTCTATTAGTTTCAGTGTGTCTGGTTTTATGTGGAGATCTTTGATCCACTTAGAATTGAGCTTAGTGCAAGGAGATAAGGATGGGTCAATTTGCATTCTTCTGCATGTTGACCTCCAGCTGAGCCAGCACCATTTGTTGAAAAGGCTATCTTTTTTCCACTGGATGGTTTTAGCTCCTTTGTCAAAGATCAAGTGCCCATAGGAGTGTGGATTCATTTCTGGGTCTTCAATTCTGTTCCATTGATCTACATGTCTGTTACTGTACCAATACCATGCAGTTTTTAACACTATTGCTCTGTAGTACAGCTTGAGGTCCGGGATACTGATTCCCCCAGAGGTTCTTTTACTCTTGAGAATAGTTTTAGCTATTCTGGGTTTTCTGTTATTCCAGATGAATTTTTGAATTGCTCTTTCTAACTCTATGAAGAATTGAGTTGGGATTTTGATGGGGATTGCATTGAATCTGTGTATTACTTTTGGTAAGATGCTCATTTTTACTATATTAATCCTGCCAATCCATGAGCATGGCAGATTTTTCCATCTTCTGAGGTCTTCTTCAATTTCTTTCTTCAGAGACTTGAAGTTCTTGTCATACAGATCTTTCACTTGTTTGGTTAGAGTCACGCCAAGATACTTAATATGGTTTGTGGCTATTGTGAAGGGTATTATTTCTCTTACTTCTTTCTCAGCCTGCTTATCCTTTGAGTATAGGAAGGCTTCTGACTTGCTTGAGTTGATTTTATATCCGGCCACTTTGCTGAAGTCGTTTATCAGCTGTAGGAGTTCTCTGGTGGAGTTCTTTGGGTCGCTTAAGTATACTATCATATCGTCTGCAAATAGTGATAGTTTGACTTCTTCCTTTCCAATTTGTATCCCTTTGACCTCTTTTTGTTGTCTAATTGCTCTAGCTAGAACTTCAAGTACTATATTGAAAAGATATGGAGAGAGAGGGCAGCCTTGTCTAGTCCCTGATTTTAGTGGGATTGCTTCAAGTTTCTCTCCATTTAGATTGATGCTGGCTACCGGTTTGCTGTAAATTGCTTTTACTATGTTTAGATATGGGCCTTGAATTCCTGATCTTTCCAAGACCTTTAGCATGAAAGGATGCTGAATTTTGTCAAATGCTTTCTCAGCATCTAATGAGATGATCATGTGGTTTTTTTCTTTGAGATTGTTTATGTAGTGGATTACATTGATGGATTTCCTTATATTGAACCATCCCTGCATCCCTGGGATGAAGCCTACTTGATCGTGGTGGATGATCGTTTTGATGTGTTCTTGGATTCGGTTGGCAAGAATTTTATTGAGTATTTTTGCATCGATATTCATAAAAGAGATTGGCCTGAGATTCTCTTTCTTTGTGGGATCTTTGTGTGCTTTTGGTATTAGTGTAATTGTGGCTTCATAGAACGAGTTGGGTAGTGTTCCTTCTGTTTCTATTTTGTGGAACAGTTTGAAGAGTATTGGTGTTAGGTCTTCTTTGAAGGTCTGATAGAATTCTGCACTAAAACCATCTGGACCTGTGCTTTTTTTGGTTGGAAGACTTCCAATGACAACTTCTATTTCTTCAGGGGTTATAGGACGGTTTAGATGGTCTATTTGATCCTGATTTAATTTTGGTACTTGGTATCTGTCAAGGAAATTGTCCATTTCCTCAAGATTTTCTAGTTGTGTTGAATACAGGTTTTTGTAGTAGGATCTGATGATTTTTTGAATTTCCTCAGTTTCTGTTGTTATCTCTCCCTTTTCGTTTCTGATTTTATTAATTTGGATACTATCTCTGTGCTTTCTGGTTAGTCTGGCTAAGGGCTTATCTATCTTGTTGATTTTCTCAAAGAACCAACTCCTCGTTTTGTTGATTCTTTGTATGGTTTTATTTGTTTCTACTTGATTGATTTCAGCCCTGAGTTTGATGATTTCCTGCCTTCTACTCCTCTTTGGTGTATTTGCTTCTTTTTGTTCCAGGGCTTTCAGGTGTGCCATTAAGCTGTTAGTGTATGCTGTCTCCCGTTTCTTTTTGGCGGCACTCAGGGCTATGAATTTTCCTCTTAGCACTGCTTTCATTGTGTCCCATAAATTAGGGTATGTTGTGCCTTCATTTTCATTAACTTTCAAAAAGTCTTTGATTTCTTTCTTTATTTCCACCTTGACCAAGTTATCATTGAGTAGAGCATTGTTCAGCCTCCATGTGTACGTGGGTTTTCTTTTGTTTTTGTTGCCATTGAAGACCACCCTTATTCCATAGTGATCTGATAGGAGGCATGGGATTATTTCTATCTTCTTGTATCTGTTGAGGTCTGATTTGTGACCAATTATATGGTCAATTTTGGAGAAGGTACCATGAGGAGCTGAGAAGAAGGTGTATTCTTTAGCTCTAGGATGAAATGTTCTATATATATCAGTTAGTTCCATTTGGTCCAAGGCTTCAATTAGATTCACTGTGTCCCTGTTTAGTTTCTGCTTTCCTGAACGATCCATTTCAGAGAGCGGGGTGTTGAAGTCACCCACTATTATTGTGTGCGGTGCGATGTGTGCTTTGAGTTTTAGTAAAGTTTCTTTTACGAATGAGGGTGCCCTTGCATTTGGAGCATAGATATTCAGAATTGAGAGTTCTTGATGGTGGATTTTTCCCTTGATCAGTATGTAGTGTCCTTCTGTGTCTTTTTTGATGACTTTAGGTTGAAAATCAATTTTATCCGATATTAGGATGGCTACTCCACCTCGTTTCTTGGGGCCATTTGCTTGTAAAATTGTTTTCCAGCCTTTTACTCTGAGGTAGTGTTTGTCTTTGACACTGAGGTGCGATTCCTGCATGCAGCAAAATGCTGGATCCTGTTTACGTATCCAGTCTGCTAGTCTATGTCTTTTAATTGGGGAATTGAGACCATTGATATTAAGAGAGATTAAGGCATAGTGATTATTGCCATCTGCCATTCTTGACGCTATCTTTATGTTTGAGTGGTTATCTACTTTTAGGTTTGATTCAAGAAGGTTATTATCTCATTTTTTCCAGGGTGTTGTTTCTCTCCCTGTATTGGAGGTTTCCACCTATTATCCGTTGCAGGGCTGGATTTGTGGAAAGATATTGTGAAAATTTGGTTTTATCATGGAATATCTTGGTCTCTCCATCTATGGTGATTGAGAGTTTTGCTGGGTATAGTAGTCTAGGCTGGCATTTGTGCTGTCTTAGTGTCTGCATGAGATCTGCCCAGGATCTTCTGGCTTTCATAGTCTCTGGTGAGAAGTCTGATGTGATTCGGATAGGTCTTCCTTTGTATGTTACTTGGCCCTTTTCTCTTACTGCTTTTAGTATTCTTTCTTTGTTTAGAACATTCGGTGTTTTGATTATTATGTGACGGGAGGTATTTCTGTTCTGGTCCAGTCTGTTTGGAGTTCTGTAGGCTTCTTGTACGTTCATCGGCATCTCTCTCTTTAAGTTAGGGAAGTTTTCCTCCATAATTTTGTTGAAGATGTTTACTGGCCCTTTAAGTTGCAAATCTTCACTCTCATCTATACCTATAATCCTTAGGTTTGGTCTTCTCATTGTGTCCTGGATTTCCTGGATGTTTTGGGTTACACGTTTTTTGCATTTTGCATTTTCTTTGACTGTTGAGTCGATGCTTTCTATGGAGTCTTCAGCACCTGAGATTCTTTCTTCCATCTCTTGTATTCTATTGTTGATGTTTGCATCTATGACTCCTGATTTCTTCCCAAGGTTTTCTATCTCCAAAGTTGTCTCCCTTTGTGATTTCTTAGTTGTTTCTACTTCCTTTTTTAGTTCCTGGATGGATTTGCTGAGATCCTTCACTTGTTTGTTTGTATTTTCCTGTATTTCTTTAAGGTATTTTTGCATTGCCTCTTTCAGGATTTCTTCCTGATGACCCACGTTCTCCTGCATTTCTCTGAGTGATTTTTGTGTTTCCTCCTCATGGGAATCCATCTGTTGATCCATTGTCTCCTGCATTTCTTTAAGCAGTTCTCGTGTTTCCTTTGTAAGGGCATCTAACCATTGATTCATTTCTTTAAGCAATTTTTGTGTTGCCTCCTTATGGGCATCCATCTGTTGACCCATATTCTTCTGCATTTCTTTATGCAAATTTTGTGATTCCTTTGTGAGTGCATCTACCCGTTGATTCATCTCGTTAAGCGATTTTTGTGTTGTCTCCTTGTGCGCCTCCATCTTTTGATCCATGTTCTCCCGCATTTCTCTAAGCGATTTTTGTGTTTCCTTTGTAAGGGCTTCTAACCGTTGATTCATGGTCTCCTGTAACTCTTTATGAGATTTATTTGTGTCCTTCTTGTGATCCTCTAATAGGATCATGAGAAGTGATTTTAAATCCAGATCTTGTCTTTCGGGTGTGGTGGGGAACCAGGACTTGCTGCTGTTGGAGAGTTGGGTTCGGATGGTCCCACATTACTTTGATTTCTGTTAGTAACATTCCTACATTTGCCTTTTGCCATCTGGATACCTCTGGTGTTAGTTGGTCCTGCTGCCACTGGCTGTTGGTTGGACCTCCTGTGAGCCTGCAAAGCTATTTCTGCCCCCCCCCTGGGTTGCCAGGATTCCCCTGGCACCGATTTCTGGGGCCTGCCTGCTCCTGAGTGACTTTGGAGCCCTAATGTGCCTTGCCCCAAGTGATCTTATATTGGGGAGGCCTTGCACCTCCAAAGGCTCAGCCTAGTGGATTCCTGGAGCAGAGGTCGCCAAAGGGAGGCTGGTAGGCTCCTGCCCTGTGCAGGGGTGAGTGATCTCTCCTGGGGGGGGGGGAGGCGTCCCTCTGCCAGGCAGAAGTCCCACAGCAGAGTTGGCGCGCTGGTTACTGCAGATCAGCCCAGCACTTGGGAGCCGCATACACACAAGCCGCCCGAGACCCAAGCGATATTATGCCTGTCTGTCTCAGAACCTGGCTGTCCCAACCTCCCAGTCACTGGAGCAAAGATGGCGGAGGGCACTCTCCGTGGCGCCGCTCACCCTGTAGACGCGATGGCCCGCCGATCTGGCACCCAGACGACCACAGCGCTGACCCGTTCTCGGGCACAGACGGAAGCCCCAACAGGCCGTGTCCCAAGTGATGTTATATTGGGGATAGGGAGCTTGGGGTACCTGTCTCTTCAGCGCAGTCTGCGGGAACAGAGGTCGCGGAAGGAAAGCTGGTAGGCTCCCGCCCAGTGCGGGGTCCCTCTGCCAGGCTGAAGTCCCACCGCGGAGCTGGCGCGCTCGTTACTGCAGATCCGCCCTGCACTTGGGAGCCGCATACACACAAGCCGCCCGAGACCCAAGCGATATTATGCCTGTCTGTCTCAGAACCTGGCTCGAGGTCCAGCTTTCTAATACAAACACTATCATCCTTGTGTTGGTCTGCTTTGTCCTGTTCTCCAGTTTCCTCCAGGGAAATTAAAGCCCAGTCCCCGACGATGGCAACTTATTAAATAGCACACTTCCAAAGGGAGGGGGTGGGGCAGGGGTGCCTGTCTGTCTCTGTGTCCATGTGCACAGAGCTCAAAGGACATTCAGGAATCAATTCTTTCCTCTACCATAGGTTCCAAGGGTCAAACTCGAGTCCTCAGACTGGTTTGGCAAGCGCCTTTTGGACTGAAGCATCTCACCAGCCCTGAAAGCACACTCTCTCCATGTCCTTCTCGTCCCAACCTCATTTCCTCCTCCACTGCTGTTTTACAATACTCATTTCCTACACCATGTGATCTCAAATCCTTCTCTCAGGATGTCCTTCTAGGTGACTTCAAGCTAAAACAGCTGACACCAGAAATGGTACTTGAAAGTGTCCAGACAGAATCATGCCATGGCTCTAGCCAGTCAGAAGCCAAGGTTGTCCCTGGAGAAGAAGAGGGTGACTGACTGTGTCTGAGTTGCAGCCTCGCCATCACTGAGGCCTCTCCTACCATCAGGAGGAATACAAGCAAAAGAGCTGATGCCACATACTAGCATTTAAAGCCATGGGGTAAGCTTAACTCTAAGGCTGGCATTGTAAGCAGCATTACCAGCTGCTGTCGCAGCACTGAGGGAAATCACAAGCTCAGGACACCCGGAGAATAATGAAGGAGCCAGGGAGCGACTGTGACAGCATTTAAAGAGGTGAACAACAACAAGGGTAGGCATTTTGTAAAAGCACAATGTGAATATGAATCTGAAAAGAAATTATGTGAGTTCTACATTGCTTTAGCTTCTTCAGATCCCATGAGACATCAGGCAGGCACATTGGCAATCCATCACACACTGGAAACATCCCGTTCTGTCTGTGTGTGGTGGCACTTACCTGGAATATCAGCACTCAGGAGGCAGAAGCAGGAGGATCCTGTGCTCAAGGTCAACCTCTGATACTGTGGTGGTTTGAATATGCTTGGTCCAGGGAGTGGCACTATTAGAAGGTGTGGCCTTGTTGGAGTGGGTGTGTCACTAGGGGTGTGGGATTTAAGGCCCTCATCCTAGCTGCCTGGAAGTCAGTCTTCTCCTGTTTGCCTTTGGAACAAGAGGTAGAACTCTCAGCACCTCCTGTGCCATAACTGCCTGGATGCCGCCAGGCTCCCACCTTGATAATGGACTGAACCTGTAAGCCAGCCCCAATCAAATGTTGTCTTTATAAGAGTTGCCTTGGTCATGGTATCTGTTCACAATGGTAAAACCCTAACCAAGACAGATACACAGCAAGAACCTGATTCAAATAGGGTGGGTAAGGCTCAAGCATGATACACATCAGTTACCTTCCTCTGTTGATCTATGCTTCTCCTTTACCTCACATTTGTGGTCTAACAGAAGATTCCTTCAACCCAGATGACAAAGAAGGAAAAAGCTCAGGCATGGTTTGAGAACAGCCCAGTTCTGCATTCATTGTTTATGTGAATGTGGCCTGGTGCCACGTTGCAAAACTCAAGAGTGACTGAAACAAGTAGGTACTGTGTCAGTCAGTCCAGCTGGTCTCCAAGCCACTGTTGAGGGAAGACACAGCCCAAGGTGAAGAATGGTGGGCTGGACACGGCAGGCCAAAGGCATAGAACTAGAGAAGTGAGTGGGTGGGCTTATGCAAATTAGCAAAAAAATGTGCAACTTTGTATCTCTTACTAGTACCTATAAGGAATCATCACTGCTACCATGCAACTTTGTATCACCACTGCCACTGCTACTTACTGCAGGAGGATACAGAACTGTAAAACTAGGATAATTCATCCAGTGGACTGTGCTGGACTCTGTCCTTGGCCACCCCAGCGTTTCCTTGCTAGGCCCATGAACAGAAAAGTCACCGTTAGAGAAATGATACTATACAAGGACCCTCCACTGAGCGCAGGTGATCTAGTGACTCCAGTTGAGCATGAGTGTTGAGGCTGAACTCTAAATCTGTTTCCATGCCTCCAAAAGACCAGCTAGTGAACTGAAACTATCAAATCTCTTCCACTCTGGGAAAGTAAAGACTTCTCTGGGGCAGAATGGATCCAAGAATGAGTTTGCTCTTTAGACTACAGCGTCTGTCCAGTTTATAGAGTGTCTGACATGTCATATGAAATTCCATTTAACATTACCTTAGACAAGTGTTTCTCAGATTTTCATTATCGTTCTTTTAAACACTTCCCTAATTGCCACTCTCATGAAATTTTAATACAGCAGGATATATTATTTCTTTGATTAGATGCTATAAAAGTGCTTTAGACCTATAAGCAAAGAGGGGAGAGGTTAGGGATTATGGAGATGTCTCAGTGGGTTAAGTACTTTCCCTTGCAAGTGTGAGAATCTGAGTTCTGATCCCTAAAACTCACATGAAAGCCAGATGTAGTAAGGCACATCTGTAATCCCAAGGCTTCTATGGTGTGGGAAGTAGTGCCAAGAAAATCCCCAAAAGCTCAAAGGCCAGCTAGCCTGCCATACATGGTAGCAAGGATCCAAAGAGCCCCATGTCAAACAAAGCGGAAGGCAATGAGCAACACCCAAGGTAATAAATCCTCTGATCTCCACACAAGCACAGCGTCAGGAGCCCAAACTCACACACACATACACCACACACACCACACATACCACACATACCACCCATACCACACACCACACACATACACACACATACCACAAACCACACAAACACACTACACACTTACATAGACACCACACATATACACTACACACACACCACACACATACACCAATACTACATATCACACATATACATAGACACCACACACTGCACATATACACTACACATACAATATACACACACACACACACACACACAGAAGAATATACAACTGAGAAGGGACATATGCTTAACAGAAGAATACAAATTAAATCCCAAATCATCAGAAATTTTTATTTTACTTCATTTCAAGCAGGAAAAAAGTCATAAAATTAATAATATTTTATACTCATGAAACATGTTTACATCAGTTATGCTGATTGATAGGAAATATAAATCATTGAAGACCAACAATAAATAATATACTTAAAAACAGAGTGTTCTATGTGCAATAGACTATTTCCTGAAGTTATCCAGTTTGGGGAAGTCAATGGACCTTTGCAAACCTGAGTTTCTCAAAAGGATGCCCAGCTGGTGCAAATTTCCTGTCATGCCACAAGGTTGCCAGGGATGGGTGCATCTTATATTGAAAGAGGGGAAATAGCTGATCTTTGGGTAGGGAAGAGGTTGAGAAGGGCAGGTCTCAGACCCGCAGCCCTCCTGTCTCAGCCTCCAGTGTGCTGAGATCACAGGCAGGCCCTCCCATGCCCGGGTTTCAATCTTATTTTAATCAATTTGTCCAAAGTCCTGGAAAAACTATTGCACAGAGAAGAATGTGATTGTCCTTTGCAGTGGCACAGACATTTACAACATGCCAATAAGAAGCCTTGCTACAGACTTTGTCCTACTATAGTGTCCAGTTTGTTGGGTGTAAAACGTCATATGCACAGTGCATGATCTCCCTGCCATGATGATGCCTCTTTAAATGTTCCAGATCACAGCAGAAGGAGACTTTCTGTAAAGATTTGAGATTGAATATGGGCTTTAAAAATCCTAAATCCTTTTGAGGAATCATTAAAATAACATATTTGAATCTAATTTTTTTCCTGTCTCAAAATCAAACGGAGTTGGTTATCTACAGACTGCCACAACTTAATCGGCAGCCCCCATCATATGTTCCTAGATACAAGAGTGTACGTTACAATCCAAGGTCTCATAGATTAAAAACTCTCTCCACTGTGGTTTATTCAGTACATTGCATTTTTTATAAAAATAATTCTGACACTTAAATTCCAGTCATTTTATTAGCTGGAAAAAATGTTAGTCAAATATCCTTTTTAAATGTGTGTTTGTGTTTGTGTGTGTGGTGTGTATGTATGGTGTGTGTATCTGTGTGTGTGTGGTGTGTATGTATGGTGTGTGTATCTGTGTGTGTGTGTGTGTGTGTGGTGTGAGTGTATGGTGTGTGTATCTGTGTGTGTGTGTGTGCTGTGTGTGTATGGTATGTGTATCTGTGTGTGTGTGTGTGTGGTGTGTGTGTGTATGGTGTGTGTGTCTCTGTGTATGTCTCTGTGTATGTCTCGGTGTATATGATGTGTGTGTCGCTGTGTGTGAGTGTGTGCATGTATGTGTGTCTCTGTGTGTGTGGTGTGTGTGTGTGTGTATGTGTGTCTGTGAGGAGGGTATGTGGTGTGTGGTATATGTGTGTATATGGTGTGTGTATCTGTGTGTGTATGGTATGTGGTGTGTGTGTGTGTGTATGGTGTGTGTGTCTCTGTGTATATGGTGTATGTCGCTGTGTGTGTGTGGTGTGTGTGATGTGTGTATGTGTGTCTGTGGGGGGTATGTGGTGTGTGGTGTGTGTGTATATGGTGTGTGTATCTGTGTGTGTGTGGTGTGTGTGATGTGTGTATGTGTGTCTGTGGGGGGTATGTGGTGTGTGGTGTGTGTGTGTATATGGTGTGTGTATCTGTGTGTATGTGTGTGGTGTGTGCATATGTGTGTCTGTGTGTCTGTCAGTCACTGCCATGCTCATGTGTGGAGGCCAGAGGCCAACATAGAACAGATTGTCTTCTTCCACCTTTATGTGGTTTCCAGGGATGGAGCAAGCACAGGTCATCAGGCTTGCACAAGCATCTTTAGTCCCACATTCAGCCCTCAGGAGCATGGCAGCCACACACAGCTAGAACAGTACTGTGCCAGCAGTTGTGCTCTAGGTCTGGTTCTGTCTCTCATTGGCCGCCAGAATGATAAGGACACTGATCTCACCCTGCTGGGTCTTGTTTCCCCATCTGTGAAATGAGCAAGTCCAATCAGATGCTTTTAAGTCTTCCAGCTAAGCACAAAGGTAGCTTTAAACATTGCAGCACTGAGAGAGGGTGCCTGTTCCCATGGCCCTCCTTCCACAGCCCAAGGAGCATCTTTGGAACCGGCGCCATCCTCCGCAGTCCTGCTCAGGATCCATCGTGGCTTTGCTTCCCCGACAGGAAACAACCCTCATAACCTTAGTAACTAGCCAGGAAATAGTAATTCTTCCTTCTGGGGCAGTATGTAAACTCTCTGAGGGGGAAAAAAAAAGGACTCTGCAGAACTCTGCTCGGCTAGGTTGAGTCAAATGTCTACTATAAATTTAAAATATCAAAAAATATTTTTCAACAAGGGTTCACATCAAAGTCTTCATGATCGATGCAATTTGGTTATGGATTTTGCTGCTCTCAGGGTCTCTCATCATAGAAGCAGTAGCTGAGGAAAGCTTTCTTTTCTGAAAGAAAATAACACAGTCATTTCATTTGAATGGCCTATTCATACCAACTTAGGAGTCAGTTTGGTCAAGAAAAAAAAAAAACGGTGAGCAGAGAGTTACAGTCACCACGGGATAGCTTCATGGTAATAACACATACACTGATATTTTTGATGCATATGTTTTTACTTCAAAAATGATAATCTGTGTTTATTAAGCATGTTAGAATTAAAAGTAGAAATAACACCTAAGATCAACAACTACTGAACAAGTTACTAATATCTAATTCTCCTGTGAAATTTCAACCCCTAAGGTACCTTCAAACATATAAATAGTATAATACAGTGCAGGACTGAATTAACTAAACCAGGATCCTTTCCTTAAAATTCTCTGAAACTGAGGCTGGAGAGATGACCCAGTGGATAAGAGAACTTGTCACTACTGTCCCATAAGACCTAAATTCAGTTCTCAACACCCATCTCAGGCAGCTTGCAGCTGCCTGTAACTCCAGCATCCAGACATGCGGCACTCTTTCCTGGACTCTGCAGGCAACTGCACACATAGCAGATGAGGAGAAAGGGGGAGAGAAAGAGAGGGACTTTAAAAATTCTCTGAAATCCAGTCAATCAAACAAGCTGAGTTCTTACTCATTGACCTGGTGCAGACATCAAAATTATACAGTTTGAGAGAGACTGCTCATTAAATATGGAGGCATTAGCATCTTGAGTTCACACATCAGATTCCTGGACTCAGGGGAACTAGAGATCTAGATCAAATGCTATTAAGCTTATAGCATATGTGCTTTATCCAGATAGGAGCAGGAAACAAAGAAGATATACATTTTATATAAATATATAATATAGAAATATATGTTTAATATATAAATATATATAATTTAGTTAATAAGCTCTTGGGACTGCCAGTGCTTGACCCCACGGCTGTCATTTGCACTATAGACCAAAGAGTAGACCTGCTGATGGGTGACTCACTCACATGTCCCTGCTTGGTCTCTGAGAAAGAGACAGTCATATGAAGAAGATATTATGACAGGTTGTAAAGACTACCATTTATATTATATTTATACCTATCTAGAGAGTGGAAAATTCTATGTCTTCAGTTCCCATCTCTTTTATAGCAAAGTTACTCACATCTTAAACATATTCATGAAGCAATTTAAGGTCTTATATTTCATACAAATTGATACCAGACAATTATTCTATTTAATTGAGACGACTTGGCTCCCGTCCTGTGTAGCTAACTGGGGATAAGTCAGGAAGCAGGTGGTTTGAGGGCCTGAAGGGATGTTTGCTACACTGATCTCCCAGCTTTCTGATGGGTAGAACACAAGATTTAACAAATCGCCAGAGATTGCTGCAAAAACCTGTTCTGTCGCATAACTGGTAGTAATGTCATCGATACCAGGAAGAGCCTGAGTGACACTTTTCCAAGTCTGCTATGACATGGCTTCCTGCATCCAGCCACCCACTCTCCCTGTGACTCCCAGAAGGACCCAAGATTAGAAAAAAATGCAAATAGACCAACCCTTCAATATAGTACTCAGCAAAGAAGTAAGACTTGTCTCATTTTAAGACAAACCAGAAATGAAATTTCTCTCGAGGTTAGATCCTCCCCTCCTCTCCTTCGATGCTGTAATCCCTATAGTTACATGGCAGGCTCAACCTGCCTGGGCAAGAAGTACAATGTGCAAAGAGTTTGCTCCAGTGTTGTTTTTGGCTCCTGAGGCATTTTTCACATTGTGACTGAGTGCCCAGAGACCAGCCACTGTGTGGTCACCTTGGCAGCTGTGACTGGCTAGCAGTGTTGAATCCTCCAAGAATTCTTGTGATTTCCTAGTTCAGATGACAACCTGTGACCTGGTACACAATGACCCCTCTGTGTTTGGTGACTATGATACCATTTACATAGTTTTCATTGACTTCTCCTCTTCAGGGAAATAAGGAATACATCAAAAGACTGAGAATCGTCTGTGTCTGTGTGTGTGTGTGTGTGTGTGTGTGTGTGTTGCTTCCAAAGATGCTGCAATGTAGTTGTATAAAAGCTACAAAAAGGGCTGAGCAAATTTAGAGATCTGTACAATAATGGAAAACATAGGGGAAATGTCCTCTTCCCAGCAGGCTTCCAGTCAGCCTGCAGTTGTAGGCTCTAGAGGGAGCCTGAAGGGAGCCTGCTGCAAGACCTGGTCTCTTGGAGGTGCTCAGATCTGGAGGCTTCTGAAATGCAAATCACCCGGAGTACAACAGGATTCCAGGAAGATTAAAGACTCTTACCACCTCCGATGTCACTGATACAGCAAACTGTAATCTTCAACCAAAGAGTAGTCAGGGTCATCTGCAAAGAGAAGAGTACAGGGCAGAATTTAGCTAATGGTTCTTCTTGTTAAGAGAGATGACTCGGCAGTTAAGAGAACTGACTGCTCTTCCAAAGGTCCTGAGTTCAAATCCCAGCAACCACATGGTAGCTCACAACTATCCATAATGAGATCTGATGCCCTCTTCTGGTGTGTCTGAAGACAGCTACAGTGTACTCACATATAATAAATAAATAAATAAATCTTTGGGCGGGAGCAAGCCAAGCCTGAGTGAGAAAAAGGGAAAAAAAAAGACCTAAAGAACTTAGCCCAGTGGTTTTCAACCTGCAGGTGGTCATGACCCCCACAAGCGTCACATATCAGATATTTGCATTACAATTCATAATAATAGCAACATTACAGGTATGAAGTAGCAACAAAAATAATTTTATAGTTGGGGGGGTCACCACAACATGAGGAACTGTGTTAAAGGGTTTCAGCATTAGGAAAGTTGAGAACCAACACTTTAGCCCCTTTCAAACCAAAAGCATTCCACTTCAAGACAACTGGCATCTTATAATGATTAAATACAACAAAACACAAAGTGTGGACATGGAAGCCTGTGCCTAGTAGTCATGACTACACACCCGAGAACATTCTAGACATCACTGTTAGGACTTCCTTTTTGTTCATGCCCACATTAGCCTCCACAGTAAAGTCATCATCAAAAAAAAATGAACAAAAATGAAGTTACATTAGTAAGTGGTAATTATATGGCAACAAGAAACAAAACAATTTAAATATCATTTAAATAAATTATTCAAATAACCACTACTTTTTAATTTTTTGGTATTTAATTATTGTGTGTATCTGTGTCTATATTCATGTGCTTGGCACACATACAGAAGTCAAAAGCTAACTGAGAAGAGTCAGTTCCATCCTTCCACCATGTGGGCCCTGTGCATTGGATGTAGGCTGCCAACCTTGATGGCAAGCATCTTTGCACACTGAGCCATCTTGCCAGCCCAAAAATTTTCAACAGCCATTAAATTTTTACTAAGATGCCAAATTGGCATAAATGAACCCTCCCTTCAATCCCCTTTGAACACAGCTATTTAACCCATTCTTGCCTGAAATGGTTCATTGTTGAATACCTGCTAGGCATCGAATACTACCGCTAAGGGCTGGAGAGAATAAAAGACAAAATATGATCAGGGAATGCAATGGGACAAAGACCGCTGCTATGTATGGTTCTCTTGGAGGTACTGCAGAGGAAAAGGGAGAGGAACATGACCCGCAAACAATTCCTTTTAGGCAGTGTGCACCAGTATAATTACTTAAAGGCTGCACAATGAGACCCTGTCTCAAAAGGAAAAGTCTTATGGTGAGATTCAAATACAGATACAATCTCTTAGGAACTCGATCCTATCCAGCATGTCTAACCTGCCATCATGGGTCACATGCAGCCTGTGGTAGCTATGAAAGTGGCCCAACACAAACTCAAAAACTCACTCAAAACTCTGCAACTATTTGTGATTTTTGTTGTTGGTTGTTAACTAGACTATACTGTTCTCAAGCATAAATTCTGTCAATGACGGAGCCAGGTCTCAGTGTCAACAAATCTGACATGCCTGTTTTTTTTTTTTCAAAACAGGGTTTCTCTATGCAGCCCTGGCTGTCCTAGAACTTGTTCTGTAGACCAGGCTGGCCTTGAACTCACAGAGATCCGCCAGCCTCTGCCTCCTGGTTGCAGGGATTAAAGGTGTGCACAGCCATAGCCCAACTCATGCCTGGTTGTTATTTTCATACTCCAGCTAGTCAATCTTAAAGAACACCCCACCTAAAAATCGCAAGAGGCTCTTCCTGGTGGCATACCTGGTATACGCTTAGGAACTGGGAGAGGTCCTCTCCTGTAAGAGATGAAAATCAAAGTCTTTCAGGTGAGTTCTAATTATTTTTATTACTTTCTACTTCATGCCACAAATATATTATACTGTAATCAGCTGGCTCCTATCCTAGAGAGGCAAGAAGGCTCAGATGAGGCAAATGATTTTCAGCTCTGACATGCAGAAACCCAAAGGGCAGACACATAGGGTGCACAGTAGTAAGGACTGCAAAACTGCTGGCAGGACTGTCATTTCAACTGGTGGAAGAAAGTTTCCTGATCTCCTGACATGTCAAAAATCTTTGTATGTATGTACAGTGAGAAACAGCTGCACCTAACAATGAGAGTTAAGCTAGCTAATTCTTATTAACGGTTTTGAGCGGTCCTTTCTGTTGACAGTGTGCTCTGTTTTCTCCCAATCGCTTTCCGCTTTTCCTAAAACTGGATGGAAAACTCAACAGATGGGACCCTAACCCTACCCCCTACCCCCGATCCCTCCATTGGCTTTGTGTGAAATAGAAGTTTCTTTCCCCTGCAGGCCCTTTATATTAGGAGCAACACATTTTCCATGCAATGGATGCAATGGAAGTGGCTTAGTTTTGCTGGCCACAGTATCTCTGGCACACCTCTATGCAGACTTGGTAAAAACCAGCCAGACAAAAAGCATGGTCCACTAGCTCCAATAGCTTTCTATATGAATACCAAAACTTGAATTCCATATAATTTTCACATCATTAAGGGCATCCTTCTGATGTTTTCCAGTCATTTGTAAATATTAGCCAGGGCTGGGAAGATGGGTCAGTGATTAAGAGTACTTGATACTCTTCCGGGACATCCAAGTTCTGCTCCCAGTACCCACATTCAGAAGCTCACAACAGCCTACAGCTTCAGTTCAAGGGAATCTGATGCCCTCTTGTAGCTTCTGTGGACACTCACATACACACAGCATACAATGGCACAGACAGACACATATACACATAAATAAAAATAAATTTAAAAAAACATAAGATACATGTAATGGCTCACTCAAGTGTTGGAGTAGAAAGATGTCTGTGAGTTTAAGGTCAGCCCAGACTAGAATGAGAACCTGTCTCAAATATACACATATGCATACACTTACACATACATACATACACACATGCACATATACACATACACACACATATACACACATGCACACACATACACACATGCCCACACATACACACATATACATACATATACACACACTTACACACACACATATACACACATACACACACACACATACATACACAGATATACACACACACTTACACACAGAGGTGGGAGTGTAGAAATCCTTCTTAATTCATACATTCTATGGAAAGAAGTAGATCAGATCTGACTTATGGGGGCAAGGCATAGCTTGCTTATTCGTGTTTTCTTCCAGTTATAGGAGAGCACAGAATTCATAAACAAGTAATAATGGCCATGCTCAAGTACACTATAGTACCCCCAAAACCACAACTAATAAAAGCTATATAATATTTATTCTAAAAACACTATTTCAAAAAAACTAAGCTTCCTTACTAGGTAAAATATACAGATTTTGCCAATTAAAAGTAAATGGCAATGTCTTAGATCATTAATAGTATTGACATTTATTAAACTATTTTTTCTTCACATGAAAAGCAGCTAGTCATTACCTTGCTGGATTGGGCCCTGTAGTCTTTCCTGGTGGGGCAGCATTCCGCTGAGGAGAGTAGAAATTCTCATACATGATGGGTGCTACAATTTTTAAGACACAAGACATCAGAAACACATAAAGGCTGGGCTACTGCGCAGTTGGTAGAGCACTTGCCCAGGATGCACAGAACCCTGGGTTCATCACCCAGCACTACATAAGACAGACTGGGTTGCACATGCCTGTCCCTGGGCCTGTACATCAGAAGATGGAGGCAAAAAGATCTAGAATTCAATGTCATCCTCAGCTACACATCAAGTTTAAGGCTAGCCTTGAATACATAAGACCCTGTCTTGAAAGAAAGAAGGAAAGAAAAAGGTGGGGGGAGGGAGAGGAGGAGAGGGGGAGATGGGGAGAGGGAGAGAGAGAGAAGGAAAAAGGTAGGGAGATCTAGAATGGTGCTCCATATCTGTTAGAGATTTTGTCCCCAGCTCACCAGCAAAGGAAGGCAATAGGACCTTTAAGAAGTATTGCCCCGCCGAGCAGTGGTGGCACATGCCTTTAATCCCAGCACTTGGGAGGCAGAGGCAGGAGGATTTCTAAGTTGGAAGCCAACCTGGTCTACAGAGTGAGTTCCAGGACAGTCAGGGCTACACAGAGAAACCCTGTCTCGAAAAACCAAAAAAAAAAAAAAAAAAAAAAAGAAGAGGAAGAGGAAGAAGAAGAAAAGAAGGAGAAGGAGAAGAAGAAGTAGTAGTAGTAGTATAGCCCAGTATGAACACACCAGGGGAGGTCATTAGAGGCCTGGTCTCTTCCTCTTTCACATCCTGGCTAGAGCCCCAAAAACTGGCCAAAATAAGTCTTTCTCTCATAGGCTGACTTATATGAGGTATTTGTTACAGCAGAAGAAGCTGAGTTGTACAGAAAGTTCCTGTGTCACAGGACAAGAAAAGTTAATACTGCTGTGTAACTGTCCCTCACACCATGCCTCCCGGGTCACCTGGGGGAGTCTGTCCGGTTTTCCGCTGGTTCACAAAATACTGGATGTCCTTCTCAATGCTGCATGTTTCTAAACTCTTACGGACTTGTTCATACATCTGATAAAAACAAGACAAAGCATTATGCAGAAGTTTATTGACGGCACTTATGGTGCCACTCTATGTGAAAGGAACTTTCGTCAACAGCTGACTTCTGCAGCTTGTTTTGAGAATAAAAACATTCCCAAGACTTTTTTTTTAAAGTATTGTTGGAACTAAGAAACTCTATGCCAAGTCCCAATGCCACATACAAATGCATTATCTTATCCTGGGGATACATTCTTCCATTCGCTCCTATAGTTTTTCTGGACATATGACTTTTCTTTTAAAGTCAGTATCTCATACGAATGAGCAGGGCTGTTTCTTAGCAAAGGCTAAGATACCCTGGTCTGCTGTCTTTGCTATCTGAGGACCCAGTTACTATGGCTGTGCACAGGTTAGTTCTGGCTAAGCACCACGATGATACTGAAGCAAGTCCTCATCCTGGAGTGGATGAAGCGGCCTGGGTGTGGCTCAGTCTGCTGATGTTTGCTTGGTACAGGGCTAAGTGATGGCATTCCACACTGGAGGTGTCTTTGGGATTCACATTCTTCTGCCTTTCATGCGCCAACTGTGTTTGGGTTTTTTAATCTGCTCTCTATCCCTAACTCTCAGTTTCTTAATTAGAGACACGGTGGTAAAATGGACCAGGTGTCACACAGACAATAGCAATGTTTAAGTCACTATCTCTGTGTACCTCAAATGGAAACAGGGAGTGGGGAGACGATGATTCTTTCTGCTCTGCTGATTCTAACACGAAGAGCACAACATTCCAAGATGACTTACCTCATCATTTGTGACACACTGCTGTGAGAGCTGATTCACATGTAACCACAATGCATTCCGGAAGAAGTTGATTCGTTCACATTCTTGAGCCTCGAACACCTACAGAAAAACAGTTACATGTACAGGCATGTGTAAAGAAGGGGCATCTATTTAGACTGGCTACGACTTAAACAAACTTAACCTATATTGAGGGTGGGGTTAAAGAGAAAGTAAAGCAGAAAAAAGTGTTTAGTGTGGACAAAATAGTCCTATAACATCTAACTGTGCAGATAAATCAAAAAAGATTCATCAATCAAATAGATAAATTTTTAAAAATCACCAAAGTTGGTTTGGGGATATGGTCTGGTAGATTAGTACTCGCCTGGCATGCATGACCCTTATCACTGGCCATACAAAGGAAAAAGCAATCAGAAAGGCCCACTGGACCTCACACCAAGGGTATCCCTGGTACCCATGAGAGAAGAGAAAGCAGGCGTGAAGAAGTGACCTTAGGCTGAGACAGGAAAAATTATGGCTGGGGCTGGGAATATATGTCAGTGATCGAGCATGTACAGGCATGAGGTCCTAAGCTTGATTTCCAGGACACACACACAGATACACACACACAGAGTCACACACAGAGAAAGTCACACACACAGACATACACACACAGGTGCATACATACAGAGACACACATACACAGACACACACACATTCTCACACACAGACAAACATACCCACACACATATACACAGACACAGGAACCCAAGGTGGAGGGAGACAGACAAGCACAAGGACAGAAAGAGAGAGTTTGCTCTTGGCCCAAAGGGGAGGAGACTCTGTCAAGGGTGTAGAGAAAAGCCACCTGGGCAGCATAAGATCTGGACAGGGCAGGGGGCAGCTCAGCTCCTTTTTCTACTTTAAGGAGTGGCTGAGACTCCACACTTGCACCCAGTCCTTAGATAGTGCTCCTTCTGTGGAGACACTGTTAAAAACGGATGTCAGAAAGTTGAGAAACTTTCCAGCTTGCATCTTTTGCTTCCTCTTGAAAATTATGGAGGCCTTAGAACCCAGCAGATACAGGCAAGACTCTCAGAGTAATTACAGTGCTCAGCCCACCATTAACTGACGCAGCTGTCTCGTGCCTGGGCTAACCAAATATTAGACTAAAGCGCTGGACTGAGCTGGACAGTGAGGTCAGGATGGGGAGGAAGCAAAAAGATGAAGATGGGAGAGAATTATTCCAATCCCTTCCCTTCTTCACTTAAATGCTCGATTTGTAACTCCTCTCATGCTCAGTGACTGAATGAAACACAATGTGCTAAAATAAACAAATTCTCGGGTTCAAGAAGGAAGATGTGTCCCATCCTGAACTGCTTCCAGTCCCAGATGCCTACCTCACAGGCCTTAATGTGCTCACTCTGCCAGTCTTCTCGAACCTTCTCCAGCATGTTGATGTGCAGCATGTATGCTTTGTCTGTTATGGGGGGGAAGAGAAGCTAGACTTAGGAACTAGACAGGCTTGTTACATTGTAGCTGTTCATTTTTTATTTTATTTTATTTTATTTTTTTTGTGCCAAACTAGACAGGCTTGTTACACTGTAGCTGTTCCTTTCTGGTGCCTGTTAATCCTTCACATTCAGAGTAATGTAAACAGCCCCAACCAACCCTCTCCATCCATCAGGGCATGTCCCCCACCCCCTCACCTGAATCCTCCACTGCAGTCTTTGAAGTGGCCAGCTTCACAAAAAGCTGTGAGGACCAAAGCCAGAAAGAGATTAGGAAAGCTGACCCCACTTCCATGAACAAACACATATAAAAGCAACAACAATGGAGAGGTAAGGTCTGGACTACGTCCTTTATACTTTCCACTTAGAAGCAAATCTTTCTTCTCTATTCTTTAATCTTCTCATCAGAAAACAGAATTCCTATGTCTTCCTAGAGACATGTCTCTTGACCTCAAGCTGTGGATAATATTATATTCAGATTAGATGTTATTAAATTTATTTTTAGAATTTATTTTATTATTTTGTGTGTGTGTGTGTGTGTGTGAGAGAGAGAGAGAAAGAGAGAATGTATGTGTGTGTGTGTGTGTGAGAGAGAGAGAGAGAGAGAGAGAGAGAAAGAGAGAATGTATGTGTGTGTGTGTGTGTGTGTGTGTGTGTGTGAGTGTTTCACTTGCATGTATGTCTGTGTACTAGGTTCTTGCCTGGTTCTTGCAAAGGCCAGAAAAGGACATCGTACACACAGGAACTGGAATCATAGATGGTTGTGTGCTGCCATGTTGGTTCTGGGAGTGGAACTCAGGTCCTCTGCAAGAGCAGTCAGTGCTCTTAACTGCTGAGCCATCACTACAGCCATGTTTGTTTGTTTGTTTTGAGACAGGGTTTCTCTGTAGAGCCCTGGCTGTCCTGGAACTCACTCTGCAGACCAGGCTGGCCTCCAACTCAGAAATCCACGTGCCTCTGCCTCCCAAGTGCTGGAATTAAAGGCATGTGCCACCACTGCCCTGCTACTATAGCCATATTATTAAATTTATTACTTAATTTATTGATATTATTATTCCAGTTATATTATTAAATGTATAATTCCTGCCCACAAGAAGCATGCTGCCAACAAAGAATAAAGGAGCTGAGTTTTGAAGACACTTAAAAAAAAAAATTGGGTCAGGAGAGATGGCTCAGTAGTTAAGAGCACTGACTGCTCTTCCAGAGGTTCTGAGTTCAGTTGGAGCCAGCAACTACATGGTGACTCACAACTATCTGTAATGGGATCCGATGTCCTCTTCAGATGTGTCAGAAGACAGCTACAGTGTACTCGTATAAATAAAATAAATAACTAAATAAATCTTTTTTAAAAAAGAAATGAAAAGAATCAAGTCTATTCCAACCACTGTTTCCTAATAGTAAGTTTCTGGGGTACTTTTCCCAACCTCAGAAGGGCTTTTCTGGTTCTGAAGACTAGAGCAAAGAGCTATTTCTCAGAGACTTGGAATATAAGTATTTTTTTTAAAAAATAATTTAAGCTTTTTGGTTAATTTTACTTTTGTTTTGTGGGATGGCTTTCACTGTGCACTAAACTCATGCCTCTCCTTTCTCACCCTTCTGAGAACTAGAATGTCGCGCATGTACATCCTTTCCGACCCTTAGCTGGCTTTAAGCTGGCCCGAGGGAATCTCTGACTCTTCAGGTTGTAGGCCGTGCTGCATACCTTTTCTTGTTGCCGTTGGTTGGCCACATTGGCGCTGCGGTGGACAGCCTGCTCCGCCTCATCCTTGTCCCGGCACTTCTGCTCATAATTCTTCTTGGCCTTTGTGTAAACAGAGGATGGGGACGGGTGAGCAGGACATAAAGTCTGAAAATCAGCTGGCCGGGACCTCCAGGCCAGGTCCACGCCCACCAGCCGAGCTCTGATTGGTGCTGGAGTCTCTGATAGACATCAGGCTCTCAGAGGAAAGGTTCCCGATCAGTGCTCTTTGAGCAATCTCCCTAGTTCTTGCTCTTTTCCAAACTATTGGCAGAGTGCCCCCCCCCCCGACCAAAGGAAATAATAACTGCCATTGGCTGGCACGAAGCACATGAGCTCTAAAGACTAAGAAATGAGATTTGAAATGTATTTGACTGATTTTTGTAATTTCTCTTTATTCTTGAAGTAGTCATACAATTATACAATACAATGCGATCGTATCCAACCCATGTATATAACTTTTAAGATGTGTAACCCAACACTTCCATAATCCTTAGAGTCTATGTGCTATCACACGGTCACAGGAACCAATTCCTTCTCATTCTAAACAGGCATGAGTATTCTAGAGTCTCCAGTCGCAGGCACGAACAGTGGGGGGGCACACCAACGCCATCATTCATTCACTTTAGTATATTCTAGTTAGCTTGTTTTTGTTTGTTTGTTTGGAGACAGGGTTTCTTTGTGTAACAGAGCTCTGGCTGTCCTGGACTCACCTTATAGTCCAGGCTGACCTGAAACTCACAGAGATCTACTAGCCTCTGCCTCCCAAGTGCTGGAATTAAAGGCATGGACCACCATGCCTGGTCCCATATTTTTTTTTCTTTTTCTTTTTCTTTTCTTTCTTTTTTTTTAAAGATTTATTTACTTACTTATTTATTTATTTAATGTACCATCACTCTCTTCCAACATACCAGAAGAGGGCATCAGACCCCATTACAGATGGTTGTGAGCCACCATGTGGTTGCTGGGACTTGAACTCAGAACCTCTGGAAGAGCAGTCAGTGCTCTTAATCATTGAGCCATCTCTCCAGCCCACCCCCATGTTTCTTTTTTAAAGACTTCTGTTCTATAGAGCTTAAAGTAGCCAATGGCCTATCTTATGCCAGTTTTACTACCAGGATTATGGGATTATTTATAAACTCTAATAAAGCTATGAATCAAACAACTGGTGAATAAATAAATATAACAGTTAAACTTGACTAAGAATAAAAAAGACATGGCTCAACCACTAGAGGTTAAGTTCCCAATCAAAAATACAAGTTTTTTCCTCGTTTGCTTCCTCGGAGGCTGCCTGTGAAACAAAGAGCAATTTCGAGAACCAGAGTGCAGAGGTTCAAATTCCAGCCTCCCCATTATCTATGGGTATTTTTAAATAAATTACTTAGTGTCTCTGTGCCTTTGATTCCCCACCTATAAAGACAAGATTCTTATGCTATACATATAACATATACTTATCTTCAAAGGCATATGAAAAAAAGATAAAATATAAACTATACTTTTATAACTACTACACTTGACATGTGAAATTAAACCCACAAAACCAATAAGATTCAATAGTCGACGATCTCCAAAGGATGGTGACTCCACTGAAGAGATAGTTTGTGTCATAGTTACACACACTTCCCTACAGTTCTCATAGTTAAGTTTCCATAAGTAAATTAGAATTAGCTTTTCACAGGTTTTCTCTACATGCTATATGTTACACTGTTATCATATAAAATTTTATGGATGGAAATCATAAGTTCCTGGTTTTCATAATTATAAAAACACAAGGCAGTCATGCGGGAAAGACCCATGTAACAATGCACAATCCTTTTTACACAGTATCTTGGAGTCACTTCTCTCTGTTGAGCATGATCACTTTTTCTCCACACTTCTTTGTGGTCCTGAGGAGGGACCCAAGGCCTCTGCACTGCTAGGGAAGCACTCTACAATTGGCTACATCTAAGCCCGTGGTTTTCTGAGGCATGGTCTCACTACAAAGTTCAGGCTGCCTTTGAACTCGCTATGTAACCCAGGCTGGTGTCAAACTCACGACCCTACTGCCTCTGACTCCTGAGTAGCTGGGCTACACATACTGTTTTTGGTTTTGTTTGTTTTGTTTTCTTGACTGGTTAATGATTGGTTAGTTTTTATGAGACTGGTCTTTCTATATAATCCTGGTTGGCCTGTAATTGACTATGTAGACCAGGCTGACCTCAAACACACCGAGATCCTCCTGCCTCTGTCTCCTTAACTGTTAGAATTAAAGGCCTGTGCCACTCTACCCAGTTTATTTAATGTGCACCATCACTCTCTTCCAATATACCAGAAGACGGTATACTTTCAATGGCCTTAAAACACATATACTTTATGGTTGTGAGCCTAGCCTTTAATGGCTGAGTCATCTCTCCATAGAGCCAAATAACCCTATTAAAAAATGGGGTACAGAGCTAAACAAAGAGTTCTCACCTGAAGAATATCGAATGGCTGAGAAGCACCTAAGAAATGTTCAACATTCTTAGTCATTAGGGAAATACAAATCAAAACAACGCTGAGATTCCATCTCACACCAGTCAGAATGGCTAAGATCAAAAACACAGGAGACAGCAGTTGTTGTCGAGGATGTGGAGAAATAGGAACACTCTTCCACTGCTGGTGGGATTGCAAGCTGGTATAACCACTCTGGAAAGCAGTCCGGCTTCTTCAGAAAACTGGGCATGACACTCCCAGAGGATCCGGCTATACCACTCCTGGGCATATACCCAGAGGTTTCCCCTGCATGCAATAAGGACACGTGCTCCACTATGTTCATAGCAGCCTTATTTATAATAGCCAGAAGCTGGAAAGAACCCAGATGTCCCTCAACGGAGGAATGGATACAGAAAATGTGGTATATTTACACTATGGAATACTACTCAGCTATTAAAAGCAATGAATTCATGGAATTCTTAGGTAAGTAGGTGGAACTGGAGAATGTCATCCGGAGTGAGATGACCCATTCACAAAAAATCACACATGATATGCAGTCACTGATAAGGGGATATTAACCCAGAAGCTCAGAATACCCAAGACACAATTCACATATCAATTGATTTCCAAGAAGATGGAAGGAGAGACCCATGGTCCTGGAAAGACTGGATGTAGGGGAATACCAGGACAGAGAAGCGAGAAGGGGTTGAATGGGGAACAGGGGGAGGGAAGAGGGCTTATGGGACTTTCGGGGAGGGAGGAACCGGGAAAGGGGAAATCATTGGGAATGTAAATTTAAAAAATATAGAAAATTAAAAAAACACATATACATATTTGACTCATTTTATATATGAATACAGATACAAAATATATCATACTCTGTGCTATAATGTTTTTAGCATATAGTGTATGTTATTTCTATACATAAAATTTTCAGTTTCCCTTTCTTTAGACATAATACATTCTATCTTTTGAGTAATATAAATTTCTTTATACAGGATCAATTCATAAAGTGTGATTATCTGCTGAAAGGTACGTATAGCTGGGCTGGCAAGAAGCCTCAGTAGGTAAAGGCTCTTGCTGCAAGCCGAACAACTGGAGCTTGGTTCTTGGAGCCCACATAGTGGAAAGACAGAACTAACTCCCCAAAACTTTCCTCTGATCTCCACATGCACACCATGCTATGTGCACAATAATGTGTGTAATGAAATGAAAATAAGTATAAAATAATTAATGTTTAAAGGTATGCATTTCGGACTTTCTCTAAAATGGCTGCAGCATTTAATTCTCCCAGAAATAATTTGGTTGGTTTCCCTACCAACGCCAAGTACGGCCGGTGCGTTTTATCTCTCTTAGTGCTCACACTAAGATGCTCGCTGCGCTGGCTAGTCTTATGCCAACTTCACAGGCTGTAGTCATCTAAGAGGAGGGAACGTCAACTGAGGAAAGGCCTCCATAAGATCCAGCTGTAAGGCATTTTCTAGATTAGTGATTAATGGGGGAGGACCCAGCCCACTGTGAGTGGTGCCAGCCCTGGTACTGTTTGAGTTCCTGACCTGACTTCTTTCAGTAATGAACAGTGATAGGGAAGTGTAAGCCAAATAAACCCTTTCGTCTTCAACAAGCTTTGGTCATGGTACTTCACTACAGCAAGAATAATCCCAATTAAGACATTAGTCTATTATCTTATTCACAACTTATTTTTGTCTTCTGTCATTACTAAAGTGGAACACTTTCTATTCCATGTCTTTTACCTATTTATCTATTGAATACCTTTCATTTTGTTCATTTTCAAACTGACATAAAATATTTATCTCAAGTTATTTCATGCAACAAAATTATGATAATCACATATTTTAAACCTATAAATAATGTATTAAAGCTTCCAAACATTTATATTTTGTAATCTACCAAGAATATCGAGGGTTTTCATTGACATTTTAGTACTAGGGACTGAACCTGGAGCTCATGTAGCCTGCAACTGAACCCTTTTAACTGATTTGTAAAAATGCAGCATGCACTAGAAACACTAAACAGGGGGACTGGAGAGATGGCTCAGAGATTAAGAGCACTTCCTGCTCTTCAAGAGGTCCTGAGTTCAATTCCCAGCAACCACATGGTGGCTCACAACCACCTGTAATGAGATCTGATGCCCTCTGCTGGTATGTCTGAAGACAGTGTACTCACATACATAAAATAAAATAATTCTTTTTAAAAAACGAAGGAAAAAGAAACATTGAGCAGTTGTATGGTATAAAAGTCACAAACACCCCCACCCCACCACCACTAAAAGCAGAGTCACAAGATGGCCCAGCTTGACAACCCGAGTTCAATCCCTGACCCATATGTGGAATGAGAGAACCTATTCTTGCTGGTTGTTCTTGACCCCTACATGTGCAGGAAATAAATATTGGAATATGTATAAAGTATAACATTTTCACTTAAAGGTGTCTTAAATTTTACTGTTATTAAATTAGTCATTTTTCTCTTTTATTGTTTAATAACGTATGTTAAGTAGCTTTTTACATGTTGTAACATATTCTTCACAATTGTGTGTGTGTGTATATATATATATATATATATATTTTTTTTTTTTTTTGGTTTTTCAAGACAGGGTTTCTCTGTGTAGCCCTGGCTATCCTGGAACTCACTTTGTAGACCAGGCTGGCCTCGAACTCAGAAATCCTCCTGCCTCTGCCTCCCAAGTGCTGGGATACAATTGTATATTTTTATAGATCATTTTGTTTTAATTCTATTTTTAACTCTGTGTGTCTGTATGGTATGCAGGGAGCACAGTGGCCTCAAGTGCAGTGCTCATGGAGGTCAGAAGAGGGCACCAAACACACTGGTGCCGAGTTACAGGCAAGTTATGAGCCCCAGGAACTGAACACAAGCCCTCTGCATGAACATGGCCACTCTTAACTGCTGAGCCATCTAGCTGGCCCTTATTATTGGTTGTTACTGCTCTTGTTGTTTTGAAAGATGAGCTCTCTATTGTAGCCTTGGCTAACCTGGAATTTGTTGCATAGACCAGGACGACCTTGAAGTCATAGAGATCCACCTGCCTCTGC
Organism: Tokudaia tokunoshimensis; assembly: GCA_036184795.1. Taxonomy (NCBI): domain Eukaryota; kingdom Metazoa; phylum Chordata; class Mammalia; order Rodentia; family Muridae; genus Tokudaia; species Tokudaia tokunoshimensis. The sequence continues at coordinate 71,349,147 of BTHU01000017.1, forward strand.
CTCCCAAGTGCTGGGATTTAAGGCGTGAGCCACCAGGCATGGCTCTAACTGTATTTTAAAGACTACCTACTATATATAGCCCTTCTCCCTTTGTTAGTCACTAAATTCTCATTATTACAGATAACGAACAGGTTCACTCTTTGTTCTTCTGGTTTCTGGATGATTCCTGGAGGCAAAGTCTTAGATTCTTAGCATAATATTGTTGGGATTTTGTGGTTATGTTTCTGACAAAAAAGAAATTGAAAACAAAAAACAACTCCCTTTTTAAAAGTAGGTGCTGGGAAGAGGCCACCTGGGTTAGGAGTTCAGGGTCATCTGTTTACCAGGCTCCAGGCCTGAACCAGCTCCCCTGCTGAGGGACCATCAGGAACTGAAGTGTCTCTTCTTCCAGGAAGAAGCAGTGGACACCACTGGGGAACCTAAGATTTTATCCCTGCTTGACCTACTTGATAGTAATCAGGCCCTTCCCCTCCTGGGTTGGGGCAGTGAGAAGTCAGAGCTTCTGGTGTGGTGAGAAGGGAAGTTGAACTCTTACCCGCAGATAGCAGTAATAAGGCACTTGCCTCATCCATGCTGGAGTTCTATCGCAGGAAACCAGATAAACATGACTTAAATAACCCAAAGTCTTTTTATGATACTGTAAAAATACCAAATCAATTGAATACCACCTCCAAAAACATATCAAGCTGAATGGACCAAAAGCAACCAACAGATTCCGATAGATGTTAGAATTACCGGACTGCAAAGGTAATTCTACAACTACACACCAAAACAGTCTGAGGCAAAACAGCATAGCAAAGCTACAGAAACACTAAGCAAAGAAATAGAAGATAAAAAAGAACCCAAGAGGAAATCTCAGAACTGGAAAGTAGGTTAGAAACACAGAAACCCATGAAGAAGAGAGGAGACAGGGCTGCATGGACATCAAGGAATGAACATCACCCAGTGTGAGCAAGAGTGTATTTGGTATTTTCTCATGGTGGTGACCTAAAGGCAGCTGGTGGGAGAAAGGGTTTTCTTTAGGTCATAGTCCATCACTGCAGGGAAGGTATGATGGAGGACAGCATTACAGACAAGCTTTATCAACGACAAGGAAAAATACAATTGTGTCACACGCAGGAAAATGAGTGGGACTGGAGATTATAGTAAGCAAGATCAGCCAGACACAGACAAGTATGTTTTTCTCAAATGGAATTTTCGTGCCATGTGTGTTTAACCACAAGAAACAAAGAGAAAAAAGGAATTGAGGAGAGAACTGAGGGCTCGCACCAGCAAGCCTGACAGCCTCTGTTGGATCCCTGAGATCCACTATGGAAGGTCAGAGCCAACTACTGAAAGATGTCCTCTGACTTCCACAGGCATACTGCATGCATGGAGGACAAATGCATGTTCGTTCTCTCTCTCTCTCTCTCACACACACACACACACATACCTTTTTTAGGATTTATGGAGAAAAGCTGGAGAGACTTCTCATCAGAGAACCCAGGTTTGAGTCCCAGCTCCCACACAGCAGCTCACAACCAACCATCTGTAACTCCAGCTTTGGGACTCCGACACCCTCTTCTGGACTCCCTGGCCACGCCTATAGTTATATACATATATACGGGAAAAATACTCACATACATAAAATAAAAATAATTTGATAAAGATTTATAGAGAAATCAAAATATGCTTTAAAAATTATTTTTAAGTGTATGCTAGAGTCATGGGTGATTGTGAGCTGCTCTGTAGGTATGCATGCTATGCCACAGAGTATAACCATGGGAGTCAGTTCTCTCCTTCCTCCGTGTGGACCAGGGATCAAACTCAAATCACACATCATCTGCATATGCAGTGACATGAGTTCTAAGAGAAGACTTTGTTTTTGTTGTGCAGAGCGCTAACAGACTCATGAAAAGCTCAGACAGGATCCACAACAACTTATCCCTAGCTTGGCAGGCATTGTTAACAAATTAAAGGAAATTAATTAAATTAGTTAATACAAATAAATTAAAGGAAAGGGGACTTTTATAACTTCCAGATATCTTAAAAAGCAAAAGGGTCATTCAGTAAAATTAACAACAGACAAGATTCAGAAATGCCATGGGGTGAAAAGTTCAAGTACAAGATAGTGTATGTGACTGTATGTATAAATATGTATATGTACATATATGGGGAAAGGAAGGGAGAGAAAGTGTGGGTGTCTCTATATGTGCATGTGTCTATGTATGTTTCTGTATGTATGTGTGTGTGCCTGTGGATCTGTGGATATTTGTTTGTGTGTGTACATTTGTGTGTATATGTGTGTGTCATGCGATTTTGTATCACAGCCTAAAATATTTAAGTGGACTTGTTTTACTTTTTCCAAGTGTCATGTTAACTTCTCCAACAGAGATAAAAAAACATCTACTCACCCCCAATCAGGCACCAACAACAGACAAAGAGATGATTCCAGTCAACTCTAGCTTGGTGAACTAGTGAGTTTGACTGCAGATATTTATAGCAACAAAGGTGAAGGGTCACCTACAGAAGCAGGGACAACATATGGGTACCTATACCACAGAAAAAAAGTCTGCTCCTCCCCAGAGCTGTATCTGTCCATGTGTCCTGGTTGAAAGTATGGCCTTAGAAACTGTGGTCATTCATGTTCTTCCTTGTGAACTTCTCCCTCCTGCAGGAGGGGATATTACTGGGCCCACTCTTGCCAGGGACACTGTTAGCCACAGCTACTCCAACTTAGAAGGCAGCAGCCATGCCATGCAAGAGGAGAGAGTTCTGCACCAGCTAACGGGAAACGAAGCACTGTTATACCTACTCTCCCATCTTCAAGCTTCCCGAGGCCTCAACAGAAAGGAGAGTCAAGTGTTTTCCTTAACACTGCACCGATAGATGACATAGTTGGAACATCCCTTGAATAGGGACACACTCATGCACAGAACAGAATCTCAAAGGAAGTCACTACTACAAAGACAGCAGCAGCAGGCATGACTCACATCCATGGCTTTCTTGAACTGTGAGTTCTTTTGTTTGTGGGCAGCATCCATTATCGTTTCTGTCTGCAAAAAGAGAATACAGGCACTGTCAATAAAAACCATAAGTTACTGCTAACATCAGCTTGTCTTGAGGGCTAAGCCTTCACTGTGGGTTTTCCCAGCTGTTTAGTCCTCACAGCACCCAGAGCTGGATGTGCTATTTATTATCCCACCTCACAAATGAGGGCAGTACAGAACAGAGAGGCTCACAGTCTAATGACTGTGACTCGGCTGTGTTCCCCTGCTAATGACTCTGCTCGTCATTTAACCTAGTCATTCACAGAGCCGGCCCTGAACACTCAAGACATGACAAGGAACTTAGTGGTCACCATGGAGGGCTTTCCTCTGTGAACCTAGAATCAAAGAACTTTGGCTTCAAGAAAGAATACTAAATTTTCGTTAAAATACCATTTGTGTTTTCAAACAGTCTTTGTTCCAGAAGCTATGTCAGCATGGGCAAATTAGGTATTCAATCTCCACTCTGTGACTTCTCAATGACAATGCTTTACAGCAAGTCGCTGGGGGACGACAGAAGTGTTTGTAGCACTGCTAACAGAAACTGTTCTATGATCCTCTGCCTCATCTAACCCAACAAGGTAAACTCTATGTATTTCCCTTGAGCACAGTGTCTTCATTATAGTTGTGATGACTGGGCATTTGTCAGTCAAATCAATAACATAGATTACTTATGATAAATACCTCCCATTACCCAGCACTGCTGCATGCAACAGTATCTCTTCTGTGTAAGTGCTACATCTCCATTTTCCTGATGGCAATAAACTTTGTAAGCCCAAAAAACACAGTCATGTAGAGGCTGGAATGAGGAGGTCCCTCATAGGCTCATATATTTGAATGTTCTGTCCCCCATTGGTGGAACTGTTTGGAAAGGATTAGGGGGTGTGGCCTTGTTTGGAGATGTGTCACTGGGAGCAGGCTTTGAGCCCACACCATTCCCAGCTAGCTTTCTCTTGGCCTCGTAATTGTTATCTCAACAGTAACCATTCGGCTTCTGCTGCAGTGTCATGCCTGTTTGTCTGAGGCCATGTTCCCTGCCATGAAGTCATGGGTCACCCTATAAAGCTGTAAGCAACAATAAACTTTTTCTTCTATAAGTTGCTTTATTCGTGGTGTCTGCATTGAAATGGAGAACCAATTAAGACAGTCAGCGAATAGGAAAGCTACATTGCAGGAAGGTGGCAGCACATGAATTACCACAACAGACAAGCATAAGATGGCTTTTTAGGATATTTGGATGAAATACTTAGGGTGGTCTCACTTCAAATGGGATGAATGAAATTCCCCTGGGGGAGTTTCAACGAGCCCAGAATTCACCTTCTAGCTTTCTCTGAAAGAGGGATAGCAGGAAGTAGCCATTCCTCTGATAAGGAGGAAGACAATGTAGACACAGTGACAGGCTCACACACGAGTCCCACATGGACCCAAGACCCATGACAGACCTTGGCCACAACTGCTGGGGTGCTGAGGTTCACGTTATTAACTAGGCGGCTCTGCCAACAAGAGTTAGCTTTACTCCTTAAATAATTACAGCTGGTTTCCCGAGGCTACTTGAGCAGATCAGTTAGGTGTGCTGGGCTTTGCCATGACCCTTTCAGTCCAAATAAACACTTTGCTAATTGTCTAGTTGATTGTTTATCATTGGCAGCCAATATGTCTCCTTATCTCTCAGTTCTATATAGCATCTATATTAGACACTTCTCAGTGCTGAGTGACTTACAAGACCTCTTTCTTCACTTCCCATCACTCCCCTCTGCCTTCTCAGGCACACCAGCATTTGAAAGTTGTCAAGATCCTAAAAAGCAACCATTGACTCTAAGAAGATACGGACAATTTCTGGTCTCTGGGGTAACATGCATTACTCCAGACCACTCAGAGTTAGTAGATGCATGTTAAGTCCATCTCTACCTGCTAAGGAACCTTGACCTAAATATTCTTCTGTCCATCCTCATTTCCAGGGTGACCCACTCACAGTGACCTAAGTGAGTCCAAATTCTCTTCAAGGTGTTTGGGCTGGGAGGAGGGGAAGATATTCATCCAGGACTTGGGTTTTCTGCTCAGACCAAATCTAATGTGAATGTGTTTTATTATTGATAGCACAGAGAATGCAAAAATAAATAAATAAAAACCTTATCTATGTCATCTACAAGGTCAAAAAAAGGAAGAGGAAGGGGTAAAGGGAATAAGAGATTTGAGAAAGACCCAAACAATTCTGAGGTAGCTTACTGAGGACGAGAGCCAAGGCCCTGCCCACCTCCAGGAATGAGAGGTTTGCCTCTCATTACCTCAGCAGTGGCCTCTAACTCCTGACTTTATCATAAGAGTGATTTCCTCCAGGAGGTTTCACCAACCCCAAGTAAAGTTGTCTGTCCCTACCAGATGATCAGGTGGGAGCTTCCTTCCCCTACCACGGTGTAAGACTGTCATATTTTATCCTGATTTTATGTCACATCAGTCTGTCTGGCTATGTGCTGTGCTTAGTAGAAGGTTAACATGTCCACCTTGGGGCTCATCCTCAAGAAAACACTACTTGTAGACATGAGCGGCTAAAAGCGGCTAGCCAGCCATCCTTCCTACCTCTCCTGTACCCCCGTTTACTAAAGAAATTAATTAGGGAACCAATAAAACATTTCAGTTTTATTGAATTCAATCCCCAGAGCCACACCGTGGGAGAAGAGAACCACCTCCTGCAAGTTGTCCTCTGATTGTCACTTATACACCATGGCATGGACACACATACATTAGAAGCATGTTTGCACACGCGCACACACACACACAGTCACAGAGATCAGAAAACAGGACTAGAATGATGATTCAGCAATTAAGAGCACTCTTTGCTCTTGCAGAGGATCTGGGTTCAATTCCAGTACACAAATGGTGGCTCATGACCTCTGTAGCTCCTGTTCAAGTGAACTCTGACCTCTCCGTCTAACCTCCACAGGCACCAGACACTCACATGGTATGCAGACACATATGGATAAAACACTAATAGATGTAAGATAAAGATTTTTTTGTTTTCTTTTGTTTTTCAGATAGGGTTTCACTGTGTAGCTCTGGCTTTCCTGGAACTCACTATGTAGACCAGGTGGGTCTTGAACTCACAAAGATCTGCCTGCTGCTGCCTCCCAAGTGCTGGGATTAAAAGTTTGTACCACCACACCTGGTTAAAAATAACTGTATTTTTAAAATCCAAAAAATATATATATTTTTTAAGGCAGAAAACATTCTAGTTAAAAGTTTATTGTTTTTTTCTTAAATAAATGAGTAAATTAGGTGTGGAGACACAGCTCAAGTACAATACCTTCCTTGCCTAACATAACCAAGACCATAACCAATAGCATGAGAGAAAAAGAAAAACAGGCAAGAAGAGCAAGCAACCAACTAGTGCCTGTGATAAGTGGAAATGTCTCCATTTCCAAGAAGTGGAAGACCAGAGATGCAGTGTGACAATTCGTAAAAGGGAAGTTAGCATTGGCACATTTCTCCCCCTAAAATAGGTTCAAAAAAAAAAAAAAGAGTTGCTCAAAGTCACCCCAGAGTTCATTGTGAAACACGTAATACAATTTTCTTAGTAAACACTGGACTTTTCAATGTTTTGAAAGTGTCTCCTGCTGCAAATGGAACCTGGATTTTTCAATGTTTTGAAAGTGTGGAGCACTTGCTGCTCTACTGCTGTTCTGATGCCAATCCCGGGGTCTGTGTAACATTAGCAGGAATGCTCCAGAAGCCATGCAGAGCTAGCAGGTTTCCCTACCAGGGCCAGGGCTGCTAGGTACACTTGATGATGTGAAGGAACACCTCCTTTAGTGGAATCATCTATGGAGAGCCCAGTTGACTTAGGCATTACACTTCTTTCTTAATATTTTTTACTGTTTTCACCCAAGACATGATACCTCCTTAACTTTTTAATTATTATTTTTTTCTTTCTATCCTTTTGAGATGAGGTCACAGTAGATAACTCGCATTGGCCTGGAACCAGACTTATCCTTAAATTCATGGGGACTAGCCTGCCTCTGTCTCCAAGGTGCTAAGATAGATGCCACCACCCCCAGCTTATGTTTATTTATTGTATATCTGTGCCTGTCTGTGTGTGAGAGTGTGTAAGTAAATGCAGGTGCCACGGAGGCCAGAAGGCCCCTGAGCTGAGTTAAAAGTGAGGCGTCTACCATGGATGCTGAGACATGAACTCACATCCTGTGCAGTGGCAGTACACCCTCAACTGCTGAGCCATCTTTCCAACATCCAAGTTATTTTGCTGTCATTTCAGCCAGGTATGGTGGCACATGCCTTTAGTTCCAGCACTGAAGAGGCAGAAACAGGTGGATCTCTGTGAGTTCCAGGACAGCCGGGGCTATGCAAAGAACCCTGTCTCAAAGTAAGAAAAGAGAAGAGAAGAGACGAGACGAGATGAGGAAGGAAGGAAGGGAGGAAGGAGGGAGGGAGGGAGGGAGGGAGGGGAGAAGGGAGGGAAAGGGAGGGAGGGGAGAAGGGAGGGAAAGGGAGGGAGGGAGGAGGGAGGAAGAGGAGAAGGGAGGGAGGGAAGGAAGGAAGGAAGAAAGGAAGGAGGGAGGGAGGGGAGAAGGGAGGGAGGGGGAGGGAGGGAAGGAAGGAAGGAAGGAAGGAAGGAAGGAAGGAAGGAGGGAAGGAAGGAAGGAAGGAAGGAAGGAAGGAGGGAAGGAAGGAAGGAGGGAAGGAAGGAAGGAAGGAAGGAGGGAAGGAAGGAAGGAAGGAAGGAAGGAAGGAAAGAAAGAAAGAGTAAATGAAAGAAACAAAAATTGTCACTCAGGGCTGGAGAGAACTAGCAATTTAGAGGACCCAAGTTTGGCTCCTATGCCCATGTCAGGTCATTCACAAACACCAGTTAAATCCAGTTCCAGAGGATTCAATGCCTCCATGGGCACCCACACACATGTGCACAGAGACACACATGGTTTCTCTAGTGATAGAATAGGATTGGTCTAGGGCATCATAAACTTCAAGGGAAGTGTGAGCCTCCTCCAGGTCTTCATCCTCCTCTATGACCTTGCTTAGGAGGGGTGTGATCTGGAGGCTCACTAGCTAGGATGTGCTAGATCCTGCTGATGTGGGTAAAGGAATCTCCAGCTGTCTTCTTAACAGGAGCAGTAGATCTGAAAAGAGGAGACTCGAACACAGAACCACTGAGTCATGCAAGAATTTTACCCAAGTTCTTAGCATTTGAACTCACAGCCTCACACTTGTATGGGAAGTGCTTTACTAACTCAACTATTTCTGCAAGTATAAAAGGAAGACTTGGGGCTGGAGAGATGGCTCAGCGGCTAAGGGCACTGACTGCTCTTCCAGAGGTCCTGAGTTCAATTCCCAGCAACCACATGGTGGCTCACAACCATCTGTAATGGGATCCGATGCCCTCTTCTGGTATGTCTGAAGACAGTGTACTCATATAAATAAAATAATTATTTTAAATAAATAAATAAATAACTGGAAGACTTGCCTGAGGTACAGGACATAACACTCCTAGACTGAGTCTTTACATGGAGACTCCAACATGTAATTTCTCAAGTCAGAAAAAGATTATGATTGTTATCAGGGATGAGAACCAAGTCAAGCCATTTGGAGTTTTGTTTTTTTTTCTTTTTGTTTCTTGTTTGGTTGGATGTTTTGTTTTGTTTTTGAGACAGGGTCACACTGTGTAACTCTAGCTGTCCTGCTGTCCTGAACTCACTGTGTAGACCAGGCTGGCTTCAAACTCACAGAGCTCTGCCTGCCTCTGCTTCCCAAATGCTGAGATTAAAGGTGTGCGTGACTATGCCCAGCAAGTGGAGCAATTTCCTAACAGTCATGCCTGAGGTTTCTCTGCAGAAGAAAGGTGATATTTAACACATACACAAAACCAACCTTTTTGCGCTGCAGTTTCTGCTTTTCCCGGAATTCTTCCATCTTCCTGGCCTCTTCTCTTAGAGTCTGTGCAAGCTGAATGTGACACTGGGCCACATTGTCTACTTCTGTAAAAAGAATTTGTAAATCAAACAAAGTCAAGGCCCACATGTGTCTCAACTCAAATATACACACAACTATCCAAAACTGTGCATACAGATCTGGAGCAGGAAGTAAAATTAAGAATAAGTCTCTTGGTCACGAATGCCCACTGAGGTCCTTCTTGTGCCCAACATGGCCCTGGCTATCAAGACCAAAGCTAAGTCTTTAGCTTAACTTCTTGCCACTAACTGTTACTATCCCAGTATATGCCCAGGGCTTGGGGTTGGGGGTGCACAACCAAGATTCCTACTCAATACCCTTACATCCTGAGACGTTAGATATAATTGTCAACTTGGCATGACCTAGAACCACTTGGGAAGAGAGTCTTGATGAAGGACTGTTGGCCTATGAGCACATTTGTGGGTGGTTGTCTTAATTAAGTTAACTGATATTGAAAGTCTCAACCTACTGTGGGCAGCACCATTCCCTAGTCAGGGACCCTGAATTTTATAAAAGTGGAGAAATCTAGCTGAGCACAAGCAAGTAAGCAAGTGGGCACGTGAGTGGGCGGGTGAGCATACGTTAATAACCATTATTCTCTATAGCTATTATTCTCTGCTCTTGCCTGTGGCTGTGATGAACTCCCCTCCCATGGTAGGCTGCAACTGTAAGCTGAATAAATGCTTTCTCCCTAATTTCTTGTCATAACAGTTTATCATAGCAAGAGAAATAGAACTAGAGCATTGCTAGGACCACCACAATTTCAAATTCAATTCCCCAGCCTCTCTATACAATCTCTGAGTGCTTCCTATCTCTGGCCTCTCATGAGCTTAAACAGCTATCAAATGTTCACACAACATTTTGACCTCTGACAGTTATTTGTCTTTACAAGAGAAAGGACGGGGGAAAAATACCTTGTATTTTGTTCAAGTTAGGCTGATTATGGTTTGTGTGCATCTGTGGGACCTTAATGAGACGTGTGGCCACGCCCCAGGTTCTAGCCTGACTCCACCTCGGCAGTCGCCTGCCTGCAGCCACACTGTCCCCGCCTCTTGGGTCACCTGACCACCCAACTCACTATAAATAGCATCCCTCAGCGCGCGTGTGCGCTCTCTCTCTCTCTCTCTCTCTCTCTCTCTCTCTCTCTCTCTCTCTCTCTCTCTCTCTCTCTCTCTCTCTCTCTCCTCCCCCCCGCTTGTTCTCCCCCGCCCCTCTTCTTTGTCTGTCTCTCTGTCTCTTCATTTTCTCCCCTTTCCACGTGGTCATGGCTTTTCTTATCTATTTTCTCCTCTTTCTTTGTCTTTCTATTTCTTTTCTTTCTATTTTCTTAATAATAAAACATCAAAGCTATGGGCCGCCTCTTATTAAACTCGCCACACGGAGCTAGCTGGTACGCGACGTCTGAGATTCCGCCACGCAGACAGTGTGTGAGCACAGGTAACAGGCAGAGGAATCCACACCAGAATGGCTCCGCCTTCTGCATGACATTTCTCTGTATCCCCGCGCGTGCGAGCGTCATGCATGAGACCGGCCGGCGGTGTGACCGCCCACTCCCCGTTAGGCCGAGGCACGCATGCATCTCGCCTGCGTCCTCTGCATATGCACGCTACATTGGCCCGAGAGCGAGGCCCGCGCCCCGCCGGCCTGGCCTGGCACGTGCCGCTTTTCCCGTGTCAGGGCGCGCCAGGCCCCAGCCTTCTTTTTTTCCCACATGCATCCTTAATCCCAGCACTTGGGAGGCAGAGGCAGAAGCGAAACCAGCTTAATCTACATAGTGAGTTCAAGGACAGCTAAGCTTTTTGGAGAGAAACTGCCTCAAAAACAAAACAAAGCAAAACAAAAACAAAAAAACCAAAACCTAACTAATTGAAGCATAACTTTAAGAATAGAAAAACTTCAAATGTTTTAACTCTTGTACGTGTGGGTGGGTGGGTGCACTATTTTCTGTGTATGTCAGGAACACAGTACATGTGTAGAGGTGAGAGGAGAAGTTTGAGGATTGGTTCTCACCATCCACCTTGTTTGAGACAGGGTCTCTGTTTTTGCCACTGTGCACACCAAGCTAGTCAGCCCATGAACTTCTGGGACTTCTTCTGTTCCTGCCTGGGAGACAGACAGGCACTATCATGTCTGGTTTTATGTGTGGTCCTGGGATACAAACTCCTGGGATATGGCAAGTACCTACTGAGCCATCCCTCCAGGTCATTAAGAAAATAATTTTAACTTGTACTATTAAAATAATTTTGTAAGTTAAAAAATACACACATGCACACGTGTGTGCATGAGCACACACACACACACATATACACACACACATACAAAAGGAACAAAGTTAGCAACTTATATAGCAAAAAAATTATGTTTAAAACATTTTTATGAATGCTCACCCTAAGTGAGGTGTATAAATCACACCCCTCTCTCTGCAAGTGTCAGGGATCTGTGTAGAATCACAGGGGTGGAAAGATTTAAGAGCCAGAGGTGGTGGATGGTATGATAGAGCTGACACACATAGAAACTCAAGAAGACTGGACAGCACGCACAAGACCTGCACAATCTCAAGCCAGACAAAATCCCAGTGCAGAGGAAGAGAAGCAGACACAAGGTCCCACTCCTAGCCAAGAAGCTTTTCCCAGTGGATAGCCGCTGGGAGAGGGGAAGTCAGCTTCCATGAACAGGATGATGCTGGTGTCAGACACACTCCAGGGCAGCCAAACCTCAGGTGTAGTTGACCAACACAAATTGGACTCATGGGTTTTTGTTTTTGTTTTTAAGAGAGAGAAGAATATAAGGTTGGGTGTTAGAGAGGTGGGGGAGAATCTGGAAGAAAGAATATTGATCAAAGAATACATAAAAATATTAAAATAAGGATATAGTTAGAAGCTCAACCTGATTATTCTATACATTAATTATTCTTAAGTAGAGTTCATTTTAACTCTAAATATTCCTCTGAGTCCTATAATATTAATATTCTTTGTCCTTTTTTGTTTGGTTGTTTGTTTGTTTTTCAACACAGGGTTTCTCTGTTTAGTCCTGGCTGTCCTAGAACTCACTCTGTAGACCAGGCTAGCCTCAGACTCACAGAAATCCACCTGCCTCTGTCTCCTGCCCAGGTTTTGTCCCATACTTTGACATAGGTTTTCACCATCAGTCAATTTGAGTATGTTGGAATTGCTATATTATTTCTCTTTTTTCCTCAAATGATTTAGGTGTATTTTTCAAATTACATATATGTGTGTGCGAGTATGACTTTTAAAGTACTCTGGTTATGATTTATTTTATTTTTATTTAATTGTATAAAGTTTAGACAAGCTCAGTTTGTACACTGTTAATGGGTTACCTGGTATACATTAGGCCTCTAAAAACCATAGTTACTCTAGTACTGTTTTATGAATACCTGATGCATCTTAAAAGGTATTTTCACCTTTTTTTGTTGGGCACAAATGGCTCTATGTGCCTTTCAGTTCAAAATAGATGATTCAATTCTTTAAATGATTCAGATATTTACTTTAGATATAACAATAAATAAATCTTTAAAAAATATGTATATATACACTCTTACATATATGCCTTATTAAAAAATGTCTTAATGTCAAATTCAAAAGACTGAACAAATGGGCAATTCATCCTTGAAAAACTCATTTGGACTTAAGGGTCCTAAAAGGGCAGAGCTTTAAACACAGCATATTTCATTGCTTTTAATCTTTCAGCTTTGAAAAAAATTAGAAAAGCAAAAAACCTCTAGGTACTGGTGATATTTGAAAAGGTGTCACTGTTGGCTGGGGAAATGGAACAAGCTTTTTGGAGGAAATCTGGTATTTTGGATGGTCAATTTTTTTATTTATTTATTTATTTATTTATTTATTTATTTATTCATTTATTATATGTAAGTACACTGTAGCTATCTTCAGACACTCCAGAAGAGGGCATCAGATCTTGTTACAGATGGTTGTGAGCCACCATGTGATTGCTGGGATTTGAACTCAGGACCTTTGGAAGAGCAGTCAGTGCTCTTAACCACTGAGCCATCTCTCCAGCCCAAATTTTTTTTTAATGTAAAAGAATGAGGCAGAAGTCTCTGAACTGAGGTATATATTAAATAGACAGCCAATTCTAGAGAAATATGATTGTATATTTTTTAAAGATTTATTTGTTTTATGTATATGAGCACACTGTAGCTCATCTTCAGACACACCAGAAGAGGGCATCAGATCCCATTCCAGATGGTTGTGAGCCACCATGTGGTTGCTGGGATTTGAACTCAGGACCTCTGGAAGAGCAGTCAGTGCTCTTAACTGCTGAGCCATCTCTCCAGCCCATGATAGATAATATATTCTTATATAAAAACACTCATATCTAAGTTTCTATGAAGGACTAAAATAAAGGTTGAGAGCTTAAGAGACTGCGTGGTTAGGAGCTGCTCGTGGAGGAGACCTGAGTTCCTTTCCCAGCACACACATGATGATTCACAACCACTAATAACGTAAGCCGCAGGGGATCCACCACCCACCCTCTTGCACTCTCTGCTGGCACCAGGCACACTCCTGATACCCAGCCATACACCCCGGCAGAAACACTTATACACATAGAAAAAACATTTAAAGATATATGACAGCATCATTGTTTAATTAAAACATGTTTTGAAAAACAAATAAAACAAAAAATAAAATAAAATACATGTTCTGGCCCCAACCCAGAAAGACCACTTTGATGACAATTACTATTAATGTGCATGTATAGACACATACCTACTATACATGTGTATCTTAATCCATTTAAAACTAAATAATTTTTAATTTAAGTGCCTAGCAAAATAATCTCCAAGAACTACTTTATACAGAGAAATAAAAATTCCAGTGTTCACTGTGGTTAGGAGCTGTTCTTGCAGAGGACCTGAGTTCCTTTCTGTACAGTGAGCTGTCTCACCTGAAATTTAAATATTATATTTAATCATATATTATGTTAAATTAAATTATATTAATTTTAACATTTAATACATCTACTATATTATTTTAATGAGAAAAATATAAAACAGTAGAGAGTTTTTTGTTTTGCTTTGTCACTTGTTATTTTGACATAGCCTCTTGCAGGGCACCCCAGGCTCCCCTGGGAACTCATGACTCTCCCGCTCTGCCTCCTGAGTGCTAAGATTACAAGATGTGCTACCACAACAGAAACAAGGAGACAGAAAGCAAATATGAGCAGAGAAGCGAACTGCTGAGGCAAGCCAAGCTATGCTGGCATTCTTTGCTTCAGGACACTTGGTTCCATAGTGTTGGTGTAAATAAGGAACGTGATAAGATGCTGCATCTATAATACATAATATATGTTATATTATATATATGTTATATTATATTATATTAAATAATATATATTATTTATAATATTATAATATATTTAATATTATTAAATATATAACTTGCATATGAATATTATATGTTATATTATATAATATTTTATATAATTATATATATAAATATATATGTATAAATATACATATATATATATATGTATGTATGTATGTATCTCCACTGCTGACTTGCCCAAGGAAGATAATGAAACTAATCTGCCTCTGCCTGGAGTAGGCCATAAAGAAATTCCATCTCCTCTGGTAGTAGGGCAAAGGCTCCAATTCCCTGCAGAGGGGCCCCACCCTGTTCCCAGCAGGTAGAAATGATACACTGAAGGTTCAGGAAGACTCTGAAGAGCCTAACTTAACTGGCTTTCCCACTCAGCCTACAAACAAGCATGCCTAGCCAATGGCATCTCCATAAAAAGCAAAGCAGCCACAGCTTTGAGAGCTTCCTAACAGCCCAGCAAGTGGAGATCCGTGAGTGCAGTGCTCAGACCAGCACAACCAGGCTGAAGCCTGCTGGGCCCATTCCTCTACAGTGTGCTCAGAGAGGGCATGGAGCTCCGCACATCCCCCTTCCACACCTCCCGAACACTTTCCTTAGTTCTTTATCATAACAAACAAGTGAAATTCTTTCCCTGGGTTCTGGGAGCTACTAGTCAAAGCAAATGGAGGTGGTGGGAACCTGAGCTTTAGGCACAGAGAAGACAAGCTGGGAGCCTCAGGACAGGAATCCACAGTGGGAACTTAGCTTTCAGCCTAGAGGACCCAACTGCCTTCAGGTTGATAGTGTGGCAACTGAACTGGATTAAAAGACACTGGCTAGAGTCCACTGCAGAAGAGATTGCATGGTTGCCGCAGGGGAAAATCTCCCGTGTGGTGGGTTAGAAGTCTCCTTGTTATGACTGTCACACTGAAGAGGCATGACAGAAGGACACAGATAGCAGAAGTTCTCTTGGAACAGAGCTCAACTAGCCATAGAAATACTTCAGGCATAAGTCATACACACCGTGCCTTTTGACACCTTCCACCTGGCAATCCCCTGTGAGGAAGGGTAGAAAGCCCCAGAAGCAGGTTCTAAGCAAAAGTCCTGTGGAACATTGAACTGGGCAGAACTCCTTCAAGAACAACATGACAGGTCTCAGCCCAGACCTCCCAGTTCCTGGTTGTCACCACGTCATTGTAATTAATAAAAATCTGCTGATGTTATTCCAAGTCAGAGTCAAAACCAAACAAACCACAGCAATGGACATGTCAAAGTGAGTACCAGGACTCACCCCTGACACACCTTGGACTAGAGGGACATTGCTGCTATCCTCTGAGACAGCAGGTCTAGGGGCAGTGTGGAATCGTGCCAGATTACAATAGGAGGAAAGAATGACCAGGTGGTATGTTCTTTGAAGACGGTCATAATTAAAAATGTCTACGGAGCTGGGGTCACTGGGTAAAACACCAGCCGAGCAGGTCTGACAACCGAGCGAGGTCCCTAGATCCATGAAAAAGGCTGGATGTGGTGTCATCCATCTGAGATCTAGTAATCCCAGAGAGATGGGGGCAGGAATGGGAGACTCTCCCAGAAGCCGTGAAGTGCCTCTGGGAAGAGAGAAGCCTCAAGAACACATAAGGGGTTGGGTGAGTCTGGCTGAATCGGGTGCAGGAGCAAGCACTCGCGTAAGGACGTCTCTGAGGTAAAGCAGAACAGGAAGTACTTGCAAATAGTGTTACTCCCATTTGGAAGCTGAGAACAAGCAGAATCCCAGCCCTACTCCAAACTCCTGAGCCAGAACCCCAGTGGGCCTGTGAATCTGTACTAACCGCAGCTCTCCAAGAGACAGGCGGGTGAGAAGCATCTGGAATGGGCAGTGTCTGTAGCTCATTTCTGCTCTGTAGAGCCATTTCTCACCTCATGGCTCTTGTGAATTTTTTTTTTTTTTACCTAACTCTAAATTGCTGTTCAAATTATAACTCACCTTAGAAGAAACGTGGAGTTTACAAAGGGCAGAAAATACAGTTTTACACTAGACATTGGCTCAGATAACTCATACTGACTACTCTTCCAGAAGCCCCATGTTCAGTTCCTAGCACCTACATGGTGATTGACAACCACCAGAATTACAATTCAAAGGGATCTGGCCTCTATGGACACCAGGCACACACACTACACAAACATACATGCAGGGAAACACTCAGACACATAAAATATAATATTTTTTAAATAATTAACTTACGCTGCTTGAAGACTTCAAGGGCTCTCTTCAAAGTACTGAAAAACACCATACATAATTTCAATTCTAGAAATTGTCTACATAATTTTATTTCAATGTTTGCACATGCGTTTTGTGCCTACAGAGTATCATGGAGGCTCCAGATTCACTTGTGCCAAGTTTCAGAGACAGTAAAAGACCAAAACTTAAGGCAAATCTCATCCCTCCCAGGCATAGACAGTTCTTCACTGAGCAGAACAAAATGCAGAAACTCTGCATTTTCCCTTCCCCAATACAGCAATTGTGATCCCTTTCTCCTAAGAACATGTTGTCATCTGAATATGAAAACAAAGTCATTAAATACACAGCTCAAATCCTAGTGTGCATTCTGAGTGAATGTCTGTGAGGGGGTGAGTGTGTGCGTGTGCACACGTGTGTATGTGTGTGTGTGCTTGTGTATGTATGTCTTTGCCTATATGTGTATGTGCTTGGTGTGTCTGTATATATATGCATGTGATTTTGTGTGTCTCTGTGTGTCTTTGTGCGTGCATGCGTGCGTGCGTGTGTGTGTGTGTGTGTGTGTGTGTGTGTGTAAGTGTGAAGACAGCATCTCACATAGCCCAGGCTTGCTATGTAGCTGAGGTTGGTCTTAAACTTCTAATCCCCCTGCCTCCACTTCTCAAGTGCTAGAATTACAGACAGGAGCGAATCACTATGCCCCAGCTCAGACTCTGGCTTTTAACTGACTCCTTTGTCAGAAAACCATCATATACTTTTTTTCTGCAATTGGGTCTCATTGTGTAGCCCTGGAACTCACTATGTAGACTAGACTGACCTCAAACTCATGGAGATTCACCTGCCTCTGCTTTCTGAGTGCTGGGATTAAAGGAGTGTGTCATTACACTGGGCATGTATTTATTGATCAGAAACTATACGCTAACTTTATTCCTTTCTTAAATTCTGTCTTTTAGCTGACAGATAAATTGTGCCTCTTCACCATGTGCAATGTGGTGTTTTGAGATCTTTGTGCACTGTGGTATAGTCCAGGAGAGTAATTAACATAGGCACTGCCTCACATTCATTCCATACCATGCTTTGGAGAGTCACAATTCAATCTACTCTCAGTTCTTCTTAAGAATACAATACATTGCTAGTTAACTACAGTCACGATACTGTAAAATAAATCTCTTGAACTTATTTCTCCCAACTAAAACCTTCATGCCCTTTGTCCTTTCCATGTCATGTGTCTTGTACATGTGTGTGAGCGTGCATGTTTCCACATGTGTGGGCATATATGTGAGTACACATGTGTGTGCATGTGAAGGAAGGCCTGAGGTTGAAGCTGATGTTGGGAATCATTCTCCATCACTCTTCTGCTTCATTCACAGAGACAGGGTCTCTCAATCAAACCCAGAGCTCACTGATATGACCAGTCTCTTTATACAACTACTCTGGGGATCCCCTGTCTCCAGCTTCTTAGGTTGGAATTACAGGCAGGCTTCCATGCCCATCCAGCATGTACACAGGTTCTGGAGACTCAGCTATGGTCTTCATTCAAGCCCTGAGCCAAGTGCCAGCTCGGAAATCATTGTCTTTTGACTAACATTCCCTAAGCTTGGCCCCAGCCCCAGGGGCTTCATTCCTATCTGATTCTTCTTCAGAATTTCTAGAACATTTCTAAAAATTTCCTCTTAAGCTTTTAATTCACTCTTTTATAAACATACTTTATACACTTGAGGTTCTTTTTTAGATCCATTCGTTTCAGCACTAAATATCTAGCTATATCTTATTCTGCTATTGCACTGTTGAATTGTGTGTGTGCATAGGCATGTGCATGTGCCTGTGTGTACATGTGCCTGTGTGTGACTGTATATGTATGTGCCTGTGTGTGTATGTGCCTGTGTGTATGTGCCTGTATGTGTGTGACTGTATATGTATGTGCCTGTGTGTATGTGCCTGTGTATGTATGTGCCTGTGTGTATGTGCTTGTGTGTGTATGTGCCTGTGTGTATGTGACTGTGTGTGTATGTGTTTGTGTGTTTATGTGCCTGTGTGAATACATACCTCTGTATGTGTGCATATGCATGTGTGTGTGTGTGTGTATGCATTATGAACTACATGTTCCATTTCACTGTATTTCTTTAGCAAGGGTCTGTGTTCACATCTTTTGGCTAAGTTGGACGCCTCTCCAGGTTTACCTTAAACTACATCTCTAGCTTAGGATTCTTCAGACTGCACTTAAAAAAAATAAATGCGGTAACTTGAAAATGTGTCTCAAAGATGAGACACATTGTTCACAATTGGAAAGCAAGAGGGGGGAAAATAGCCATTCTTTCCATTTAATATGCTGCAACTGCCACTCAAGTGTGCTTGCTGAAACAGTGGGGGTGTTGGGCAGTCACCGACAGCAGAGAAGGCAGAAAGGCGCTGGTACCTACTTGATCTCGGACTGTCCACACGGCTTCTTCCTGGAGAGATTCAGCAGATCTTTGCCATATTTCTCTTCAATTGATGCCCTATAGGGAACAGAGAGGAGACCATGGGTCCTGCATAGAGTTCTCGGCTAAAACACAGAATACACTGCCCCTGCTGGACAGCTGTTCACTCACTGTGGATGTTCAGATGTGATGTCAATGTCACTGTCTAAGATATAAAGACTCAATAATAATTTTTAAAAGAAACTAAAAATAAACCAATAAAACGAAACTCAGAGGGAGGCATGATGGTGCACGCCTGTAACCCCAGAACTGAGAGGCAAAGGCAGGAAGACCAGGAATTCAAAGCCAGCCTTAGCTACATGGTAAGTCTGAGGCTAACCTAGGATACATGAGGCTTTGTTTCAAAAAACAGAAGTAGGGGCTGGAAGGAGGCTCCAGAGCGTCCTTAACAAGTTAAGAGCACTTGTTCTTGCAAAGGACCTGAGTTCAGTTCACAGCACACTCATCAGTTAGCTCACTGTTGTCACAGGTAACTCCAGAGGATCAGACATCTGCTTCCAGCCTCCTTGGAACCTCACATATAAGACATACAGACACAATACACATAAATAAAAATAAGTTTTAAAAAATGTATACATTGTATATTTTATATATATACACATACATAAAATGCAAGACTTCTGTTTTTAATGGCTTTTGTCTTGTTTTGTTTTGGGTGCTGGGGACTGGGCAAGCCCTGCACTTGCTAGGCAAGGGTGCGCCCACTGAGCTCAATCCCCTCCATAGCTACTCTCAGGCAGTAAGTCCTTCCAATTAAGAGCCGAGGCCAGCCTTGAACTCCTGACCTCAAGTAAGTTAAGACAACATGTTAAGACAATAAGTACATAGCACTGTGCCTGGCTTGTACATAGTTTTTAAGGGGAGCCCTCTACCACCTTCTTTCTTTCTTTTTCTTTCTTTCTTTTTTCTTTCTTTTTGTTTTTGTTTTGTTTTGTTTTTCAAGACAGGTTTCTCTGTATAGCCCTGGCTGTCCTGAAACTCACTCTGTAGACCAGGCTGGCCTCGAACTCAGAAATCCACCTGCCTCTGCCTCCCAAATGCTGGAATTAAAGGTGTGCGCCACCACTGCCCGGCTCTCTACCACCTTCTCTAAGAGGCACTTCCTCCTCCAGGCAAATGCACAGCTAATCTGTACCAAGAGAAGGGGATCTCAAGACATAAACTGAAGCTGGTGTGTCACAAAAACAGCTGCCTGGGGGTTGGAGGATAGTCTAAAGCACTAACCATCACCTTCCCTGACCTCTTCACCTCCCCCATCCCTGTCACTTTCTCCACTTGTGTGCCCTAGTCCCAGCATCATGCAGACTATACAATTAGGTTAAGGTATTTTTACACTGCCCTAGTTTCTTCAGTTCTTTAAAAATTCTAGAACTAAAAAATGAATAGTCTGGGGGTAGCCAATTTGGGGCTGGGGAGGTGGCCCAGTCAGTAAAGTGACTGCCTCATAGGCATTAAGACCTGAGTTTGGACTCTTAGCACCCATGTGCACTGCTGGGGGGGGAGACAGGAGGATTTCTAAGACTTCCTGGTAAGCCAGTCTAGCCAACTGTTGATGTTCTGGTTCAATAAGAGTCCCTACCTTAAAGAATAAAGCAGAGAGCAATTGAGGGTGCCCCCCCAAAATCAACTACTGGCCCCCATGTGCATACACACCAACATACACATTGACAATCAGAGAGAGAGAGAGAGAAGAGGAGAGGAGAGGAGAGGAGAGGAGAGGAGAGGAGAGGAGAGGAGAGGAGAGGAGACATAGACATCAACATCTGATCTGTCCAACATGCAGGCGCTCATAGGAAGAAGCAGCCACACATACATGCATGCACACATGTACATGTATAGACAAATACATCACAAACATATATAAATAAGTTATATTGTTTGATGGTGATTGAAATAGAATTTTTTAAAATTTTATTTGTTTGTGTAAATTTTTTGTCTATAGTATGCACGCATGTGCGCATGTGTCTGTGGGCACACATATAAAGGCCAGAGGATGACATAGGGTTTTCTCTCCTGCACTCCACCCTCTTCCCTTGAGACGGGGTATCTTGCTAAGCTTGGAGCTCATATTACCTGACATCTGATAAATGTAGAAAACAAATAAATGTAACAAATTTAAAGATGGTCATTAATTCCAATCTATGAGCATGAGTCTTCCCATCTTCAACTGTCTTTGATTCCCTCATCAGAGTTTTAAAGTTTCCATTGGAGAGATCTATCCCCTCGTTGGTTAGGTTTATTCCAGAGGATTTTTTGGTTTGTTTTTTTTTTTAAAGCAAGCAAGACTAGAACTGACCACCTGACTCCCTTCTCATTCACAGTATTTGTTCCTGATGACTTGGGAGTGTTCATTCTGCATCTTTCCAGTTTGCTGCAAGAGTTTCCCAGCTCTACAAGTTTTTAGTAGAATCTTGGAGTCTCCTATATACCAGTTCATCTGAAAAGAAGCTTCTGTTGACTCCTTTCCTTCCTGTTTGTATCCCCACTTTCATTTCCTTCTCCTGTCTTATTTCTCTAAGCTTCAAGCTCTGCATTGAGTAAAAGTAGAGAAAGTGAACACGTTTGTCTTATGCTTGAATTTAGTGGAGATCTTTGAGAGGGTTTCCCCATTTAGTAGAATGTTAGATGCAGCTTGTCATATCTACACTTGTCGTGTTGACATACATCCCTTCTATTCTAGCTTCTTGGGTATTTTGTGATAAAGGGATGTTGGATTTTTTTCAAAAGCCTTTTCTGTGTCTATTAAAATGATCATGTGATTTCTGTCCTTGAGACCATTTATATGATGCTTTACATTTATTGATTTGCATCTGTTGAATGAAGCCACCTTGGCCAGGATGGATGATTTTTTTTTTGATGTTTTATTCAATTTAGTATGTAAGTATTTTATTGATAATTTTTGCATTTATGTTTATTAAGAAATTTGACTTAAAATTTTATTTTGGTGTTGCTGTGTCTTTATATAATTCCATATTATAGTATGACTGACTTTGTAAGAAGAGTTTTAAGACACTCCTTTTCTATTTTATCAAATAGTTTGAGCATTGATCTTTAAAAGTCTGATAGAAGCTGGGGATGGTGGATTTGGGGCCAGACTGGTCTACATAGCAAGTTCCAGGATAGCCAGGCACATGTAGTGTGACCCTGCCTATATATAAATACATAAAATACATAAATCTATAGCCTCTGATAGACTTCACCAGTGAATCCATCTGGACCTGGACATTTTCTTGCTTGGAGATTTTATTACTGTCCCAATTTCATCAATTGATTTGTTATTTTATTTGTGTGTGTGTGTGTGTGTGTGTGTGAGTGATGCACATGTGCAGGTGCCCAAAAAGGCCAGAGGCAACACTGAATCCCCTAAAGATGGAGTTACAGATGGTTGTGGGTCACATGACACGGGCATAGGAAACCAAACCTGAGTTTCTGGAAGACAATGTGAGAACCCCGTCAGAAACAGCAGACCAGCTCCCCACGACCAAGGGGGGACACAGCCAGACAGGAACTTTCCAATCTGTCCATGACTGCCTGGGGTAAGGACAGATACAGAAATAGGCTAAACAGAACTACCCTGCCTAGGGTTAGGACAGAGAGGGAAATGACTAAAAGACAATGCCAGGAAATACCACGAATACCACAAGGTGGGCAGGACAGGGCTGAATAGCAGAGACAACCTCCCCATTCGAGTTGACCAATAATTTTAAATGTTGCTCAGGGTAACCAATCACAGTCCTCGAACTCAGGAGACCGCTGAACTCCCTGCCAAAAAGTTTATAAAAAGAGTATGCTTTGTGAGCTCGTGGTCTCCTCTTGCCTGCGTGCTGGGGGACCTCAATGTACATTGAAACATTAAACCTCTTGTGGATTGCAGCGATTCCGGTCTCTGTGGCCTTATTGAGTGGGGGGTCTTCCGACGGACTCTAACAACAACAAGCACTCTTAATTACTGAGACATCTCTCCAGGCCCCTCTTTAAATTATTTATCCCAACCACTCTGAAAATCAATCTGGGGGTTCCTCAGAAAATGGGACATAGTACTACCTGAGGACCCAACTATACCACTCCTGGGCATATACCCAAAAGATGCTTCAACATATAACAAGGACACGTGCTCCACTATGTTCAAAGCGCCTTATTTATAATAGCCAGAAGCTGGAAAGAATACAGATATCCTTCAACAGAAGAATGGATACAGAAAATGTGGTACATTTACACAAGGGAGTACTGCTATTAAAAACAACAAATTCTTAGGTAAATGGGTGGAGCTAGAAAATATCATCCTGAGTGAGGTAACCCAATCTCAAAAGAACACACATGGTATGCACTCACTGATAGGTGAATATTAGCCCAAAAGCTCTGAATACCCAAGATACAATTCACAGACCACATGAAGCTCAAGAAGGAAGACCAAAGTGTGGGTGCTTCGGTCCTTCTTAGAAAGAGGAACAAAATACTCATGAGAGCAAATATGTAGACAAGGTGCAGAGCAGAGATTGAAGGAAAAGCCATCCAGAGACTGTCCTACCTGGGAATTCATCCAAGAGACAGTAACCAAACTCTGACACTACTGTGGATGCTAAGAAATGCTTGCCGAAAGGAGCCTGATATGGCTGTCTACTGAGAGGCCCTGCCAGAACCTTACAAATACAGAGTCAGATGTTCAAAGCCAACCATTGTACTGAGTGCGGGGTCCCCAATGGAGGAGTTAGAGAAAGGACTGAAGGAACTAAAGGGGTTTGCAACCCCATAGGAAGAAGAATATCAACCAACGAGAGCTCCCAGGGACTAAGCCACCAACCAAGGAGTACACAGAGTTCTGGCTGCATATGTAGCAGAGGATTGCCTTGTCAGGCATCAATGGGAGGAGAGGTCCTTGGTCCTATGTAGGTACTATAGATGCCCCACTGTAGGGGAATTGAGGGCGGGTGGGGGGAGTGGGTGGGTGGGTGGAGGAACACCCTCATAGAAGCAGGAGGAGGGATGGGGATAGGAGAGGAGGTTTCTGGGAGAAGGGGAAACCGGGTTAGGGGATAACACTTGAAATGTAAATAAATTAAAATTTTTAAAAAAAAGAAAAAAGAAAGAAATTTTTTTTTTTTTTGGTTTCTCTGTGTAGCCCTGGCTGTCTTGGAACTCACTTTGTAGACCAGGCTGGCCTCAAACTCAGAAATCCTCCTGCCTCTGCCTCCCAAGTGCTGGGATTAAAGGCGTGCGCCACAACTGCCCGACTGAAAGAAAAAAATTTAAGAAAAAAATTCTTTATCCCACCTTGGTTTAATTTGGGTAGACCATATGTGTCAGGAATTCATGTATTACTTTTACAATTTTCAACTTAATAAGATCATAAATTTTTAAACTATGCCCAGTAGCTGTTATAAAGTCTCCTTTCCATTTTTATGTTTTCTTTTCATTATTAATTTGGGCCTTCTTTCATTTTCTTAATTTGGCTAGGTTTTGCCTATCTTGGTTTTCTATTCAAAGAAATAGCTCTCCGCTTCACTGATTCTTTCTTCAATAATTTCTAGCTTGATATTATTTCTTTTCATATTCTAATTTTATGTTCAACTTGTTCTTCCCCTCAAGTGATCAGTATTTACTTGAGATCTCTTTAATTGTTAATGTAGGCAGTGTAGCCCTGAGCTCTCTCAGAACTGCTCCTGCTGTGTGCTGAAAGCTTTCACATGGTGTTTTCATTTCCATTTGATGTAGGAATGTTTTAATTTCCTCCTTATTTCTTCAGTGACCCATTCGTCACGCAATAGTGTGTGGTTAAATCCTCGAGTCTGTTGTACAGCTTCTCTTGCTGTTGATTTCCAGTTTTACTCCATTGTGGTTAAAATACAGGAGATGGTTTTCACATTTGCTGGGTGTCCATCACATGTCCTCTTCTTGGGGAAGTCCCAGAAGCTGCTGAGAAGAATATTCTGCATATTTGGATGAAATGTCTATAAAGGTCTGTTAGTCCCACTTGGTCTATGATGTTATTTAACTCAAATACACATTTTTCCTTGGAATGACATGTCTATTGTGGAACTTGGCATTGAGATAACCCGGTGCTATTGTGTTGAGGTTAATGTATGACTTTACATCTAATAGTGTTTGTTATTAAAATGTAGTACACTCATGTTTGGTGCATACATGTTTAGAATTACAATATCCTCTTGATGGTCTGTTCTCTTTACTCAGTATAAAGTAACATTCTTTATCTCTTCTGACTAATTTGAAGTGAATTTTGTCGAGTAATAGAACAGTAATACCTGCTTGTTCACTAGGTCCATTTGCTGGGATTTTTTTTTCCTTTATCCTAAGGTAGTATTTGTCTTGATGGTGAGGTATGCTTCCTAAATACAGCAAATACATGGGACCTAATTATTAATCCAATATATTAGTCGGTGTTTTTTTAAATAGGGACTTGAGACCATTACTATTCAGAATTACTATTGAAAGGTACATATTAATTCATGTCATGTTGTTGACCATGTGGTGGCTGGTGCTCCCCTCATTCTTGTTTGGTTACTCACTGTTGGGTGTAGCTTTTTATGTCTCATAGATGTGTTTATCTTCCTTCAAGTATCTTCTGCAGAACTCATTTAGTGGTCAGAAGTTTCTTAAACTCTTTTTAATCACAAAAAGTTATTCATATTCCTTCAACTAAGGACATTAGAGCCCTCCTGCTTTTTAGAGTTTCTGGGGAGAAATCTCTTGTGCTGAGCCTGGCTTTATACGGAACCTGGTGTTTCTCTTGTGAATCTTTCAACATGCATTCTTTGTTCTGTCTATTTACTATTTTAACTACAAGTTGACGTAAGTTCCCCCCACCCCCCCCCCCGGTCTTCAGTGTTTTAACTACCACATATACCTAAGTGGGTAACTCTTGTTCCTAGATGTGGGGAATTTTTCTGCTATGACTTTATTGACAATGTTTTCTATGCTTTTAGCATGAGGTTCTATTTCTTCTATGCCCACAGTTTATAGATTTGGTCTTTTCAGGGTGTCCCATAAATTTTAAAAGTTCTGTTCATGCCTTCTTGTGAATCTGTTCAGGCCTTCTTGTGAATATATACTTTTACAGTCTGAGTGATGAAATTTCTCTACCTTGTCTTCAAACACTGATATTCTGTCCTCCCCATGACCCATCCCTTTGCTGAAGCTTCCCACAGAGTTTTTTATTTGACTTATTGCAGTTTTCATTTCCAATATTCCACTGGCTTTTCTTCAGTATTTCTATCTCTGGTGACATGACCTTCATATCCTATACTAATTCAGCTACTGTATCCTCTTGGAATTCATTCAGGAGTTTATGGCCTCTGATTTATTTGAACATACTTAAAATCATCCTCTTGAATTTTCTGCCATCAACTTTGTCTAATTCACTCTCCCTGGAGGTCAATTACAAATACATTACTAAATTTTACAGAAGTCATGTTGTCGTGATATTTCATGTTTCTTCTACTTTTGCATTGGAACTTAAGCACCTGTGTTTTGTCACTGGTTGAATTCTTTTTAAGTTGCCCTAATTCTTTCAGTGAAAGCATTCTTAACATTCAATAGAGACTAGATTTCAATAGATTATCATTTCTCTCTATTATACTGGTGTCTAGGACACCAGGCTCAATCCCCAGGGCTCTCCTGAAATTAGTATACTGTCTTCAAAATGGCCACTATCAAAGGGTATGCTTGCTATGAAAATACAGTAACCATCAAAGGGGGAAAAAAAAGAAAACCCTTAAAAGTCAATCATTTTAGGAAGTGAAGGAGCACCAACATGACCATGTGGGATAATATGTTAACTACCACAGAAAGTGGGGGAAAGAGCATATAACCAGCAATCAGTACCAGACTGTAGAGGATAAGTAGGAATAGAAGAGGGGACAGCAGGAGGGATGAGTCAGCTTGGCCTGCAAGTAAAATGGAAAAGACATCAGTCAATCCATTCATCCAGATAATCTACAACCACTCCAGCTCTCGAGAGGCTGACATGCGGAAATCCTGCAAACCAGGGCAAGCCTGTGTCCTTGAAAAGGGAAGATGAAAAAAGAAAGAGATGTTGAGGACACAAGCAAAAGAGACCAAATCATTCAGATTCACTGGAGTTAAATATGCAAGAATAAAGAAAGGGGAGAGAGCTGAGTGTAGGATGGAGCTGATACAATCTAGCCGCTTGCTAGGTTTGCTGTCCCTTTCTTGGGCTCCCCTATGCATTCCTTTGTAATGTTGAGTCATGGATGCTGGTTATGCCTCTGGATGGGCCTTTCAAAGGCCAGTTGTCAACGCTGGCCCTGCCCTGAGTAATCTTTCCCAGTGTCTAGTTTGCTGCCTGGAACATGCCCTTGCAGACTCTGCTCCAACCAGGTTTCCATCCCACCAATACTTCATGCTTCCGATCAAAGTTTCTTCCTACAGTCTAGAAGCATTTATGACCAGGTTTCTTTCTTTCTTTTCTTTCTTTCTTTCTTTCCTTCTTTCTTTCTTTCTTAAGATATTATTATATCTAAGTACACTGTAGCTGTCTTCAGACCAGAAGAAGATGTCAGATCTCATTACGGATGGTTGTGAGTCACCATGTGGTTGCTGGGATTTGAACTCAGAACCTTCGGAAGAGGCAGTCAGTGCTCTTAACCACTAAGCCATGTCTCCAGCCAGTCTGACCAGGTTTCAACAGATAATGCCATGACACTTGCTCTGAGTTTTCTCTAAGAGCAAGACCTCAGAGGTCCTTTTAGAATGGCGTCAAACAGCTTCCTAGTGCTGAAAAGAGTTTCCCTGGAGTCTCCCCTCCCTCTACCAGGGTTGCTCTGCATCCCTCATCGGACCTCTCCAGCTCTCTCTGACACACAGAGGAAGATCTCAAATGCTTATCAC
Organism: Tokudaia tokunoshimensis; assembly: GCA_036184795.1. NCBI lineage: Eukaryota > Metazoa > Chordata > Mammalia > Rodentia > Muridae > Tokudaia > Tokudaia tokunoshimensis. The sequence continues at coordinate 71,377,048 of BTHU01000017.1, forward strand.
TGAAAGTTCAAGTGCAGACCTTCTGAGCTTGGCTGTGTTAGAACACAATTCTTATCATCTGCTGCTTCCTCTCACTGGAAGCAAAATAGCTCCTCAAACCAAACCAATTCCCAGGACTTCATCTCCTGCTTTGGGAAGTTCTCTGGTTTGCTTTGGTATCAAAACTAGTGAAAACTAAATATCAGCACTTCAAAGGCCGCTGTCCACCTCCCGCTGTGTAATGCCCACCAGCACCCAGTAGGGCATCCCCGCCTCTCTGGCCGTCTGCCTTCCTTCCTGCACTCTCCTTGAGAGTTCTTGAGAACCCCTGTGGTTTCCATAAGGAGGTACTCTAACATTCAGGCAAGAGTGGGCAGAATTCCCCCACACCCCCAACAAGCACAGTGGTCTACTCTGGAGAAAAGAAGGAGCTCTACTGAAGTGAAACTCCAGCATCATGCTCTCTAAACCAGGGGAACCACCACTGACACACAGAGGAAGATCTCAAGCATAGGGGAAGTGGTGGGTCCTGAGGCCAGAGGCAAGGGAGGAACCACCAGGTCTTTGCAGAAATCCCCTTTGATGGAAAGACCTTTTCCTAGAGCACTGCCCACCCAGTGTTTCCTCTTACCTGTCCATCAACTTGTCTATTTTAAAGATTTGTTTATCTTACTTTATATGTATGGGTGTTTTGCCTGTAAGTATATCTGTGGACTGTGTGTGCATGGACCACAAGGAGGCCAAAAAAGGCCATTAGATCTTCTGGAACTGGAGTTATGGATGGTTATGAGCTGTCATGTGGTTGCTGGGAATGGAACCTTGGTCCTCTGCAAGAATTATAATTGCTTTTAACTTCTGAACCATCTCTTCAGCCCCTAAGTTGTCATTTTTGGAACATTTATTATATGTCAGGTGAAGTGTTTATAAAAAAAGATAAAGAGATATAGGATATGTTCTATGGGAGTGTGGTAAGGTATGGGGCAAGGGGGTACCTCAGCAAGCCCATGCCAAGGCATCCCTTCCCCCTGAGGGACCAGCCACATGATGGTAGAGTATAGAACAGAGTTTATTCAGGACATGGGGAGGGGAGTTAAGAGGGTAGTAGAGGCAGAGAAAGGGAGAGAGAGGGAGAGAGTAGAGAAGTAGAGGCCAGCCAAGACCACATGGAGAGAGGTGGGGAGGGAATGGGGAGAGAGGGGGAGCAAGAGGAAGGGGAGGGGAGAGAAAGAGAGAGGGAGGAGGGGGCACGCAGTCCCTTTTATAGTGGGTCAGACCTACCTGGCTGTAGCCAGGTAACTGTGGGGTGGAGCTTAGACAGAATCCTAACGCCAGGCATCCTTCTGGGTGCCAGGATCTCCGAATGACTGAGATGAAAGAGTGACCTGGCAGAGCTGGTGGGTGTGTGCATCAGTACTCTAGTTTACTACCACATGGCCATGTGGAGCATGAAGAACACAGGTCACCGAAGAGGGGTCCTGCTCCTCCACTTATGCCTGCTGATTTACTCTTCCTATAGGGATTAATTCACATTAGCGGTAAAACTTACCAATTCCACAATGAGATCCCTACCTGTATTTTACCTCCTTACTGCTCTTCCACCTTCCTTCAGCCTTCCACCCCATCAGTCCCTTTACTTCCAGGTCTTATTTGTTTCCATGCATGAGAAAACACATCTTTGTCTTTCTGTGTCTGCATTATTTCACTTAAATGTGACTGCGAGCTCCAGTTTCATCAAGGACTTCCCTGAAAATCCAATCCTCGACTAGATACACTTCTTCCCAAGGCCCTTTCCCTTGCTCACTTTGACCCTCCCTCCAAATTCCCCAGACCAGGAATAATCTGTGTGCCAGCTCTCTTTCAGCAACTCACGGCCAGCATAATCAGGCACAGCCTTTCCCAACAGGCCTGAGGGCAGTATCCGATGACACTGTGCCGGGAGCTCGAGGAAGCCCCCAGATCAGAGTGGGGAGCAAGAATGAAATCTTTTGTACAAGTACTTGATATTTACCCATTTTGCTCATTTTACTACGTATTCCCCAAATTAGTACCTCCGTTGAGTTATTAATTTCTTTGGAAGACCCAGGCTCCTTGCTCAGAGATTTTACAGAGGTGAGTACAATGGGTTCCTTTGCTGAGGAGGAAACAGATGCCTGGAAAGATGGGTGCGCTTAGTGTGTGTCCCTGACAGTTACCAAGGAAGCAGGACCAGAAGACGAAGAGCTCAGACTCTGTCCCAGTGTTCTTCCCTTTAAAGGTCTCAGCTGCCTGTGCCATTTGCATGGTATGTGCGGTCTCCCTTTACAAAAATAACCAGTTCCAATTCTAGTCTCCATCGTCTTGGGTTATACTCTTCTTTGGAATAGGGTCACTACAGATGTCACTAGCTATGATGAGGGCACCCTTGGTCAGGGAGGGTCTCTTCCTAATCCATCAGAGCAGGTGTCCCTGTGAGAAGATAGTGTAAAGAAACAAGTCAAGAGCTCCCTGTGGTGATGAAGGGAGGCAGCTGGAAACAGTGGAGCTAAAGGCAGGACACATCAGAGACGTCTAGGGACACCAGATGCTACACAAGTCACACTCTCCCTAGAGTCTCCAAGAAAGGAAGGCCCTGTTTCCATCTCCCACAGATCCTCAGTGTCTGGTGTCTAAACGAGGTTGTGCCTTCCTTCCTCTTACCACTTGGGGCTGCTTACTGCTACCTCCAAGACTTCCTGTTTCCCACAGCTGTCAGAACCACCTTGTCCTGCCAGAGCCCTGCACGCACACCCACTTCATGAAGCTCCCGAAGGAGAGCTCTGCTGCTCCAGTAGCCAGAGGTTGTTAATCTCTGTCTGCTGTTTCATTTCAGATTTGTTTTCTAAGGAACTTTAGGACAAGCCAGGCGGTGGTGGCGCACGCCTTTAATCTAAGGAACTTTAGGACAGTGTTGATCGAGAAGAGACTTGAAATGACAGAACTGGCGTCATAAAGGATTTACTCACAGATTTGCTTAGGAAATAAAGTAGAATTTAGTAAGGCCACCCAAGGTAGAATTTAGTAAGAGAGCACGGCTCCAAAATACACCAAAGAGAAGTGTGCTCTCTGGGCCTGATTGAGAGACGTGAGATATAGGATGTTAAGGTGCTCATGTTTGTTTACAAAGACTGATCGCCTGGATGGAGAGATGGCTCAGCGGTTAAGACCACTGTCTGCTCTTCCGAAGGTCCTGAGTTCAAATCCCAGCAACCACATGGTAGCTCACAACCATCCGTAATGAGATCTGATGCCCTCTTCTGGTGTGTCTGAAGTTAGCTACAGTGTACTTACATATAACAATAAATAAATCTTAAAAAAAAAAAAAAGACTGATCATCAATTAGACTCTATTCCCATAACAAACGGAGAAGGCACCAAATTACAACGCAGGGTTAGAGCCACCATTAAGTCCTGGCCTAACACTAATTCCCCTTGTGTCTTCCAGTGGTCAAGATGACCTGGTAACAACTATTGGAAAAGTACAACACTGATGTGCTTTAAGAAATAATCCTGAGCCATAATCTTCTTGGGAGGCAGAGGCAGGTGGGTCTACAGAGTGAGTTCCAGGACAACCAGAGTTACACAGAGAAACTCTACCTTGAAAAATTAAAAATAATAATAATAATAATAACAATAATAACTTAGGATTCTGTCTAAGCTCCACCCCACAGCTACCTGGCAACAGCCAATTAGGCCTGGCCCACTATAAAAGGGGTTGCTTGGCCCCTCCTCTCTCTCTTGCCTCTCTCTCTTAGCTTCTCTCTTGCCCTCTTGGGCTCTTCTCTCTCCTCCCCTCCCCCCTCTCTCCCGTGGTCATGGCCGGCCTCTACTTCTCTACTCTCTCCTCTCTGACTTTCTCTACCTCTACTACCCTCTTAACTCCCCTCCCCATGCCCTGAATAAACTCTATTCTATGCTATACCATCGTGTGTCTGTTGTCTGGTCCCTCAGGGGGAAGGGATGCCTCGCATGGGCCGGCTGAGGCACCCCCTTCCCCCACACCGCCGCAGACCATATTCTTATGCCTTTCTCCTTTTATGACCACAACAACAATAATAATAACAACAACAACAGCAACTCTGATGATACTTTTGCTGTGTTAATCTCCCATCTGCACTGGCCAGACTTGCAGTCTCCTGTCTCTGTTTAAATTGTTCTAAGTGGAACCTAGGGACTGGACCTGAAAATGTCGGTCTATGTGGAATGCACAAGCCTAAGGCATATATAAGTTACTAAAATCATCTATTCATGAACAGCTCCTCTATAGGCCTTAGTCAGAGTTGGACACATGCTACACACACACACACACACACACACACACACACACACAAAAAACCCTTTTGTTTCTCATTTATTAATCTTTAAATGTGCAGAGTGTGTTCTCATTAAGAAGGTACGTTAACATTAGTTCTAGAACAGTATCAGGCACTTCTTAGGGTTGTTTCATACCCTGTCGCAGAGTCTGGTCTTCAGACTTGGTACAAGCTAGCCAATGGAAAGGGGATGAAATGACTCCCGGGGGGAGTGGCTGGCCTCAAGCCTGACATCTGAGTTCCAGCCCAGACACCAGAAGGTGAGGAGCTTTGGGAAGTGGGGACAGGACCTTGCTCTGTGGGGAGAGTGTGGATTGTGTAGTGTCCAGGGTCACTACAGTCTCTGAAGTGTCCTGGCTTTCAGCTCCATAGCGCCGCTTCATTGCCATGGGGAGCTCTTGACTTGTTTCTTTACATTATCTTTTCTCTCTTTTTAAAAAAATGTATTTATTTGTTATTTATATGAGTACACTGTAGCTGTCTTCAGACACACCAGAAGAGGGCATCTGATCCCATTACAGATGGTTGTGAACCACCATGTGGTTGCTGGGATTTGAACTCAGGACCTCTGGAAGATCAGTCAGTGCTCTTAACAGCTGAGCCATCTCCAGTCCCTACATTATCTTCTCTCAGGACACCTTCTCTGATGGATTAGGAAGTGACCCAGATCAAGTGTACCCTCCTGTAAAGGCTGAAGGAGAGACCCAACTGCACAAAGTTGGGTCCTCTGACTCCCACATGGCCACTGAGGCACATGCATGCCCACAGACTAACAAGAAATAACTTTTCTACAAAAGAAAGAGAAGAGAAACCAATTGGTTCCCGGTCTGGGGTGGGGGTGGGGCATCCTGGCTCAAGAGATCTGAGAATCTTACCTTTCTTTCAAAAACTCTTCAAATTCCTTGCAGTTCTTGCGGCCATTGTTAAGATGCTGGATGATGCTGTCATAGCCGATGGTGCTGAGAATGTCCGAGCTCTGTTGAGATAAACAACATGTAGTCAGGCCAAGGAGAAGCATGAAGAATGGGTGAGCAGGAGAGGCAGGAAGCCCACAGTGGAACTTCACTGGATCCCTTTTACAAAGACATGTGACCCGAGAGAATACAGAAAAGATAAAAAGCTGGGAAGAATAGTTCAAACAATGAAGCTGAAGGGCCACAGAATTGGAGGGACAGGTCCATTCTGGGTGTAAGTATCTGCCTCTGTCTCAGTCAGCTGCTGGTAGGGCCTCTCAGAGGACAACCATGCCAGGCTCCTGTCTGGAGGAGTAAGAGACGTAAGGATATTTTCTAGTTCCATCCATTTGCCTGAAAAATTCATGATGTCCTCATTTTTAAATGTCACCCTGACTGAGGTAACTCAGACCCAAAAAGACATGCATGGTATGTACTCACTATTAGGTGAATATTATCCAAAAATTACAGAATACCCACATACAACCCACAGACCGTAAGAAGTGTAACAAGCAGAAAGGCCCAAGTAAGGAGGCTTCAATCCCACTTAGAAAGGAGAAGGAAATAATCACAGGAGGCAGAGGGAGGAAGGGACCTGAGTGGGAGAGAGGAAGGAGAAGGGAAAGGGGGAACAGGATCAGGTGTGGGAGGAAGAGACAGGAGAGAAGCCCAGAGGGCCAAGGGAATGAATGGAAATAAGCAGCCTGGGGGGAGGGGAACCCTCTAGAAAGTGCCAGAGACCCAGAAGGTGAATGACTCTTTGGACTCTATGGGGGTGAACTTAGCCAAAATGCCCAACAACGAGGAGAGGGAACTCGAAGAGTCCACCTCCAGTAGGGCCTCAAGTGGAGGGACAGGATTACTAACCTACAGTCAAAATTTCTGACCCAGAACGGTTCCTGTCTGAAAGAACTACAGGGACAAAAATGGAGAAGAGACTGAAGGAAAGGCGGTCCAATGACCAGCCCAACTTGGGATCTATCTCATGGAGGGGCATAAAGACCTAACACTACTATGCTATGACGTACTTACATACAGGAGCCTGGCATGACTGTCCTCTGAGAGGCCGTACCAGAAGCTAAGACAGAAGCAGATACTTACATCCAACCACTGGACTGAAGTCAGGGACCCCCTATGGTTGAATTAGGGAAAGGACTGAAGAAGCTGAAGAGGAGGACGACCCCATAGGAAGACAAGCAGTCTCAACTAACCCAGACCCAGACTCTAAGGAGCTCCCAGGGACTGAGCCACCAACCAGGAACATACGTGGGCTGGTCCAAGGCCCCTGACACAAATAAAGCAGAGGTCTGCCTGGTCAGGCCTCAGTGGGAGAGGATATACTTAGTCCTTGTGAGACTTGAGACCCCAGGGAAGGGGGAGGCCTGGCAGGGGAAGCATCCTTCAGGAGGCAAGGGGGAGAAGGAATGGGATGAGGAACTGTGGGAGGAGGGACTGAGGGGGGACAACGACTGGAATGTAAATAAATAAAATATTGATTCTTAAAAAGAGAGAGAGAAAGAGGACCTAAGGATAAGGTGATGTGTGCTCAAACCCCTCTGCGGCTCCACTCACACCCAAGTCTGGCCAGGAGAGACAGAAGGAAGTTCTCACTCCAATCTCTTGCTTGCTGGGCTCACAGAGCTTGGCTGGAACTGCCTCAGGCTACAGGCCCATTTAATCAGACTCCACACAACATCAGTTTGTCCTTAAACCTGACACCAGAGACCCTGACATCTTCTAGAGCCAGTTAGTGCTCTTGAAGGACTGTGGGATATCTGTGAAAGGCAAGAGGTTCTGAGCCACAAAACAAGAGCAAGGCCGCAAGCTAGAGTAAAAGAAAGTGGTCCCCGGCCTGTCAGACTGTGTAGAAATAGTTCCTGGCTCTAGTTTGGGGAAAATAATATTTAATTTTTACTTAGCAATTTCACTAACTACCCTGTAATGAAACGTTTAGATTATCATTTGCAAAGTCCAAAGCTAGTCAGTCTCTCAACTCTCATGTTCTCTGAGAGTCCCTTCTGGGTGGCCCAGATCCCTCTTGTGAGCTCTTTGACTTTGGTGTTCAGTACTCAGACCGATGGCCTTTCTGTTCCAGCTTTCTGAATGCTGGAATAGAATACTGTCACCACCCCTGAGCCCCTCACAGAAATGTCTCCCTGAATGCTATACACCTCACAGGCCTACAGCAGAAATGTGCAGGGTGAGCTCTCTCCTGAAACCCCACCCAAATACTTAAGATCAGAACAATGAAGCAAAGCCTCCTAGGACATGAACAAAGAAATACAAAGGGTCACTGTCAGCATCCTTTGTAGACAGAAGTCTCCATTCCCACTCACTGAGAATGCTTGACTTCTCTAAGTTATGATGTCTGGGAGGTGGTTTTCCTTTTCTACTTAAAGATATAGATAGTTTAGGTCTGGTGGGCAAGGAAGCTAGAACAGTTTCCCGAAAGCACAGACATCCCAACCGCTGGTCTTAAAAATGAAACAGAACAGCTGCCCAGTCACTCAGGATCGTGAAGAAAGGAAACCAAGTAAGAATCAACTCAGAAGAAATTCCCAGGTAAAGTGAAGGACCGAGCACCAGGTGGTCACAGAGCATGAATACTAACTGAATGTCAGAAGCAAGACAGGAAGGAATGCGCAGGAGACCCAAGATAGACCAAGACACACAGCTCCGAGAGAACCAAGGGACGCTGCCAGAGAGTTCAGTGGGTAAAATGCTTGCCACACAAATGGGAAGAACTGAGTTCAATTCACAGAAGTCAGGTGGAGTAACATGCACTCACCATCCCAGCCCTGGAGAGGCAGAGAAAAGCAGACCCCAGAGCCTGCAGACCAGCCTAAACTAGTCATTAAGGTCCAGTGGGAGACTGTCCCAGTGAGACACTGTCTCAAAATACAAGGTACACAGCTCCTGAGGGAAACTGCCAGAGGCTGGCCTTTCACATCTATATACACTTGTACCTGCCCATTCACAGAGAGTGGAGGGAGGATGGAGGGAGGGACAAAAGAGGGCAAGGGAAGGTTGGCTCAGAGACTTCACACCAGGCACAACTACTGTAACTCCAGGGGATCTGATACCCTCTTCTGGCCTCTGCAAGCACCGGTACACTCAAGATATGCATGCACGAATGCACACACTCTCAAAATAAATCTTTTAAAAACAAATATAAATATATGAATATCAAAATAAGGACATGTTTAAGGAGCGTCGTAATCTGCATTGCAAGTGGGGATACCAAGTCCCTGGCTCCATCCTCAGCCTCATGATTGGAGCCTTCTGGGCATCTCCACATCCTCCCTCTCCCATTTCTCCCACTTCTCCCACTCTGGTCTTCTCTTTCCTCTCAAGGATGAACAATGCACATCACTACCCCGAGTCCTTTCTACATACTATTCCTTTTGTGGGAATGTCATGTCTTAAATCCTACCTCTGCTGCAAAGCCTGCCCAATCCCGTTTCTTCTCTGAATAGCATCTTCCTGGGAGAATTTACTGTCTTCTCTCCCTCTTTAGAAAGCCTGAAGTGTTTGCTGTCACTTGGCTATAAGCATATATATATATATATATATATATATATATATATATATATATATAATCATATAAAAGTATCATTGCTTTTTTCCCTTTGAGACTGGGTCTCATGAAACTCAGATCGATCTGGCTTACTTTATAGCCAAGTATAGCCCTCAGCTTCTAACCTTTCTAACCCACCTCCCATGGCCTGGAGTTGCAGCCATTGCCACCTGGTACTGGGAATCAAATCTAGGGCTGGTGCACACTAGAGAAACACTACAGACTGAACTATATCCAGAGCCCTAGTTATTATATTGTCTAATAAAATGGTTAATTCATTATCAGTTATTTGGATTATGTACAAATATTATTGTTTCCATGAATAACTTTTGACACACATTTAATTTCATACCAACTACACACAAACTACTAACAAATTTATAAAGCCAACCTGAGATTGTGTATCTGCAGCCAGGGAGTATACATTCATTCCAGGGAGTCAGTAAAAACCATACACATAAAACAAAAGTTAGAGATGAAGACAGTCTATAGCACAGCCATAGGAAGAACATGTGTGATTAATACAGTAAGAAAAAAAGGTCAGATACATCATCATAAGAGAAAGGGGACAAAGGAAGGTGAGCAGGTGGGTCAGGGTCCTGCCATATTTCCCAGACTGGTCTGAAACTGACAAACCTCCTAACTTAGCCTCCCGGATGTCAGAATCACAGGTGTCTGTCACCACCACTGACCAAAAAATAGGATTTAAATTGAGTCCTTTAAAATAACCAGGATCCATGTGGGAAAAAAAATATAAATGTGTTTCAAATGAAATGACAATGAAAAGATGAGAATTTATGAGATGGGGCTCAACTGGCAAGTTACTTGTGTAGCTTCCAAAAGGCTGATTTCAGTCCTCAGCACTCCAGAAGCCATGAAAGGAGGAACACAACTGTATTCCCAGCACTCTGGAAGAAGAACCAAGAGTTCAAGGACAGCTTTGGCTATATCATGGGTTAGAAGCCAGGCTGGGATATACCAGACCTTAGATAGATAGATAGATAGATAGATAGATAGATAGATAGATAGATAGATAGATAGATAGACAGACAGACAGACAATAGAAGTGAACAGAAGAAAAAGCGAGAGGTAGTCTTAAAGGCACTGACCTAATCTTTTACTTTAAGTAGCTTAAGAAAAAGAGCTAGATAAACTCACAGTGGCAGAAAAAATTTAAATAATGGAATGAAATAAAGATAAACACTAGAGAACACTGATTAAACCAAGTCGTCCTTTGAACAGTTAAATAAAATTGATAAGAGGGGGGGAGAATAAAATACAAATTGCCAATATCAGAATGAACGTGTGAACCTCAATACAGATTTCAATCAATGGAGATTCTAGAGATGTTATAAGCTAAACCTAGCAGGTGTGGTGGCACACATCTGCAGTTCCAGACCTTAAGCAACTGAGGCAAGGAGAATTCAAGATCAAAGCCAGCCTGAATGACATAGCGAAATCATATCCCAAAACACCCAGAAGATGGGGCTGGAGAGATGACTCAGCAGTTGAGAGATCATGGTGTCTTCACAGAATGAAAGTTCAGTTCCCTGTACCAGCACCAGGCAGCTCACAGGTCATGCCTGTAACTCTAGGTCCAAGAGAATCGAACCAACCTGTTGTCTCTGAAATCATCAGCATTGATGTGCATGTACCCACCCACAGACACACATATAGATACATATACATATTCTAAAATAAATTTTTACTAGAAAAAAGAAGGAAATATCATGAAGTCTTTTAAAAACACAAATGAGCATACGAAACAGATCTCTGAATAGCTCTACATCTTTACAGAAATATAAAACTTAAAGTACTCTCACAATGAAAGAAAACCGACCCAAAGCAGGGCATGGTGGGTGGTACATGCCATTAATCCCAGCACTCTGGAGAAAGAGGCAGTGAATCTCTGTGAGTTCAAGGCCACCCTGGTCTACATAGTAAGTTCCAAGACAGCCTGGGCAAAACAGAGAAACCCTGTCTCCAAAAAAGAAAAGATAGGAAGGAAGGGAAAGGAAAGAAGAGAAATAGAGAGGAAGAGGGAGAGAAGAGAGAGGAGACAAGGTAAGGGAAGATTTTAAATAAAAAAAATATAAACTGTCCTGGAATAAACTGTAGTGAGGGTTTCTATTTCTTTAAAAACCCAATTATGTTACCTGAGTATGCTTTTGCTTTAATCCCAGGTGTGGGATAAGAGGCTGCTTCACAGCAGGTGATTATGATTTGCCTCATGCACTAGCAAGGGTGTGATTTTGCCAGCTGCAGACAGTTCAATTCTGGGGACTCTGGAGTGGGTGGGTACAAAGGCCAGAACTCTAAGAGGGCCTGTGGCTGCTGCTGCTGCTGGTCCATTCTGCTGCCGTGTTTGCTGCTGTCTTTGCTATTGCTGGATTGCTGCTTCGCCAGACTGCTGGATATTCTGTCAAAAAAGATTGGACTTGCTCCCCAAAAATCCAAGGTCCCTAATCAGTAGAAGTAACTTATGGATGTGTATGCCCCCTTTCCCTCTAACTTTTCTCTCCTACCCAGTGTTGGGGGTGTGGAAGGGATCAGGGTGGAATAATGAAATAGTGTATATGTATATCTACATATCTACCTATCTACATGTACATATATACACATACATACATATACACATATATACATATATATATACACATATATACATATATATATATATATATATATATATATATATATATATATATATATGCCAACAATAAACACTGAAGTTGTTGCAAAATCTCATTACTGGAAATCACAAAAAAAAAAAAAAGCATTGCTGAAAGAAATGTAATAAGTCCTAAACAAAGGAAGCCACACATCTCACATGAAGGTGTGAGTACAGTTAAAAAGCTGATTTTCTCCCAATCACCCTACAGATTCAACCTAATTCTATCAGAATCCCCAAATCCTCATAACTGCCATTTGGACCTGAAATTCATGAAGAGTTACGAAGGACCTGGACTAGGCACAAAATAAAAGCACAAGCATCAATTATTGAACTGTTTTGTTTCAAAAACATGGCTGGCACCAGCATGGTAGCATACCACTGTAACCCAGCAATCAGAAAGCAGAGGCAGGAGGCTAAATTCAAGGAGAGCCTTGAGTACGTAGCAGGCCAAAAGCCTGTCTGAGCTGCTGGAGATGCTGGCCTGAAGGCTGGAAGGTTCCTACCACCTGACTTGAGAACTTTCCAAGAAGTTCCGTGAAGTATGATAACCAGATCTGCTCAGTAGAACCCTGAAGATAAACAAGTAGAAAACAGAACAGAAATAGAGACTCATTTGTCTATAACCAACTGACTTTCGACAAGGGGCCAAAGTGTTTTAACTCTTCAGAACAAATGTTCCCAGAACAAGTGTGTAAACTGGATGGGGGAAGGTCTGCATCCATCTCCCGTACACAAAAGTCGATTTGAAATGAAGACGCATTTAAACGTAGAGCTAAACTATAATGTTTTTAAAGGAAAACGTAGGAAATTATCTTTAAGAACTTGAAGACACCAAAAAGGAGCCATGGTGGGAGTGAGTCAGTGTATAAAGCACTTCCCTTGAAAGCATGAGGAACTGAGTTTGATCCCCAGAACCTACCCAGGTGTCCACCAACCAAGAAACACACACATGTAACAGATGTCCAGCTTGGCCTTCATGTGGGTTCTGAACAACTGGAGCAGGGGCTATCCCAGAAGCTGTTGCCTGTACATGGGATGTGTTCTTCTAGCTGGGCTGCCTTGTCTGGTCTCAGTGTGAGAGAAAACTCCTAGCTTCGCAGAGACTTGAAGTGCTAGGGTTGGAGAATACGGGGGGGGGGGGCTGGGGGGGCTCCACCCACTCAGAAAAGAAGGTGAGGGAGAATGGGGGAAAAATTGTGAGGGGGGTGACTGGGAAAGGGACAGTGAGCGGGATATTAAAAAAAAAAAATAGGGCTGATGAGATGGCTAAGAGTCCTCAGCGGTTAAGACTGCTCTTCCAGAGGTCCTGAGTTCAATTCCCAGCAACCACATGGTGGCTCACAACCATCTATAATGAGATCTGATGCCCTCTTCTGGTATGTCTGAAGACTGCTACAGTGTACTCATACACATAAAATAAATAAATCTTTAAAAAAATAATAATAAATTTAAATTTTAAAAAAAAATGCGAAGTGAAAAAAATGCCAGGTGTGGTAGCTCACTTGTAACTAGCACAGGGAAGGGAGAGAAAGAAGGATCCCTGAGGTTCACTGGCCAGCAAGCCTAGCCTAGTTAGTGAGCTCCAGGCCATGAGAGACCCAACCTCAAAGGGAATGTACTGCATTCCTGAGAATGACAGCAAAGGTTGTCCTTTGGTCTCTGTGTGTGCACACATGTGCACCCTCGCATGCATGAAAATGCAAACACATACATACAGTTTTTAAAGAAAAGGAACTGTAGTGTTTTGCAGAAGTTAGTAAACCTCCCAAGATCAGAGGAGAGTGGGCACATTGAGGATGGTATGGCCATAGGCCGACTTAGCAAATCTTTAGGGAAAAAATTTCCTAAAGCTAATGGCTAGAGATTTAACTCAACGGTAGTGTATTAGGATGTATAAGATCCCAGGCTTGCCCTGCGAGGACCACCAAAAAAATCAGAGTAAGTTCACCTGAGTCTGCTCACATTCCCTGTTAGGAGTTTTTTCTATCCTGTTCATTTGTTTCCAGGAGTTTTTCCCCATTGTTTAAGACATTGAGCAGACAGATTGGCATGATAGCTCAGGGTTAGGGCACTTCTGTCAAGCCTGATGGTCTGACCTCCATAAACATGACAATCATGTGTATACACACACTGAATAAATAAATAAATAAATGTTTTTATTAAGGGTAATTATTTTAATAAAAAAAAAATACTAGCTAGCCTCGATGGAAGAAGATGCCCTTGGTTGTACTGCAATTTGATATGCCAAGGCTGGCTGATAGCCACGGGAGGCCTCCCCTCTTCTGAGAAGAGGAGGAAGAGTGAAGGAGGGGAGGGGAGGGGAGGGGAGGGGAGGGGACAGAGAGGCTGGGAAGAGAGGAGAGAGAGGGAGCTGAAGCTGCCATCAAGATATAAAATAAATAATTTAAAAACTGAGTAAAAGGGGCTAAAGAGATGGATCGGCCATTAAGAGCACTGACTGCTCTTCCAGAGGTCCCGAGTTCAAATCCCAGCAACCACATGGTGGCTCACAACCATCTGTAATGGGATCTGACGCCCTCTTCTGGTGTGTCTGAAGACAGTGACAGTGTACTCACATACATGAAATAAATAAATCTTTTTTTTTTAAAAATTGGGTTTAAAAAAAAGTACTGCTAATGTGGTTCAGTGGGCAGAGCACTTGCCTGGCATGCAGAGTCCTAGATATGATCCCAGCACAGCAGAAAACCAGGCACGGCCCAGCAGGGCCCAGCAGGGCACAGCATATCTGTGCTCCTTGCACTTGAGGAGGAAACCGGAGGACCAGGAACTCAAGCTCACCCTCAGCTATGTAGCAAGTTTGAAGCCAGCCTAGACAATATGGTATCTTGACTCAAAATATAAATAGACAGAGACTGACTGACTGAAGGACAGACAGAACTTTATTATATGGATGTACCATAGTTTATGGGGTATTTTCCTATGTATGAGTGTATATATACTCTGCTTTCAAAATTTCACAATGAGAACAGCTTCTAGTGTTTTACAATTTTACCTTAAAAAGACTGATTTCTAGGTGTTCTATTTATTTTTGTTTGTTTGCTGTGAAGTGTGTGAGGTGGGTGTTGGGGGGGGGGGTGAGAGACCTGTGTGAGTATTGTCGCACACTCCCGCAATAGTGTGCTTGTTTCAGAGAAGAAAGTCCATGAACTGGTTCCCTCCTCCCACAGTCAGTGTGGGTTCACCGTTCTCCTGACCCATCCCACTGGCCTCACTTTTAGTTTCAGCCTTGAACCTTCCATCTCTAGAGTGCTGAGTTGACAGATGTGCACCACTGTACCTAGCCCTGGTCATTATGCTGTATGAGTGGGGTGTGTGTGTGTGTGTGTGCATGTGTATGTGATGTGTGCACACATGTGTATGAAGGTTCCCAGGGCCCAAAGGCGGATATCAGGTGCTTGCTCTGTCACTATGATTTCTGTCTTGTTTTGTTTTGTGAGAGTCCCACTATGTCACCCTGACTGTCCTAGAACTCTCTGTACAGACCAGGCAGGTCTTGAACTCACAGAGACCTGCCTGTCTCTGTCTCCTGAGTGTTGGTGCTACAGGCGTGTACCAGTACACCCAGCTTGCCTTATTCATTCGAAAGAGGGTTCCTCACTGTACCTAGAGCTAGGCTGGTAGCCAGCAAGCCCGTGATCCTCCTGCCCCTACCCTTCACAGTGTTAGAGTCACAAATATGCATACGACCACACCTGGATTTTTACATGGATACTGGGGATTTGAACTCATGTCCTCATGTTTTTACATCTAGCACTCTTACCTGCTCACTCACATGCCCAGCCCTTGCTCTGTATTTTAAATTGCAGTTTTAAGTGATTATTAGTAATATACAGAACGCTATTCCAAACCTTGAATCCCAGCACTAGGAACTGGGAGGGAAGAGACTGGCAGATCTCTGTAAGTTCCAAGCCAGCCTGGTATCTGGTCTATATAGCAAGTTCCAGACAGGTCAGAGGTGCACAGGAAGACCCTGTCTCAAAAAAAAAAAGGTGGCTAACTCACCATGTCGCTTCTCTTCTGTGTGTGTGTGTGTGTGTGTGTGTGTGTGTGTGTGTGTGTGTGTGTAAGTCTGTGTGTGTGTGTGTGTGCCTGCGTGTGTGTATATGTATGTGTGGTATATGTGTATCTGTGTGTGTATGTGTGTGTCTGTAGTATGTGTGTGTGTGTACCTGTGTGTGTGTGTGTATGTATGTATGTGTGGTGTATGTGTATCTGTGTGTATGTGTGTGTGTGTTTGTGTATGTGTGTGTGCCTGTGTGTGTATATGTATGTGTGGTATATGTGTATCTCTGTGTGTCTGTGTATGTGTGTGTGTGTGTGTATGTGTATGTGTCTATGTATGTGTCTATGTGTGTGTCTGTGTGCTCTGCTCCCAGTGTTTTGATAACCTCTTGGTACAATCTTTGAATACTTTCACTTCTGCATGGAGTGGGACACTGTAGGAAAGGCTTTATCCTGGGGAGAGGCAAGCATTCACAGGACCCCAGAGCTGTGCTGACCTTTTCCTTGAAGACTGCCAGAATCAAGGCAGTTGCTGGAGGCCATCACGTTCAAGTCAGGCACCTGCCTCAGGGTGTCATGGGCTGACACTTTGGCAGAGCTCTCAGAAGCAGCTGCTCCATGTTCACTCACGTGGGGAGTGCTCTGGCTGCACTCCCAGTGCCCTCTAACTGAGCTCTCCACGGCTTCTCTCGCTTCAGCTGCCCCATCTCGAAGGCCCTAGGTCCTTTATTCTCTGGTTAGCCCGGGTTGGACAATGTTTTTCCAACCTCGTCTGTGGCTTCCCATCTGCCAC
Organism: Tokudaia tokunoshimensis; assembly: GCA_036184795.1. NCBI lineage: Eukaryota > Metazoa > Chordata > Mammalia > Rodentia > Muridae > Tokudaia > Tokudaia tokunoshimensis. The sequence goes on from BTHU01000017.1 coordinate 71,393,374, forward strand.
TCACACTGCAGAATCCCTCACAGTCCATAGCTCGCCCGCAGCCCATTCTCTGCTTTCTAAGGCTGCCATGTGCCCGTTGCTATTTCAATGTGGCTTGAGGACAGATGACTGATAAACAAGAGCATTCACTTCCCCATTCAGAGTCGGAGGCAGGGAGAAAGGCCCCACATTATACACGTAGCATATGTATATTGCAGGAAGTTTAGACAGTATGCAAAAATGCTAAGAATGGTAATTGCTCTCAACACTTGGTACATATTCATATGCCCCACCGCCTCTCCTTTTTAAGACAGTGTCTCACTATGTATTCCAGATTAATTCCAATTCTCAGTCTTCCTTCCTGCTTCAACCTCTGGAATGCTAGGACTTGTGCCACCACATTTCTTTCTATTTTTTTTAAGATTTATTTCTTTTATGTATATGAGTACATTGTAGCTGTCTTCAGGCACACCAGAAGAGGGCATCAGATCCCATTACAGATGATCATGAGCCACCATGTGGTTGCTGGGAATTGAACTCAGGACCTCTGGAAGAGCAGTCAGTGTTCTTAACCGCTGAGCCATCTCTCCAGTCCCCTCGTCTGCTTTTCTTACATGTTCAAGAATAGCATAGTTACTCTCCCTGCTTCCACTTCTGCTTCTTTACAATCCACTGATAATGACGTTTCCATTGACCCACTGAGATCAAGCGTAGCTCTCACCTAGACAGAGCTGCCTAAGGTCATAATGGCAAGGTGAACCAACAGTAGGGTTTTAACGTAATGCTGGAGCAGAGCTGGGGTGGGGAGTTCTTCACCATGGATGGCTTCCTCATGAGAGAAAGCTGAAGGACACAGCCACTGTATTGACACTCACTTTGTGTCTAGAAGAACCTGGTTGAAGACACGGATGGCAGTTTTTCACATCTGTTAAGGTTTATTTGTCTGATACTTCTCCAGCCGACTGAGACAAAAAGTTCTGAATACATACAAACTGTGTCTATCCCACTGGTATCTGCATTCAATAAAGAAATTCTTATGCTCTAAACACATTTCTTTATTTATGTGGCCAGTCTTCAACCGATTTCATCGAAGAAGCACTTGACAAATTCAAAGCACATTATCTCTTTTAATCCTTCCAATCTCTCCCACGTTCCAGGCTAGCCAGTCAGTCATTGACAGAGGTATTTGCCCAAAGTCATGAGGCTTGCCAACGGTAGACTTGGGGCTCAAATTCATGTGGTGTTGGTATTTCCCTTTTAGAACTTCAAATAAAAGGACTAAGAGACCAAAAGTTAGGTAGGATCCCTATGCTCAAATGAGAAAAGCTAGGGCTGGAGAAACAACTCCGTAGATAGAGGACTTTCCACACCAGCATGAGAACCAGAGTTCAGGTCCCAGCACCCACATAAAACACAGACATGTGGCTATAAACTGAGCGTGGGAGACAATGACAGAAAATCCCTAGGACAAGCTAGCTAGCCAGACTACGCAAATAAGCAAGCTCCAGGGTCAGTAAGACCCTGGATCAGTAAATAAAGCAAAGATCAATCCAGGAGGACATCTGACACCCATCTCTGTCCTTCACATTCATATGTATGCACACCCACACACATACAAACACTGCACATCTATACATACATACATACTGCACACATGTACGCACGTACACAGAAAATAAATAAATAAAAAGAGCTTGTGTCTGTTTCACAATACAGATTTCTGACTCTCAGCTTTTTGTCCTATAAAATTAAGATCGAGGGCAAGATGAAGATGAGCAAGAGTAAAGATATCTTTCCCCCAAGGATGACAACCACCTCAGGTCAATTCCTGCCTCTCCATGGCGGAAGGAGAGAAATGAGTCCCATAAGTTGTCCTCTGATACACACACACACACACACACACACACATACTATACATATATATGCACATATACATATATGTATATGATAATAATGATATCTATATTGTGAGATTGTTGATTATTGTAAGGTTTGAATACGATCTTCCATAAATCATTGGTAGGCCATTTGTTAACATTAATCAACAACAATCCATCCATATTTGCAGAGTTAGATCCACTTAGGTTTTAGACAAATAGGAAAGGAAGGTTAGGATTGAAGGCACGGAGTGAGTAAGTGAATTCTCCAGCTCTCATCCCAAGTCTACGGTTGTCTTTTAGCCCTTAATAAGTAACTGAAGGATTCTGATGACACTGTGTGTGGACAGTGAAAGTCTTTGTGGTTGGAGGAGGCAGCAGGAATGTTGCTTCCTGTGTCTCATTTTCCCCACTATGAAGCATGGAAATGGCTCCATCCCACTCTGTTTACGGAGCATGCTGTGGTCTTTGATGCAAAGCACTGCACATCTGTGCCCTCACCGCCCAGGCCTCACACAAATGCAGCCTTTGTATGAGGCGCCAAGCACCTGGCCTCCCTGATGAGGGGTGGGGGGTGGGGGACTCTCTAGACTTCCAAAAGGCACTAATGCCAATTTGCATGTTTCTCTCCAAACAGGAGGTTTTTAATGAAATGCAAACCATGAAGAGTCTTCTCTAATCTCTTCCTTTTTCCGGAATCATCTGCCCCTCTCCCCACCCCACCAGGCATGTTTCTAGTTTCTTCGGGCCCACCTCCATTTGCTTTCTGTTCTGGTGGTAGCAGATCTCCACGCACTCCTGCCATTGAAGGAATAAATAGGCCGGCTGCAGTTTAGGATTAGCAGGGCCCTCGCTGGGGCTGGGGAATCTGCACGGTTGACAGCTGCCTGGGGTGATGGTGGCGGAAGAAGTTCTTGGAGCTTGTGCCTGGAGATCCTCTGTGTGGTAGACACGGCAGGTGTGGACCTCAGACGCCGCACAGAGACGAATGTGAGGAGGCTCAGTGCAGCGCTGGCAGCCCTGACTGAGGGGGCTCCACAAGCTGCCGCTCCATTCGCCTCCAGCCTGTTCTCTATGCCTTCTGCCCACAGGCGGCACGACAGGTGGAAGAGACGTGAAGAAGCATGGAAGGAAGGGCTCAGAAACCTTGCAGCATAGTGCACAGACTGAGCGGGTACTTGGGGTACAATGCGTGTGTCTCAAAGACTGCCGGGAAGCTGGACGGAAAGACAGAGCTGAGAAGGAAGCCTCCCTCCCGGAGTGGGGGTGCACCACACTGGATGCCACGCAGCCTGTGCAGGGCAAGACTGTTTTCATTATTCTCTGGCTCACACATCGCCGGCTCATGTGGCGCACATGAGCTCACTGCTGATTCTGGAAAACTTTTTGTCTTAAAAGTTTTTAAATGGCTTCACGGTAAAAGTGTTAACCCACCCACCAAAATTAAAACGCTACTCAAGCCTTCTCTGTTGGATATTGCTAAGTCTTGCTTTCAGGGTTTCTGTGAGGGTTGAAGGGCACACGGAGCTTCTCTGAGAGGATCACTGATAGCACATACCTGGCTCCTTCAGCTCTCCAACTGTCCCTCTTAACTCTTCCTCCTCACCCAGGGCTCAGGGCCAGACTAGTTCCTAAGGCTCAGTGTGCTCTCTGATCACAGCTTTCCTCCCAGGAGTCCTCCGAATCCTAATCTTGTTTTGACTTTTTTTTTTTTTAAGGCAGGATCTCACTATGTAGACCAGGCTGGCCTCACACAGATCTACTTGACTCTGAGTGCTGGGATTAAAGGCAGGGCACCACCATATCTGACTTGTTTTGTCTTTTAACTTCTGGAAGTACCTAAGATGAAGTGTACAGATGCAGTATTTTGAAAAGCACAATCATGCAACCTATGCACTCACGTCTCCACAGAGAAGACCAATAGAGATGTGGGCTTCAAAGGCACACACATTTACATTGTCCCAGAACGTTCTTTCCCAGCCCCGCCCACTGATCTCTGGCTATCTCTCCCTGGTTCTTACAGCATTGCTGCTCTGTCATCTTTTATAATAGAGTCATTAGCTTTTGTTCTCCTTTCCATTGTTGAGCAGTGTTCAATCATGTGAATATAACACAAAGTATCCACGAATCAGCTGGTATCGGTTTGAGTTAGTTTCAATTTGAGACTTTGTAAATAAAATCCCCATAAATATGCTTATACAAGTCTTTGCTTGAGCGTTTTCATTCCCATTGGGTAAACGCTGAGGAGCTGAACTCTAGGTTATCAACTATGGGCATGCTTAGCTTCCTGAGACACTGGCTTTCTCAAAATGGCCGCACAGTTTTATACTCTTGACATGTGGGAGGGAGTCGATACTGACTTTGTATTTATTTATTTATTTAGGTTTTTCGAGACAGGGTTTCTCTGGGCAGCCTTATTGTCCTGGCACTTGCCGCTTGCTCTGTAGATTAGACTGGCTTCAAACTCACAGAGATCCAACTGCCTCTGCTGGGATTAAAGGTCTGAACCACCACTGTCTGGCTGACTTTTTCTTTTTAATTTTTAATTTTTGTTTATTACTTTTGAGGGAAAATTTGATATAAGAGAGTTGATATAGGGCCTCACTATGTAGCCAAAACTGGGCCACAAAACGGAAATGGAATTCACCATCTTCTTGTTTGGCCTTCCAAGAACTGGAGCTATAGCCACTTCTGATCTCTCTCTCTCTCTCTCTCTCTCTCTCTCTCTCTCTCTCTCTCTGTGTGTGTGTGTGTGTGTGTGTGTGTGTGTGAAAACAGGCTTTAAAAGTTGACTTCAGAAGTCTTTCTCAATCACTTTCTACCTTATTCATCGAGGCAGGACCTCTCAATTGATCCCAGAGTTCATCGATCATACCAGTCTCCCTTCTCTTTGCTTTCAGAGTGCTGAAAAGTCCCAGAGAGGCATCATACGCCGCTGACATTTATGTAGGTTCTGAGCATCTGAGTTGCAGTCTTCACACTAGCACAGCAAGTACTTTTGGACCCTGAGCCATCTCCCAGCCTGAAAGAAATCTCTTTTATAGAGTGTGAGTCTATGATGTCCAAGTGTTCTTCCCACCTTTCACTGGTCTGTCTGCTCATATTTTTGTTAATTTTGGAGATGTTTATATAGTCCATTTCTAAGCCCTTTGGCAGATGTTTTTTGAATACTTTTCTTCCTGCCCGTGATTTCTATTCAGTTCCTTGAGAAGCTGTTTTAATAAGTAGACTCCTTTTGAGACAGGCTCTCGCTCTAATGCAGGCTGGGTTCAGACAGCCCTCCTTCACTCAGCCTTCTGAATGCTGGGGTGACAGACACACACCCCAAAGCCTAGCTTTCCTAACTACATTGCAAATAACTATGGAAAAGGGTAAGAAAGTGAACACAAACAACTTTAGACACAGCTTTTCCATGGCATCTTCTTAACTCAAGACAAAAAAGCACAAATATTAAACCCCAGCTTGCTTCACAATTTTACCATCAACAATTGTGAAAGTGCTTTCTATGAATCTTAGAAATGAGTCATGAAAATGGGAACCGGGATTTTCACAGAAAAGGGAAAGGTGTACGCTGGGGCCTGGACACAGGAACTGGTGAGCACTGATCCTTACTGCCACGTGGGTAATACCATACTGGCAGACGAAAGGTGGCCATAGAAGAGGGGTTTTTACACCGTGCATGATTGGCAAGTGCTACAAGTGTCACGCGAGCAGGCACTCACATGGATGTGCGGATATGGGTGCCCACACAGACATGGGCAGAAGGCAGAGGAGGATACTGGCTCTCTTCCTCCGGCGCTCCGTGCTTTATTGCCTTCAGACAGGGTCTCTCTCTGAACTAAAAGCTCGGTGTTTCCAACGAGGTTAGCCAGCCAGGAAGCTCTCCGGATCTGCCCGTCTCTGCCTCACAGGGCCAGGATTCCATGATAAGTGAATGCTGGGGACTCAGCTCGTGGTTGCAGAACAAGCAATCTAACCCGCTGGGCCCAAATCTGGGCCCAAATCAGATACGTTATACCTGGGTGAGCTTAATAAAAGCACGTCTCTGGGAGGGAATGAAGGGCGATGGCAAACACAGGAAACTAGCATCATTTCTGTGGTGGTGGGACAAACTTGGAGACAACCTATACTTCCCTGCTCTGCTGAAAGCGCCTAGCCACACCAAAAATGACCACGGTCGAGCATGCATCTTAGTGTCTAAACAAACACTTCTTTTCTTAAAGGAACCAGGGCTTGAAGCCATGGCAGATGCTTTGACTGGGACAAGAATTAAATCTGAGCCGGGCAGTGGTGGCGCACGCCTTTAATCCCAGCACTTGGGAGGCAGAGGCAGGAGGATTTCTGAGTTCGAGACCAGCCTGGTCTACAAAGTGAGTTCCAGGACAGCCAGGGCTACACAGAGAAACCCTGTCTCCAAAAACAAAAAAACAAAACAAACAAACAAAAAAAGGAATTAAATCTATCAGAGAAAGACCAAAAGGCACAAAGTATTTAAAGAATGGTGGGGACTATAGCAAGAAAGATCCAGTTTAAAGGAACTCCTCAAGTGTGGGACAACTCAAGCATCAAGATTAGTAGCATTGGTAACATAATTCACCAAATAAATCCATGAATCTCAGAGAGGGAGAGGGAGAGAGGGAGGGAGAGGGAGAGGGAGAGGGATGGAGAGATTCTCCCCTAACACCTCTGGAGGGGACCAGTCTTCCTTCTAACCCAGGGAATCCCATTTTGAACTTTCTAGCCTCCAGAAAATGGAAGTGTGCTATTTCAATTCACTCTGTGGTAATTTGTTACATTAACAAGTTGATTAAAAAGGCACCTTAGCCAAAGGACGAAAACCACCACCACACTAGCACCTCACATCACGGTGCTGGAAATAACTCGCCATTACCTCTGCCAGAAATGTGCTGTCTGAACCTAGTCATGAGGAAACAGTCACACTCAAACTGAGGGCCATTCTGTAATGAAACTGCCCTGTACTCTTCAAAAATATCAGTCAGAAATACCATAGGCCTGGGATGTGCTCCAGATTAAAGGCGACTACAGCGACTTAACTGACCTCAATGCTAAGTAGTCAGCAAGAAAACATTTTATTCCTTTGTTATAAAGGACATTATTTATTAGAACAGTTAGGAAAAATTTTAAAATGGCATATATTAGCAAATAATACTATTTTTATATTATTTCCTTTTATTTATTTTTAGGTAGGGGCTCACAATGTAGCCCAGGCTGACCTCAAACTTCCAATCTTCCAGCCTCGGCCTCCTGAAATTATAGGTATGCAACACCGCACATGCCATTCCAGACTTTTATCAATCACAGGACTGTGATTGATAAGAAAGCTCCTCTGTTTTATTCTTCCATTAATTTATTTATTCACTTTACATCCCAATCACTGCACCCCTCCCCCAGGCTCCCCAAAACACATCTACTTATAAAGCTCTATAGGAATGTTTATAGACAAAAGCAAACTGTGCATGACCTTTGTTTGTGGAGGCCAGGGGATGGGGAGAATGTGCTGTAAGCTATCAGGGTGTGCACATTTAGTCCTACTTGGGAGGCTGAGACAGGAGGATGGCTTAGACCTGGAAGTTTGAGCCAACCTAGCAGCACAGACAGACCACTTCTCAGAAAAGAGAAGTAGGGGGAGTTAAGGCTCTAACTCAATGATAAACATTGGTATAGAAAGAGGAAAGCTTGGACTAGAGATATAGAACAGTTGGTAGAACTCTTGTCTAGTATACACAAAGCCCTGAGTTTGATTCCTAGCACACCATGAAACTAAACATGGAGGCACACTCCTGAAATCCCAGCAGAGGTGAATGCAGGAAGATCCTATGTTAAAGGCCATCCTACGACACATAGGCCATCCTCAGCTACATGAGACCCTGTCAGAAAGGGGAAGAGTGGGGGAGGGAAAATATGAGTCCAGGTAAAGAGTATACGGGGAATCTCTGTGCTTCTGTGCTGTTTTTGCAACTTTTTTGGAAATCTAAAATTATTTTTAAGAAGTTTCTTTTTTCTTCTTCTTTTTTTTTTTTGGTTTTTCGAGACAGGGTTTCTCTGTGTAGCCCTGGATGTCCTGGAACTCACTCTGTAGACCAGGCTGGCCTCAAACTCAGAAATCCATCTGTCTCTGCTTCCCAAGTGCTGGGATTAAAGGCGTGCGCCACCACCGCCCGACTAAAAAAGTTTCTATGCAAAATAAAAAGACAAGGGACAAACTCAAGAATAAAAGTATCTAGTCAGGAAATGGTGTGAGTAAGAGAACCTAAAATCATTCACACTGGAGAAAAAGCCAGTCTTCTTCAAATGAGCAAAAGATAGGAATAGGCGGCACCTTGAGAAGAAAACCAAATGTCCAAGGAGTAACCATGTGCACTTGCTGGTTTGTGACAGGGTTTCCCTCTGTACCCAGGCTGCCTCTCACTCAGGACCCTCCCACCTAAACCTCCGAAATGCTGGGATTACAGACCTGTGCCACCAATCCTCACCACCAATCTGCATTGTTAAAGTAGAAGGACAGTATTAATTATCAAAAAGGTTGCTAACAAACACAAAAAAATTGATTAAAGTTTTCACATATCAGATTGAGAACAGCTAGGTATCTCCAACCTCAGTGAGAAGGTATAGAAAAATACTCACTGTCATTTGCTTCTGGCACAATCTTTGGGGGAAAAAAAAAGGAATACCCAGAGGGATTTTAACTCCATATTCCCTTTTGATTACTAAGAACTCATACAAGAGTAACATAACCTAAAAAGACATTCACAGGTGTTCATTGAAACATTGTAGTGACAAGTACTTAATCAGCCTAACGCAGAGCAATGAAGTTTTAAGGAAATGAACCACAGTGGAAAACTGAACAAGGAGAGAGGATGCATCATCCTGAGACTATTTCTGTGGAGCATTACAGGAAAAACGGAAGATGCATATATATATAAGCCCATCTGTGTCCGCATGCATTATATGACATGGAAAGACACACACCAGCAGGAGCCCAGCCCTCTGACAGGATTCCAAGAGCAAAACTGGCCCAATGCAGAAGACCCTCCACTCTTTACTAAGTGCCAATTAGATTTTAGATGGTGAGCTCCTAGCTCCCTGCTCACTTAACAGAGTCACAAGATTTAGAAAATTTTGTATTCAGAAAGTTAACTAATAGTCAGTATTCCTATCTCATCTGTAAAATTCAGGAAAACATTTACAAATACACTGGGAGAGAGACTCTGAGACCTGAATGAGGGTGTCTTGATTCTCAAGGAGCATTAAACCTGACGGAGCTGGTGCTGACACTCTTCCAGTTGATAGGAGCAAGCTGTGCTGGCCATGATGGCTTCGCCATGCTGGCTTACGCCTATAATGCCGGCATTCAGGAGGCCAAGGCAGGAGGACCAACCTGGGCTAAATAGAGAGGGAAACCCCAGTTCAATCGATTACTTTTTATTATATAATTTTATGTTCACTAGTGTTTTGGTTGCACATGTGTCTGTGTGAGGACGTCAAAAGCTTTGAAACTGGAGTGACAAACAGGTATGAGCTGCCATGTAGGACCCGGGAATTGAACCCGGGACCTCTGGAAGAGCAGCCAGTGCTCTCAACTGCAGAGCCAACTCTCCAGCCCCCTGATTGCTTAATTTTTAAATATACTAGTAAATACAATCTGAAGGTCTGGCAGGTAACCAACAGGAGCATAACATCACAAGGAAGTCTGTGAAATGCCAATATTCTAGTCCTGGTCTATGGAACTCCCTGAGAATCTCCCAAAGGGGGCCCCTGCTTTCACCCTGTAAGTCTGAGGAAGCAGACGAACAGAGAGAATCAGCTCCTCTCAGAACCAGAAGGAAGTACACATATGTAGGACCAAGAGAAGAGAGAGAGAAAAAGACACCAAGCTTCAGCTGTCCACACACCAAGAGAGCAAGGAGATCAAACAGTAAATGTGCTGCCACAGCTGCCACAGCCGGAGCAGGTAGGGGAGGTAGCAGGCTGTGGAGCAGCTCAGAACAAAGTGTGACAACGTGTATGGATGATTATGTATGATAACAGCGTCGAAATGAAACTCACTACCACGTATGCTAACTAGAAACTAGGTAAATTTAAAAAAAAAAAAAGAAGAAGAATAACAGGAATCCAGAGTAGGTCAAGGCCAAGACAAGGTCCAGAGTTGCTATAGCAACAGATGTGCATTCCTTCTCACTCTATATGAAAGGTTGAACCTAATCCATAAAAGCCCCAAAGAGTTTGAAAGCCCTCCATGCCTCGCCCCCTCCACAGCACTACCTTCTGAAGACCCTCAACGAGTCATGCTCCTTTCTTATTTTTTTTTCCCTCTTCCCTTTCTCCCAACCAAATCGTTTCGAGTCCCACTCGTCTGGACCCTGTTCATTCTGGCCCATAGGTTCTTTATTTGTTTCTCATTACGGATGGTTGTAAGCTACCATGTGATTGCTGGGATTTGAACTCATGACCTCTGGAAGAGCAGTCGGTGCTCTTAACCTCACCAGCCTGCGTCATGTTCCTTGAAGGAGGTAAATAATGAGAGAAAAAAATATTTTTTCCTTTGAGTCAGGGTCTCACTACATATCCCCGATGGCCTGAACTCTATGAAACCAGGCTAAATAGACCTAAACTCACAGAGCTGCCTCTGCCCACCAAGTGCTGGGATTAAACTTTTTTTTAAGATTTATTTTATGTATATGAGTACACTGTGGCTGTCTTCAGACATACCAGAAAAACTCATCAAATCCCACTACAGATGGTTGTGAGCCACCACAGGGTTGCTAGAAAGTGAACTCAGGACCTTTAAAAAAGCAGTCAGTACTCTTAACCACTGAGCCATCTCTCCAGTCCAAAACCTTTTTTTTTTAAAAAAAAAAAAAGATTTACTTAATTGTCTGGGGGTTGGTGAGGCACACCTTTAATCCCAGCAATCAGGAGGCAGAAGCAGGCAGATATCTCTATGAGTTCCAGGTCAGCCTGGTCTACAGAGCAAGTTCCAGGACAGTCAGAGCTACTACAGGGAGAGACTTTGTCTCAAAACTCAACAACAACAACAAAGATTTATTTAATTATATTTATATGTATCTGTGTGCGATGTTGTGTCTTCAAAAGACAAAAGTAGATGTTGGATGCCTTGTAGTTGGAGAATTTACAGGCCTCATGTGAAAACTGGGGTCCAAACTCCAGTCTCTGATAAAGCAGTAACACTTTTAATGGGCAAGACATTTCTCCAGCCCCTTTTTGGGTTTTGAGACAAAAGTCTCATGAAGCCGGTCTGACCTGAAACTCACAATGTAGGGAAATGGCCTTGAATTTGGGCTCTTACGTGCTTCAGTTGTGGTAAACCTCGAGAAACTGTTCAATTGCGCAGAAAAGCAAACCACCATAGAAGAGATACCATCTGCCATGCACTGCACAGCTGCTAACTGGAAACCCTTTAAATCTTTAGGAAACTGCAAGTTAATAGGCAATATTTCCCGCTCGTGGAAATAAACTTTGTCCTACAGCAAAACTAGGCCCATGCTCATTCCCATAGGGACCTCCACCCATGTGATCACCGAGAAACTTCCCTTATGGGCCTGTGTGTTCCCAGGCAAAAGTGGATTTATAATCTTCTTTTGAATGAGAAATTAATCAGAGCTATTTTGAATCAATCACAAAGAGCAAAATATCCTATTTCCTAAACATACCAGAATCAAAAGTTCTGTGTGCTTTCCTGTGGTTCTGTGGTCTTAAGATGCTACAGAACTAAATCATCTAGAGAAAAGACACATAGTGAGTTTCTACCTTTACAGTGGGCTGAGGCCCAGATAACAACCTGAGCAAAGACAAGCTGGGCGTGATGGCACGTGCATGTAAATCCCAGCAGTGAGGAGACCAATGCAGAAGAATTGCTCTAAACCCTACCTCAAAACAAAACAAACAATTTGACCAAAGTCTTAATGGTTTCTGAGGCATTATCTTGTTAGTTCAGGCTGGCCTCATACCTGTTTTCTGTTTGGTTTGGTTTTTTGGGTTTTTTTGGTTTTTTTTGGTTTTTTTTTTGTTTTTGTTTTTTTTTTTGGTTGGTTGTTTTTGGTTTTGTTCTATTTTGTTTGGCTGTTTTTCTTTTTGAAACAGGTCTCCAGTGTCTCAAATTGTCCTCTAAGACCAAGTGAGCCTTTCTCCAAACGCCCCCCTCCCCCCAAAAAAACATACAATTCCTGTTTCTACCCATTCCTGCTAACTCTTTATAAAGTTTGCAATATCTAGGCTGGAGAGACAATTCAGTGGTGCGGAGTGTATACTGTCCTTGCAGAGGGCCAGAGTTCAGGACCCTGCATGAACATCTTGTGGCTCATACCCCCGGCAACTCCAGCTGCAGGGGATCTGGCGACTCTGGCCTCCAACAGCACCTGCATTCACACTCACACACACATACACATACACACTTGCCCGTGATTTAAAATAATAACAATTAATCTTTTTTAAGTTTACAAGTTCTGTTGTTCCGGAGCATTTTTTCCAAATACTTTCACTTCAGCGTGGTTGAGAGTTCATCTGGTTTTCGCATTTGGTGGCAGAGGTACTGCTGGGGATGAAGCCCACAACTTTGTGCATGCTAAGCAAGGACCTACCACCGGGCGACACTCCTGGGCCCAGGTTATTTTTAGTTTCACAGTTGTCATTTTGCTGAGACCATCTAAAGTTCTGTGTCCTTGGGGTTTTCATACTTCAGGCCCATGACCACAGGAATAGGGTGTTGTTATATATTCAAATTTCAGACTTAGGCCTGCATTAAGTAAATGTCGGGATTTTAAAGGGAAGTCCCAGGAAGTTTCAGTACGTTTGTCAAAGTCCACTAGCTTGTTTCCTCTAGTTCACTGATTTCTTATCTGGACAGATCCAATAAATAGCTCACATGACCTCTGAGCAAAGACAACGCAAGCATCTTCGATGTGAAACACATGAAAGTGACATTCAACTGACCTACGTCAGCTGACTCGTTGACCTTAAATTGAAAGCCAGCCCCACATAAATCTGTACATGAATTTATAACAGGTATAGTCATAATTGCCAAAACGTTCAATAGGTAAAGGGAAAGGCAAAACATGGGATGTCCATATAACGAGATGCTAATCAGAGACATGGAAAAATGAGCTATCAGCCACAGAGATGAGGAGGAACAACCCCACCCACCACACACACACACACACACACACACACACACACTCCAGTCTGTGACACCACACCCAGCAGCATGAAGGAATCTTACACACACCCTGCTGGATGAAAGAAACCAGTATCTACAGCATAATTCTGATTGTGTGATGTTCTAAGAAAGGCAAAACTATAAAGACAGAGAAAATCAAGGAGCATCAGTGCAGGGATTTATGGGGGCGGGGGGTGTGAAACTATTCCGGGTGAGCTATAGTGGTAAGATTGGATCATTCAGCTGCCCACACCCACAGAACACAGGAAGGGAAGCCTGTAGACCTCAGGCAACAATGTTTCTAATTAGTGTGCCACCTGAAACATATGCACCCCACTAACGTATGGTGTGAAAAATAGAGGTTGGGATGGGGACACATGGGAAATCTTTTTTTTTTAATAAAACTCAAATCTTTTTGGTGTTTTGGTTTTTGTTTTGTTCTTCTTTTAGACAGAGTCCATTAGGTAGTCTGTCTGGCCCACAGCGTTTATGTAGACCAGGCTGACTATAAACTTACAGAAAGCCATCGATTCTGCTGGAATTACAGGCATGAGTAACTGCACTCACCAAATCCTATTAATCATTAAAATCTGCTGAAAATGTCAGTGGTTATAGGACATACCCATGGGACATACCTGAAATCCAGCACTTGGAAACTAAAGCTACATAGAAAGTTAGGTGCCAGCCCAGGCTACAAAACTAAAATAATTATTAATTAATTAAACTGTTGGAAATGACTTAATGGCATGCTGTAGCTTTCTAGGCAATTACTAGAAACAAGGCTTTAGTGGCTGGATCGGTTTAGGAAATTAGACTTTCTGAAATGGTTGGTCAACACTTTAACCTGCTTCCTATGAAAACAGCACCCACTTCCAGCCCTACCATCCTCCCTCCCCATCCCCAACCCTTCACAGAGCTTCTCTAGTTCATCCTTCTCTCTCTGCCACCTGTCACTTTCTCAGGGACATCTACTACCATCAGACTGTCACCAATACATATCAGTAAGACCAACAGTTACTCCGTGTGGCAGGCAAAAAGGTACACCTGCCCTGAAAAAAAAATGTGCTAATTTCCATAATGACTTAATAATTAAACAGGTGAAGTGGATTTTGTAATTATGATTAAGTTGAGGACTTTGAGATATAAAATCATTCTTTTTTTTAAGGATTTATTTACTTTATGTATGTGAGTACACCGTCAGACACACCAGAAGAGGGTATTGGATTCCACTACAGATAGTTGTGAGCTACCATGTGGTTGCTGGGATTTGAACTCATGACTTCTGGAAGAGCAGTCAGTTTTCTTAACTGCTGAGCCATCTCTCCAGCCCCATAAAATTATTCTAAACTATCCTTGTGAACCCAATGTAATTACAGGGAGCCTTAAGAACAAGGTAATGGGATTGCTGGGGGGCTTGGGTTGATTTTTGTTTGCTTTCAGTTCAGTCAAGATCTCACACTGTAATCCAGGCCTCACATTCAAAGCAATCCTACTGCCTCAACCTTCCAAATGCTGGGCTTACAGGCATGATCCACCATGCCTGAAAATGAAAGTGACGGGCTGAGGAGATGACTCAGTGTGTAAAGTGCTCATTTTCAAAGTCTGGGTTTCTGACTTCATTCCTAGCATGCTCAGGAAAAGCTCAGCTCACCTATAATCCTAAGACTGGGGTTTGCCAGCTAATCAGTCTAGCCAGTGAGTGGAGTGAGTGAACTTCATCATGTTCCATGAGAAACAGAGACCCAATCACACACACACACACACACACACACACACACACACGATGATATACATACATAACTATACAAATATAGTTGAGTGTGACAGAAGACACTTCACCCTCAACCTGTGACCTCCACACCAGCACACACCAATACATGTACCGACACACACTCGTACACACATGCACACAAATTAATTAATTTTTAGCCTGAAAGTGAGAGCGGCCAAGTCCTGAAAGCAGCCTACAGCAGTGGTTCTCAACCGCCCTAATGCTGCCACCCTTTAATACAGTTCCTCATGTTGTGATGACCCCCTCAACCATAAAATTATATAGTTGGTACTTCATAACTGTAATTTTTCTACTGTTATGAACTGTAATACAAATAGCTAATATGCAGGAGATCTGATATGTAACCCCTGTGGGGGTCATGACCCACAGGTTTGAGAACCGTTGGTCTAGAGCATGGCAAAGGTCATGACTAAGCCCTGGCTTTTTCCAGCAACACAGCCTTGAAACATGTCGATTTTAGACCTGGGAGATGTGTGGACTGTAAGAGGGGGTGGAAATGCACATCAGAAGTACACCTTAGCATTTGAGTCCCTAAGTTTGAGCCTCTTGCCCCAAAGCATAGAAGGAAAGAAGAGGAAGAGGAGACAGAAGGAGAGAAAGAGGGTGGGAGGAAGACTGAGTAAGTTTGTATTGTGGGGTTTTTTTTATTTTGGTTTGGTTTGGGTTTTTTTTGGGGGGGGTGGTGCTTTTTTTGGTTTGGTTTGGTTTGGTTTGGTTTTTCGAGACAGGTTTTCTCTGTGTAGCCCTGGCTGTCCTGGAACTCACTTGTAGACCAGGCTGGCCTCGAACTCAGAAATATGCCTGCCTCTACCTTCCAAGTGCTGGGATTAAAGGCATGTGCCACCACTGCCTGGCTAAGTTTGTATTATGTTAAGCCAGTAAATCTCTGCTAAATTGTTAAAGCAGCAATAGGAAATTCACATACTCTATGTACTTCCCTCACTGCACTCACCAAATGTCTTAATAACATGGTATATTTATTTAGCTACTAGGGGGTCTCACAAACTAGGATGCAAGATTGTACAATCTGGAATCACATGGAGCACAAAAGAGGTACTCTCAACAGATACTCATTGAAGGTAGAATTTGACCCCATCTTGGTTGGAGTCATTTGAATGCTGTGACACAAACGCAGACTCAGAGAAGTTGTATTACCAGCCCAAGGTGGATCAGCAATAGCATAGCCACAGAGCCTGTGGCTACTCAGCACTCCAGAACCTTGGGCAATCGATGACATGAGTACATAGATCCAGCCCACACAGTGGCACATGCCTGCAGGCCTGAGGCAGAAAGATCTGGAATTCAAGCTATGCTTGGCTACACAGGGAGGGAGAGGCTGACCTGAACTATAGGAAACCCTGTCTCAAAAGATAAAGAAGAACGCGGCACAGTTAGGGCTGGAGCACAAGGCACACAGCAGAGGACATTCTGGAAACCTTGAGAAGAAATGGAGCCTATCATGTAAAGCATGGGGTGTGCAGGGGTAGGGTTGAGGAGGAAGAGGAAACACAGTTTAGATCCTATTGAATGAGATGGTTTTGAATAAGAAATCCTTGGGAACAAGCTTCCTCTGGGCTGGGCCCAAGAGAGTGGCTCTTTATGACATTTTTGTTCTTTTTATGATGACAGGCAAGCAGGGGTACCATTCTGATCCTCTGCCATCAGCTGGACACCTTGTCACACTTTTGTCTTTCTTTCTACCCCCCCTACACACACACACACACACACACACACACACACACACACACCCTCCAATTCCCGGAGCTAAGGACCGAACCCAGGGCCTTGCACTTCCTAGGCAAGCACTCTACCATTGAACTAAATCCCCTACCCCTTTCTTCTTTTATGACAAAGCCTTGCTATGTAGCTCAGGCTGGCTGTCAACCCATACCTTAACTGGAATTATCCACAAGAGACGCCAACCCAGTTGCACTTGACTGTTCCCACAGATTCTCCCAAGCTTTTTGTTGAGACAAATAGTATCACAATGTACACACTTGCCTGAGTGGAGTTTTCCTAATCCATCCAGCCAAATCCTTTCCTAAATTCTCCCAATGGTCCTCGCCCACCCCATCCCCCAATCCCCACCCCCACCACCAGCCACCAGCAGTGACCAACACCTTCTCCTACAGGAGGCCCTGGCAGTGAAGTTATTTCCTAATTTCCTGAATTTGGCAGGGAAATCCATCCATAGTAGAATTGCCATTTTCGCCTATCAATCCCCAGACTGGTGAACTTCTAGGGGCCTTTTGAAAAGGATTTGACTGTTCATTGACTGTCCATGTTGTTTTCTTAATTTCATTTACTCATGGATGGTGGTACACTGTGTCACAGCCTGTGTGCAGAGGATAACTTTCAGGAGTCAGGTCTCTCCTTCCACCTCATGGGTCCTGCAGACTAAACTCAGATCACTGGACTGGGCAGCAAGTGCATTATTTGCTGAGCCATCTACCTCTATCTGTTTCTTTGAGGCAGGTTCTCAACTCTTAACTGAAGATGACCTCTGTGTAGCCCAGGTTGGCTCTGAACTCACATAGATCCTCCTTCTTCAGCCTCTGGAATGCAGGGATTGCAGGTATAAGCCACCACACTACTTCTGTTTTAATTTGAATTTTTAAATTTGAATTTTATGAGTGAGGTCAGACATTTTTCCATGTTCATACAATTCACTCCCATTCTCTTTTGAGAATTAGAGAGATCACTTTTAAATCAGGATAAGGAGGGTGGGTGGGGAAAAGAAATGAGCATCTGCTCCAAGGTATGGCCCAGCATCCCTAATCACCTCCACCTCCACCTTCTCTCAGACGAGTGACACCGATTGGTGGAGACTAGTGCCAGTCTCTCAGACGAGTGATCCTGATTGGTGGAGACGAGTGCCAGTCAGACACTGTCGCTGCCATTGTAGTTCATCATGAGCTACTTTCTATAATGTTAAGGAATTGTTTATAATATTTATTATTTTTATTATTTATTTACAAAAATAGAATTATTTGTAATGCTTTTTTGCACCTCCTTAAACTTTATACCAAGCCCAGTTCCTGTCACCCTAGTCCTGGCCCAGTCGTTTTCCCCAATTCGAAAGACTACTCTTTCCACGGAGCTTCCCGGAATGGTAGATTACTAAATAGCATCATGCTGCACGTGACAGAGCAATCTGGCTACAACGTCTGTCAGGCCACTGATCTCCTGGGGCTGATTCAGTTGATCTGGCTGGCGAGGCAGCCCTCCCTCTCCCCTTCCTCCCTTTTTACTCTTTGTGCCTTTCCTGAAGATGCACAGGCAGGGAAAGATGACAACCTTCCCTGTAGAGGAGAACCAGACCTCAGTTAAAGGCATCCAAGTGGATGCTTTCTGCCGTTAGAGCCGTCCCATGAGCTCTCAAGGAGTGCATTACTCCACTGCTACGTTTCTTTCTTTTTTTTTTTTTTTTTTTTTTTTAGTTTTTCGAGACAGGGTTTCTCTGTGTAGCCCTGGCTGTCCTGGAACTCACTCTGTAGTTCAGGCTAGCCTCGAACTAGAAATCCACCTGCCTCTGCCTCTCAAGTGCTGGGATTAAAGGCGTGCGCCACCACTGCACTGCACCGCTATGTTTCTTGGGGAGTACATCACTCCACAGCTACATTTCTTGGGGACCACCTAAAAAGGGTTTTGTTTTGTTTTGTTTTGTTTTTTAACCTACAGAATATTTTATTTTTCCTATCTCCAAAATAAAAAAATAACAATAATCATAGCAATCTATGATCTGTGATAAAATCTATAGGAGGGCCTTAAGATAGGGCTCAGTGGATCAAAGTTGATACTGCTCTTACGGAGGACCTGCATTTGGTACCTGGCACCCAGGTTGGGCAGCTCACAACTGCCTATAAAATCAGCTGGGGGCGGGGGATCAGATGCCTCTGGCCTCTGAGCATATGTGCACTCATGGGTGCCTCTCCTTTCTCTCTCTCTCTCTCTCTCTCTCTCTCTCTCTCTCTCTCTCTCTCTCTCTCACACACACACACACACACACACACACACACACACAATTAAAATTAATTTAAATATATATTTTTATGTGTAAGTGGTCTTCCTATAAATATCTTATTTTGCTTTTACTTTCAATTAAAGGAAACTGGACTTCTCTTTTCTATGTTGGCATTACCAACATTACAATTTGCTCTAATGTAATGTAAATAACTACAATACACTCAAAAGCTATTTTAACTAATAGAGTAAAACCTCTAGAAGATACCCTGTACCAAGGGATGCTTCATCTGTGAGGTTGAACACAGGGAGAAGGCCTGAGATTTCAGTCTTGCTCAGAACGGTGTTCAATTTAAAATGTGGATTGCCTACTTCTGGAATTTTCCATTTAATATATTTCAGCTATAGTTCATCCTAAATAATTGAAAACTCAAAAAGGGAAACCATCGTCTACACCACAGCTTCCAGATCACTTGTCAGATGAGGAACTCTTTCCATTAGCCCTGGCACCTGTCCTCACAGGAACCCTGAGTGCTCCTCTCAGTGAGGTACATTCCTGTAATTATAACCATTGTGCATACACTGTATCTGTGATGTTCAAATACAAGAGACCAGGCTCTGTCAGGGGGAGAGAAGACACAGTTGCCGTGACGCTTTCACCTGTATTCTTTGGTCAGCAAACAAAGCAGGCTCACTGGTGAGGCACTGGACTAGGCGTTACAGCCATAACCACATAGGAATACGGGCCCACACTCAGCTAGTTAGGAAGTAGTGAAGCAAGAGATAGCACGATCCTTATCTAGCCACTACTGTGTGTATGAAGTTCCCTGTTTCTCAGAGAAGCCTCACCTATTAATACAGAAAGTAAACAAGATGTCTCTGGTTGGTGTCCAGTTTCTTAATGGAGCAGACACTAGCAAACATATCCGACCTGTGGCCCAGGGCTACATGTATCCCAGGATAGCTATGAAATCAGCTCAACACATTCGTAAACAACAGCATCATACTACCACATCAAAAGGACGGAAGATCCGCACAGTGAGCGAGCATGGAGCAGGGAGTTGGGGGCTCAGGAGGAAAAGGCATGAAGTTATCACCATGGAGAGAGAGAGAGAGAGAGAGAGAGAGAGAGAGAGAGAAAGAGAGAATGATCCTATCCGACCTTCATGTGTTTTCAGAGTTGGACATCAAATACAAACCTGAAATGCCTTGTGGGTCTTAATGTTACTTATTATAGAAAGCTCTGGAAATGACACATCTGTCAAACAAGAAATGGTTTTAAATAGTTATTTAGGAGAAATAGACAGCAGTATATGAGATTAAGTTATGATATTTTAACTGAAATACTGAACGTGTATGCACGATGGCTATAATTACAGGAATGTACCTCACTGAGAGAAGCACACAGGGTTCCTGTGAGAACAGGTGACAGGGTTAAGGAAAGAGTTCCTCATCTGACAAGTGACCGGGAAGCTGTGGTGTAGACGATGGCAGGTGACATGTTCCAAGAGGCAGTGTTTGTGGTGAGAGGCCATTAGGAAAATTGCCACAAAAAAGGACATGACTAATTGATGCTTTAGGAGCTCTCTGGGTGACTTGGGGTCTGGAAAGCCCGGGTTGGCAGCCGAACAGCAGGGCTGGTTGGAAAACGGGACCAAGGACTCCTGGGGAAGGAAGGTCTCTACAGAAAGAAGTGAGGAGAAAGGTTTTTGTGTGCTTCTTTTGGAACAGTCTCACTGTGTAGCCCAAGCTGGCCTGAAATTTAAGAGCCTCATGGCTCAATTTCCCAAGTTTTGAGATTATGGGTATATGTACCACACTTGTCTTAGAAAGGATTTTTTTAAAGTACTTCATATGATGAAGCATTTTAAAAGAGAAAGGATGAGTGGGTTTCAGACAAATGTAAATGAGGAGAAAATGACAATGAGAATGTCCAGGAAAATCAAGAACAAAGAGGAGATCACAGTGTACCATGGCTCTGAGTAAACAGCCCTCTTACGGTCTGAGAACACAGTTAGCAGGGGTGATTCATTCTCCCTCTCCTCCCTCTCCCTCTCCCTCTCCTTCTCCCTCCCCCTCTCCCTCTCTCTCAGAGACAATGAAGTCCTGGCTGGTCTGGAACTTACTAATAGGCTGGCCTCAAACTCACAGAGATCCGACTGCCTTTCTCTGTCTCTGAGTGCTGGAAATATACATATAACAAGAAATGGCATAAAATGATAAAGAATCTATGTGAAGGAAATAGTATAAATTTCTGGAACTTTAAGAAGCAACATAGTTTCATAGGGAAGTAAGAAGGTAAGAGAAGAGATCTAAGGCCTGCGTTACAGTCATAATCAACAGATATTGCTCTAAGTAGCTCCATCAAGGAGAGACAGCTCAGTGGCTAAGAGCACTCCCCACTCCTCCGGAGAAACCAACCTCTTTCCGTTCCCAGAGCTCATACAGCAGCTGAAAACCGTCTGTAACTCCTGAGGGTCTACATGCTCTTCTGGTCTCCTCAGGCACTGCACACAGTATGTACACACACACACACACACACACACACACACAAGCAAGGCACCCATATGTATCAAATGGAAATGAGTTAAAATCGTTAGAATAGTACAGCCTGGGCCCAGTGGTGGTAGACCAGTAGTCTATAGACCCAGCTACTCAGGGTGTTGAGGAAGGAATGTCTCTTGTCTCTTGATTCCAAGAGATTGAGACCAACCTGGACAACACAGCAAGATTCCGCCTGAGGAAGGGAAGGGGGGGAGAAGGAGGAGGGGAGGCCAGAAGAAGGTGGGAAGGGAGTAACTACCAAAAGAAAGAGTTAAGAGTTTAAGTTTAAGGAAAGACTATGGGCTTAGAGTCGGTGTATATGAGAAAAACGGTTTCTGTTTTTAAGGAAGTATTTAGATTTTTCAGAGCCTGTGCTATATTACTGTACTTTAAAAAAAAAAAAGCATTCACTTTTATCAGACAAAATCCATGCCTTTCCATGTATCCAGATCTGTCTTATGGATTTCTTAAATTTCATTTTTTGTTTTGGTTCGTTTTGGTTTGATTTGGTTTGGTTTTTTTTTTTTAACCCCTAAAAGATAAATGCCATACCCTGCTTACCAAATTTTTAAAATAAAATAAGGAATTTTGACAAGCATTTTTAGAGATTATCTTTCTAGCTGCTCTGGAAAAAAATGAACCAGAGAGCAGCCACTTGCCAGTGACTCTCCTGGCCTTTGCCTGAAGCAAAAAAACAAAACAAAACAGACAAGCTCTCAAAGTCTCTCTAAGCGCCAGACCCAAGAGAGAATATTTATGACTCAGAGCTGGAACTGGAGAGGCAGCTCAGGAGTTAAGGGCACTTGCTGCCCAGGAAGTGGCTCTAGCACCCCCGTGGCACTCACGACCACCATAACTGCAGCTCTTTCACACCGTCTTCTGACCTCTGAGGGAACCAAGCATGCACACAGCACATATACATACATGTCATGCAGGATGTCAAAAGCCGTCAAAGGAATGGTGCGTGATGGGCAATTCCTTGGGGAACTATGGGAGAGGCTCCGGGGGAAAGGCGGAAGGCCTCTTACTTCAGGGGCATTTAGTTCCCTGGATTGTACTTGGACATGACTTCTTATCTCCTGTACAAAGATTTACATTCATAAGACATGTTTATTCTTGTTGGATGTCAGATCATAGCTATAGACCCCAATCTGGTCCGTGTACCCTGAATCTTGATATGGTCTCTTGTCTTGCTTTCATGCTTTCCCAGATATGATCTCTCATACATCCAGGCAATTGTGTTTAAACTGATCTGTCCTGAAAAGTTCTGGGAAAGGTCCACTCTGTTAACATTTAGTATGTGCTTACTGGCATTTACTTACGGGTTTTGCCGATCTTGTTTTCCTGAACTCAAACAACCTTCCTCGGATCACCCTTGCTTTGTTACACTCCTGTATATAAACGCACACTGAAACTGAAGTAAGGTTGTCTATAGCACCAGGCTGTAGTCCACCCCATTCCTTCAGGTCCTCAGATCCCAGGTCTGGCAGCCACGATCTACACAGGCCAAGCTAAAACATTAACACAGGCAAAACATAAAAACTTAAAAAAAATTTTTTTTTTTAATTAGAGCTGGTGCCAAGGCACACTCTGGTAATTCTGGAACTCTGGAAAGTCAAGGCAGGATTGTAATTTGAGACTCTTGCTCAAAAATAACAATGAATTAGGGAAATATCCTAAATGTTGTGCAAAATACCACATAGAATCAGCAGTGGGTGGTATAGCTTTTTAACCTCTGTATTTAAAAAAAAGAAGGAAGGAAGGAAAGGAGAAAAGGCTGTATACATACAATACTGAAAAAGCCAGACACTGCATGAAGCAGAAGAACAGCTGTGGGCTAGCAGCTGGATAATGAGCTAATTAGGAAGTTCCCGAAACTTCCTCCGGACAATCTCCAGGTAGAGTGAGGGGCCCTGCCCCTGGCAAGTGTAGTGTGCTCACAGTGACTGGGAAGCTACTCTGGACCTAGAGCCTTGGGCCCAGGAAAGCTGTTCAAGCCCAGGCTAGACCTCACGGTCAAATGAGGCTCCTGAAAATCCCCTGGGGTGAAAGGGCGTCACTTCCACCTGTCTCTCCTGGAACTGGTTCTTCAGTCGCCTGTGCGTGCCCACAGCTGAAAGACACTTTTGTCTGAGTCTGTCGGCAGCTGAAGAGCATCGTCTCTCAAGCATGCTGAAGACTCTTCTCTCACTGAGGCTCAGCTGTTCCCCCAGAGCTCTGAAAACCACATCCCTGATTATTGTCTCGTTCTGATGAGAACCATCAAGATGAACCAAGATAAATCACATAGCACTGCCTAACCAACTGGCCATGAGCAGGCACGAATATGGAAAAGTCTGCATGGATAGTAAGGCAAACTTCATCAGGGCCGATCCCCCACAGTTTTGTTGTGGTCCTTGGAACTCGTTCTGTAGCTCAAACTGAATCAGGGTTAATAATATAGCCTAGACATGACCTAAAATTCAAAGCAGTCCTCCTGCCTCAGTCTCCTAACAACTGAGATTATAGGCATGCACCACCGTGGCTGACTTCCTATTTTTAAAATTATTTTGGTTATGGGACTAGGGATTGGGCTCCGCTTTTCGGAACAACTGCTCCTCTTGAAGACCCAGGCTCAGGTCAGCACTCATGACCATCCGTAATTCCAGTTCCAGAGAGTCCAACACCCTCTTCACACCTCCCAGGGTGCATGCACACAGTGCTTATACATACATGCAGAGAGGGCACTCATATAGATAAAATAAATCTTAAAATACACTTTTGAGGGGCTGAAGAGATGACTCAGTCATTAAGAGCACTAACTGCTCTTCCAGAGGTCCTGAGTTCAATTCCCAGCAATCGCGTGGTGGCTCACAACCATCTGTAATAGGTTCTGATGCCCTCTTTCTGGTGTGTCTTGAAGACACCTGTGATGTATACATATACATAAAATAAATAAAATCTTTTTAAAAAAATACATAGACTTTGAAATACTAGTTCCTGAAAAAGCAGATCCACCAAAAGTTTCCCTTATTTAGTTCGTTAGTTATTTTGTATCTGACACTTATTTCGGGAGAGGCATGCAAGCATGGCACATACAGGCATGGCACAGGCTGGCATGGCACAGTCCACGCGTGGCAAACGGAGGACAACTACGGGATTCAGAGATCAAACTCAGGTCGATCTAGCCTGGAGCTTGGAGTGAGGCCTGGGGTGGAGAGGAGCTTTGTACTTCAAGGGTCTCTGCAGGTGATACCTGACTAAACATTGTTGACTATCACCTGTCCCTCCTCCTCCTGCCTCCACTTGGCAGTTCCTCCTGCTGACTTCCTATTTCAGGACACGCCCCCTCATTCTCCAGTTCCCCTTCTGAAGCCAGCTCCAGGCCCCTCTCCTTCCTTCTGCTGGTGACCCTCCATTGACTTCCTGCGAACGGCTTCTTATCTCTGTGGTTTCTATGTTGGTCTCCTTTCCTGCTCCATGGCCTCCACCCTGGAACAGGCTCCCCTGCTCCAGCTTCCTTGGCGCCTGCTAATTACTCCCCATCCCCAGACCCCACCCCACCCTGTATATTCTTTGTTTTAGTTTTTAAGACAAAGTCCAGCTACATAGCCCAACCCGGCTTGACCTCTTAATCCCCTACCTCAGACTCTGCTGGAATTACAGACATGTGCTGCCACAGCCAGCCCTCTTCTATATTCTTTTTGTTTTCTTTTGGTTTGGTTTTTTGAGACAGGGTTCTGTCCTGGAACTCATTCTGCTCACTTTGTAGACCAGGCTGGCCTCAAACTCAGAAATCCACCTGCCTCTGCCTCCCAAGTGCTAGGATTAAAGGCGTGCGCCACCACCGCCCGGCCCTTTTCTATATTCTTGAGGTCAAGTACCTAAGGTCAAAGCCTCGCCTCTCGATTCCCCTTCCTCAGGAGATGTTCGTGTTCCAGAAAAGCTTGCAGAAGCCAGACCTACCAGAGCACTTCACACAGAGAAAGTATTTCATACAAGTTTATTAAACCCAGGAAACCAGTGCCTGCTTTATGCTTTCAAAGTTGTTGGGTTTTTTTTTTTTTTTGCTTTGTCCAGTCACAATGTTCTCATTCCTCACTGTCACTGTCACTGTCACAAGCCTCAACTCAGTCAAAAGACTTTCCCCTATTCCCTAAAAGCATGGCTACTTAAAGGTGAGCTGCCTTTCTTCCCCAACAGCTCCCTCTGCCCCTTTCTCCCAGGTCCTGAATCTTATCTCCTGCTCCTTTCTTATCCCCTGGAACTAGGGATCCACAATCCGAATGCTGTAGCTGGTGCTAAGGACCCACAGGTAGGAAAAACATGTCTGCCCTCCAAGAGCTCCTGGCCCTGCTGAAGCAGAAAGGAGACTCCAGTAAACAGCCACAGGATGGCCCAACACGTCCCACACCGACTTCAGGCCCTGGGAAAGAGCAATACAGACATTCACCCGGGGCGTGCTCACTCCATGTCACCCTCTTGGAGGAGACACTTGAGTGAGCCTTTAGTTCATGAGTGCTCTGGGCCACTATTCGTCAGCTCCACGGCCTTGGGACTGTTACTTCACTCCCTGCCAGTTTCCCCATCAGTAAAATACCATGGTGAGTCAGTTCCCTCTGAGGGCAACTGGGAGGTATTGTGGAATAATGTGGAGGAGGCCTTTAAAGAACCTAATAATCTGCACAATAAACAATGCAGTCTTTCTCGTGATTGAATGGAACAACTGCTGGAACTATGGAGCTGGACAGTGCGCTTGTACGGTTTCTGGAATCTCAGGTAACTTTTGAAAGTAGACCAGAAACTCAGCACCAGCAGCAGTGGCGCTCCTAAGACCTTCACCATAGATCTCAACTCAGACTCCACTCTGCCCCTCCTCATGACCATTCCTGCCAGAGTGCTGGGGGACAACCGGGGCTGCCAGTGGCTTAAGAAGATGGTTCAGCCTCCCCAGCGCTGGGATTTCAGGTGTGAGTCACCAACACTTCTGGCTCTGGTTTTGTTTTTGTTTTTGGAGAGTTGGGGGGTGGGGGGAAGGAAAGAAAGCCAGGCCCCTAGTATGGATGCTAGGACCAATGGAGAAGGGTCCAGGGTTCTTAACTAAACTCAGGCTAAGATATCCAGAACCGAAGGGCAACAGCAGTCCTTTCCTTGACACTTTTGATTGAGCCTGCTCCAGAACTGGCACACACACACACACACACACACACACACACACACACACACACACCCCGAGGGTGCACACATACTATGATCTTAAGCCTCTGTACCTCAATCGTCAGCCCAAAAAGTAACCACTCTACTATGAACTGCATAAAGGTCTGACCTTTTTTTTCCACAGTGTAAAAAGTGTGAAGATTTCCTGGGGCTCCTAAGGTTACTAATCGTTGCTGTAATGCTATCCTGGCCCTTCGCCTTATGGTCAGTGCCCCAGAAGGATCTCAAAACCTCAAGCGAAATGGGAGGCGATAGGCTCTACCTGCCGCTGGGGTCACAGCAGGAGAGTGGTGTGGTGGGCAGCTCCGAAGTTAAACAGGGGAGCAAGCAGGGTCCTAGGAAAAGGCTGAGCCCCTCGGTAGCTATGGGTCAGCTCTCAAGTGGACAGCTCCTGTCTTAAAGGAAGGCGATTCCTCCAAGTTCAGGAGGAAACCCTTGGAGGGTGGGTACCTGCAGAGTAATGGGAATGAGAAAAGGATGTCTAAGTGAAAGGTGAGAGAAGAACTTCCACCTAGGACCCGCACCGCTACAACAGCACCAGCTCTCGGGTCTCAAACGCTCGCTGACCTTCCTGAGCTGGGAGGGAAATCAGAAAGCGGGGCTGCCGGGCAGGGCAAAGCTCGGGCCGAGAACCCCAGCGTGACTGCTCACACGCCCTATCCCTTTTCTCCCAGGGCTTCCGGGCACCCGCGGGCTGGAGCGCTCCTCCTTTTGGGCTTCAGTTTTCAAGCGTGAGAACGAGGGGTGACGTCAGGGCCCAGGTGTTCCCGGGAGCAGACTCTCGGGAACGAGGCGCAGCCCCAGGGGCTCGCTCCTGCGTGCGCTCCCGGCCGCCCGGAGCCGCGCCGACTTACCCAGAAGTTCCCCTTGAACAGCGAGCCCGTCATGCCGGCGCTGGGTTGGGAGCGGAGGACTAGGAGCGGAGGGCGGCTGAGGACGGCGGACAGCGGGAGGACAGCGGGAGGACGGCAGGATCGCGCTGAAAGCTCCGACTGTCAGGGCCAAGGTCCGGCGCAACTTTGGAGTTCCACTGTCGCTCCGGGAAGCCGCCCCGGGTCCTAAACCACGCCCGATTGCGCCCGCCCCGCGCCGCGCACCTGCAGAGTGCCACCCACCCTGGCCCTAGGGCGGGGCCGGTCCAGCAGCTCTGCGGGGGGCGGCGGCCAGTCCTAGTCCCAGCCTGCGGGACAACTGAACGACTGACAGAACCGGTCCTTCTCCCTCCAGTTGCCCACTCTGGGCTCTTCCCACCAAGCCTTCTCGACCTAGATATTCAGACTGTGGATCAGTAGAAACCCTAGGAGATGCTTAAAACGTAGGACAGCCCTCGCCTATGGTGCTGATGCTACAAGGAATGGAGCGTACGCACCGCCCCCGGAGGGGACTGCAGGTTTTAATCTAAAATGCCAATTAAAATGCATTACCGATGTTTCCTTTTAACTCTATATATCTTAATCTGAACTCAGTTAAGGTCTCTTCTCCACCAGTCCCACCCAGCAGTAAAAGCCAGGCAGCTTTCTGCTCCCTCTAGGCTCCAACTCTTCTCAGATGGAACCCACGGAGGAAAACGGAGGCTCACGCCTGTAACCCCAGTACTGAGGAAGCTGAGACTGAAGAATGTGAGTTCAAGCTCAACCTGGGCTACAGTGTAAGGTCTTTCCTCATAAACAGACAAACCAAATAGGACTCCAGGGCACGTCAAACTCCTCCTCGCTTGGTAATGGACAAAGTACTTCTCTGTTCTGTGTACCCAGTGCCCAGACCGAAACTCAAGAGAGCTGAAAGATTGCCCAGTTTCACACTTATTTGGGAGGATGGAGAGCAAAACTAGAAGTCTGTCCTTCCCAACAGGGCCAATGTCTTTCTGGGTAAGAAGTGCCCACGGGGGAGAGAATGAAAGTTAAGTTGTCAAGACTAACGTGGAGCAAGTTCCCCATCATGCAAGCATTTGCCTCTGTAGCAGGTTCAAGTTAAATCCGGGCACAGCACATAACAATCGTGTAATGACTAGAAGAAGCTCACAGAGGTCCTTCTCAGTAACTCTATCTCAAGTCCAACCAGTAAGGTTATCTGCAACGACAGGGATGAGTGAGAGCCTCCAGCCCTGTTACTCTCCAAGGACAGGCATCCATCAACCCGGTTCTTCACTGAGGTTAGGGCCACTGGCTGATTTTCCAGAGGACTTGGGTTCAATTCCCAGCAGCCACATGGCAGCTAACAGCAATCCCTAACTCCAGATCCAAGGAATCTGACACACCCACTTAGTATGTTTTTGCTAACAAGGGCATGCAGGTGGTGCAAAGACATACAAACCTACAAAAATACCCATATACATAAAATAATAAAAAAAATAAATCAAATAATCAAAAAACAGTGAGGTTAGACCCAAGGCAGGGAAGCCTGGCTACACCTACAAGGAGCAGCAGAGGCCAAGGGCTGCACCAGGAGAGGGAAGAGCAGATGTGGGTGGACTACACGTCACACTGAGGGCTACAGGAAGCCAAGGCACTGAAGACACGATTTTTAATTTTCTCTCTCTCCTCTCCCCTCCTCTCCTCTCCTCTCTGTCTCCCCTCCTCTCCTCTCCTCTCCTCTCCTCTCCTCTCCTCTCCTCTCCTCTCCTCTCCTCTCCTCTCCTCTCTGTCTCCTCTCCTCTCCTCTCCTCTCCTCTCTGTCTCCCCTCCTCTCCTCTCCTCTCCTCTCTGTCTCCTCTCCTCTCCTCTCCTCTCTGTCTCCCCTCCTCTCCTCTCCTCTCCTCTCTGTCTCCTCTCCTGTCTTCTCCTCTCTTCAATACTGGACATTTAATCCAGATCCCCTGTCCCAGTGTTGTTTGTGGAAGGTTTTTGTTGCTTGCTTGTTTATATTCGAGTCAGAACCTTACTAAGTTATCTGGGACACCCCTGAACTCATTCTGTACCCCAGGCAGGTCTTGAATTAGCCACTCTCCTGCCTCAGCCTCCAAAGTTGCTGGAATTGTGGGCATGTGCCACCATAGTCACAAGGAAGTCTGTAACAAATATCTTAATGTATTTTTAAATTATTTATGTATTTTATGTATATGAGTACACTGCAGCTGTCTTCAGACACAGCAGAAGAGGGCATCTGATCCCCATTACAGATGGTTGTGAGCCACCATGTGGTTGCTGGGATTTGAACTCAGGACCTCCGGAAGAGCAGTCAGTGCTCTTAATGACTGAGCCATCTCTTCAGCCCCAACAAATATCTTACATACAATTCTCATTATCTATATTTTAATTTTTTTCTAGGTTTTTTTTTTTTTTTGGTTTGGTTTGGTTTTTCGAGACAGGGTTTCTCTGTATAGCCCTGGCTTTCCTATTTTAATTTTTTTCTAGTTTTGGTTTTTTTCAAGACAGAATCTCGCTATGTAACTCTGGCTGTCCTGAACTCACTATGTAGACCAAGCTGACCTCAAACCCACAGAGATCTGCCTGCCTCTGCCTCTCAAGTGCTGAGATTGAAGGAGTGCACCATCATGGATGGCTTGTATTTTAATTGTATATTCTAATTGTAATGTATATATTACTTTTAAATCAGTCTCAACAAGGCCCTCAAGCTACAGTGCACTAAGTTTTCTTACACAGACCTCTAAGGTCTCTAAATTTTAGCTCTCTTCCACCCCCTGGTGGTACAATAGAAAATTGAATGTTGTTCAACCTGACAGAAAAAAACGTTCTTCAATGCGTTTTTTTGTTAGTTTATTACATCTGTTTGTCTTTTTACTTATTTCTCTACCGTGTGTGTGTTTGGTAACGGTGAGGACTTGTGCATGCCACTTCGTGTGTGGCAGACAGAGGACAACTGGTGATCCAACTCATGTCTTCATATTTGGCAAAGAAGCACTTTACCCACTGGCTAGCCTTTAGGGGCGTTTTGAGGATCTTAAAAAAATATTGGTTTTTATTTGTATTTATGTATATGTGTGGAGGATACTCATGGAGGCCAGACAAGGGTATAGGATCCCCTGGAGCTGAAGTTATAAGTAGTTGTGAGTCATACCACATAGATGCTGGATGAAATTCCGTCCTCTGGAAGAGCAAACAACACTCCCTCTTAAGCACTCAGCCCTCTCTTCAGCCCCCACTCAAATGTTTTAAAACACATCATCCAGGCAAGCACTGTGTTAAAAAGGCATGTTAAGTGTGCACTGTATCTAAGGGTCTGTGAGAAACCTGGTATCTTTTTGCCAACAAAGTTAAATACTGCCACAGAAATTATGTCATAATGAAGCAGGAGCTAGACCATTCACTATAACTACTATGAATATTTTGGCACAATCTCTTTAATAATGGGCATTTCATGGCTAAGTTCATACTGTATACAAAATTTCAAGGTTTTCTTTTTTAACTTGACACTATTTCACAAAGACTTCTGAAGTTATGAAATACACTTTTTTTCCTAACCCCCCCCAAAATTGCTATCATACAATGTTGTTTCCTACATGTGAAAATTGAAAATTCTTTTACTTGTTTTTTTGTTTTGTTTTGTTTTGTTTTTGTTTTTTTTCTGAGACAGGGTTTCTCTGTGTAGCCCTGGCTGTCCTGGAACTCACTTTGTAGACCAGGCTGGCCTCGAACTCAGAAATCCTCCTGCCTCTGCCTCCCAAGTGCTGGGATTAAAGGCGTGCGCCACCACTGCCCGGCGAAAATTCTTTTAAAAAGACTGTGTCACTCAAATACAAAGTGTGCCTGCCTTTTCACTGTACAGTCACATGTCAAATGACCACGGACACTAGACACACTCTCGCATACACAGAGTGGAAGATGTTTGTGGTTGCTTATACAGAGTAGCTACTTGGGGGAATTTTTAAAATATATCTACCTATGGGGAAATAGTTAAATATATTATAGTATATCCATACAAAGAAATCTTGTGCATGAAAGGGAAAATGATGAATCATCAAATACACTTCTAAATGGGAGAAGAAAAAGATGCAAAGTATGTCGCTCTTTCTGCAGGGAGATGAAAGAGTCAAGGTACATTTTGTGTGGCCCCCTCTGAAGCAGGAGACAAGGGGGTCAAGTGGCACAGAAAGAACACAGACCTGATGTTCATTGTGTGCCACTTTGCAGCTTTGAATTTCTACCTTCTGGATTCACTGAAAATCAAAATCTTTTCAAAACTCTTCGGTAACGTTTGAATTCTTGTATGATTTCCCGTCACATGAATACCCAGCATCTCTTTATTTTGGAAATACTACTGTGATGATCATCTTTTATATAGGGGTTTTAAAAGAGTTTCTAATAAAGGAATTGCAGATCAAAGAAATAAATATTGCTAAGGCTCACAAAGTATTGAGTCCAGTTGTTTCCCAGAAAGGTCTTTGAAGTCTGTATTTAGTGATGTGCTGGAACCTTCCCCTCAGCCGGGTCACAGACGTTGGCGCTATCATTCATTCATCATCCCTGAGAACTTGAGGATTCTTCCCAGTGTGGTGTCAATCATCTGAGCCTTAATCATGACTTTCTTTTTTTTAAGATTTATTTATTGTTATATGTAAGTACACTGTAGCTGTCTTCAGACACACCAGAAGAGGGCATCCAGTCTTGTTACAGATGGTTGTGAGCCACCATGTGGTCTCTGGGATTTGAAATGAGGACCTCTGAAAGAGCAGTCGGTGCTCTTAACTTCTGAGCCATCTCTCCAGCCCCTAATCACTACTTTCTAAGGGATGGATGAGGTTTGGCACATCTATTTCTCACTCTCTTGTATATTGTTGGTACTCTTTGCCCTTTGTGAAAAGGGAGGGAAAAGCCTATTTTTCTAATCAACGTGCCGTCTGCTCTGCATACACCTTACTCCCTATTTCATGGCCTAGAACTGCCCAGCACATTACAAGCTCTCAAGATTAGTTGATTCAACTGAATTGAGTTTCATTTCATCAGAGTTTTTGAAACCCACTTATCTGTTTATAAAACCTCAGCTCTCTGTGTCCTCTGTAACATTTTTTTCTGGTCAAAAATTCTTCCCCTTGGGGCAGTCTAGGCTGTCTTCTAGTTCCAAGCATTAGATGACTTCAAAGCCAAATCACTCCCTTCCCCTCCTGCCAGCCTCTCTCAGTTTGCCTATTGATGCAAAATAGGTGACTTCAATTTTCTAAAAAGCAAGGCCTGGTAGCACATGTCTGTAACCCAGATGAGATTGGAGAATTGTTGAAAGTTCAAGGCCAGCCTGGACAACACAGGAATACTTGGCCTCACAAAGAAAACAATAAAAAAAAAAAAAACCAGTAGTTGGGCTGGAGAGATGGCTCAGTGGTTAAGAGTCTTGACAGCTCTTCCAAAGGTCCTGAGTTCAATTCCCAGTAACTACATGGTGGCTCACACCATCTATAATAGGATCTGATGTCCTCTTCTGGTGTGTCTAAAGACAGCTGCAATGCACTCATATAAATAAAATAAATAAATCTTTAAAAAATTTAAAAACCAGTAGTTTAAAACAATAAACACTGTTTATCAGTTTGTCTGAGTAGGAATTTAAGAACTGTGGTTTGGAGTCTGTCTCAGCAGACTGCAGGCAACTGTGTGCTCTGGGCTCAAATGCAGCTGGAAAATAAACTTTTCTGATTGTTACCATGCTTGTTGACTAGTCAGTAGATGGATATTTTCCTGAGATTCACTTAACCTCCTGCAGGTCTGTGGTCAAAGCTCCTTCCAGCACTGAAACCTGCTTACCCCCGAGCCAGGGAGCTAAGAAGAACAGAGAAGAGAGACAGAAATTCACAGGGAAGCCACATTATTTTTAGGGCTTAATCTCAAGCTCTATTTTGAGATATGTCACTAGTAAGTGCCAGGAGTTCCTACCTAGCACATACCCTGATCCAGCAGCCACTCCGAGTCCAAATAGAGGCTGCCAGGCTGCAGGTCCATTGGGTATGTCTTCCCCAGCCATCTATGGTCATTCCTGCATGTATTAACACCTCTAGGCAGTTTCCTTGGACCTGCTCAATAGAACAAGGCACTTGAGAGTTTTTCATGAGGAAGTATCCTAGTTTTCTTCTGGCCTCTATGGACACTGCTGGAACTGAACTCTTCATCCTCTGAGAGCAGTATACTCTTAAATGAACCATCATCTCTCTAGGCCCCTTAACTTTTCATTTTAAAATTTTGTATTGGGGGAATGTATTAGTCAGGATTTTCTAGAGTCACAGAATATATGGGTAGTCTCTATATAGTTAGGGAATTTGTTGATGACTTACAGCTTGTAGTCCAACTCCCCAACAACGGTCAGCAGTAGCTGTGGATGGAAGTCCAAGGATCTAGCAGTTGCTCAGTCCCACAAGGCAAGCAGGTCAGGAAGAGTCAGAGTAAATCTTCCTTCTTCCAATGTCCTTATATGTCTCCAGTAGAGGGTGTGGCCCAGATTAAAGGTGTGCGCCACCGCACCATTATTCCCTGATGACCTTGACCTTGGAGATCTCCTTATCTTAATCTTCTGGAATTCATAGCCACTATGCTTCAAGATCTCCAGGCCAAGATCCAAGTCAGAAACTTGTATCTCTGAGCCTCTAGATTAGTAGCATAGGTGAGCCTTCCAGTTCTTGATTAGTTCATTCCAGATTTAATCAAGTTGGCAACCAGGAATAGCCATTACAGGGGACATAGTGGCACATGCCTTTAACCCCAATACTTGGGAGGCAAAGGCAGGATCTCTGTGAGTTCAAGTTCAGCCTGGTCTACATAATGAGTTCCAGGACAGCCTGGGCTATGCAGAGAGACCTTGTCTCAAACAAACATTTTTATTGCCGCATTTTATTTTTTAAAGATTTATTTTTAATGAGTGTTTTGCCTACATGCATGCACTATGTGTGTGTAGTGCAAGGCCAGAAGAGTGCACCAGAGGCCAGTGACCTAGAGTTAAAGACATGGATGCTAGAAGCCAAGCCTGGGCCGTCTGCAAGAGCAACAAGTGCTGCCGGCTACTATCTGCTGCTGACTGCTAAGCTACCTCTCCAGCCCTTATCAGCGTATATTAATATACACAATTGGTTCCATTATGACATTCTCGCTGAAATAATGTATTTAATGTATTTTGATCATACTCACCCCTCCCCAGCTACCCTCTGTATTCTCTTTCCTATGGATCTCCTTCTTCCCAACCAGAGTGTGCACATGCATATGTGAATAAGTGAACTTCATTAAGGTTACTTATACAAATGTGCTAATTAATTTTTGTCAACTTGACACAATTTGACATCTGGGAAGAGGGAACCTCAATTGAGAAGATTTCTTCTATCAGAGTGCCCTATGACACGTCGGTGGGACATTTTCTTGAGGGGCATTTTCTTGATTGATTTTCAGTGATTGATTTGAGAGAGCCCAATCCCATGCTTAGCAGGTGGTCCTGAGTTGTGTAATATGGCATCCTACACAACTCAGGTTCCAGAGCCCTGACTAGGGGCATGGAAGGAATGAAGAAAAGACAGACCCACATACAGAAAAGCTGGGGTCAGGTGGGCTGTGTGCTCTGATGGAGCTGCAACTACTACTCAGAATCTCTCAAGGTATTTGTTATGTACAGCACAGGGAAGAGGGTGTAGTCTTGTAGGAGCTCTGTAGGAGAGTGGTTCCATATATAAACATCAGAGAGAAGGAAGCTGCAGTTAAAAGTTTTTGTACACATCGTTCAATCACCTGCACTTGGACCCTGGAGGAATAAACCTCACTGTTTGCCACTCTCACAGGGCTGAGGTCCTGGGTCCTTGACATGGCTGCACCCGTATCAACAGTACACACCCACTTAGGACTTCACTTATTCAGGTCTTCCTTTGCTCCCTACAGCACACAGAATGTGTCTTGGCAAACCAAGGGAGAGAGCCAATAAGCATTTCCTCCATGGCCCTGAAGCTGTTCAACTTTCTACCCTGACTTCTCTCGGTGATGGACTGTGACTGTAAGCCAGCTTACAGTCCTCCCCAACTTGCTTTTGGCTATGATGCTCATGAGGACAGCACCAGGATGCAAACTAATACAAGAAGTAGCAACTATGAATCATCTCTAAATCAGGGAGAGGTGGAACCTTGTGAATCTGAATTCTCTCCACTATGGGATATGGATGGGCCCAATCTTTGTGGGCAGTCCCAGCTACTTGAGTTCAAGAATGTCATGGCTGTCGTGTCCAGAAGATGGCATTCCACAAGGCTCTACCCTACTTCAACCAACATTTTAATGTTCCCATTCATGTGTGTGTATGTATATGTGTGCAATGGGTGCCACAGACTGTGTGGCAGTCCGAAGACAACTTTGTCATTTCTCTTCTTCCACCCCTACATGGGTTCTAAGGATTGAACTCATGCCACCAGTCTTTGCATGACTAGCAAGTGTCCACTTATTACGTCACCTTCCTGGCCTCTGAACTTATTAGTGTGCATATGTGATGTGTGTGTGGAGGGTTGTGTGTAACTTGCATGTGGAGGTCAGAGGACAATTTTGTGGAGTTAATTCTCTCCTTCACTCTTACAAGGTCTCTATCAAGTCTGTGGGCTTGTGCAAGAAGCGCCTTAATCTACTGAGTCATCTCACTGGCCCTGAATCAACCTCTTAACTCTGTTCACAAACCTGTCCACGTAGGTCAACTGGACATCAAATTCCGTTCTTGCATTCCCAGTGTAATACCTCCTTTCCACTGTCAGTCTGATAATCACGGGAACCACAGCTGGCAGCTCTGCGTCTCTGTGCTGATTTGAATGAAAAATGTCTCCCGCAGGCTTATGTAACACTTGGAGTTGGTGGCACTGTTCGGTGATATGATAGAACTTTCAGGAGGTGGAGCCTTCCTAGATGAGGCTCATCACTAAGCCAGACCTCAAGGATTTAAGTCTTGCTCGGCTTCCTGTTCAACCTGCTTCCTATTCCTGCTGCCAGGTCTTCCCCACCATTACAGATTCTGTCTCTGGAACCACCAACTAAAACTTGCTTTAATCCTTAAACTGCTTTTGGTCATAGTATTTTATTATGGCAAGAGAAAATTAATACAGAATTGGGTTTCTGCGCAGGTCTGTTTTGTTTAGGTATGTAGATGACTGGGGAAGTGGTTAAATGCTCTAAGCAGAGATTCCTGGCCACCCTACTCGGAGCCTGAGAGTGATGCAAACCGTGGAGCTCCAGCTCCTGAAGCAAACAGACCCAGCCATGGGCTGAGGACTTTAGCAAGAATCTGGCTGCATTCTGCCCTTGCCTTGAGAGTGGGTCTGAGCCAGGCGGTGATGGTGCATGCCTTTAATCCTAGCACTTGGGAGGCAGAGGCAGGCAGATTTCTGAGTTTGAGGCCAGCCTGGTCTACAGAGTGAGTTCCAAGACAGCCGGGGGCTACACAGAGAAACCCAGTCTCCAGAGGGGGAAAAAAAAACAATAAAAAAAGGCCCAGTACATAAATAACCTCGGCATGCCAACGGCTACATAGCTGTAAGACCCTGCCTCAAGGGGGTTGGGGGCACAGTGGTATACACTTATAATTTACCAAGCAGGAGGCTAGAGGATCAAGAATTCAAGGTCACTTGCTGCTACAGCATCAACTACTACTAAGTTTCATCCAAGCTGTTATGAAACCCAGTCTCAAAAACAAAAGCCTTTGCACAACTGTGAAGCCAATTTAATCTCCTATACCATGTAACAACAGAAAAACTAGTCTCATTTATCTCAGGCTGGCCTTAAATTTACTATGTGGTTAGTAATGACCTTGAACATCTGATCCTCCTTCCTCAATTCTCAAATACAAAGAGGGATCATAGGTGTGCATTTCTCAAAAAGCTTACATGATTGTGGGGATCAAGCCTAGAGCTTCATGGTTGCTAGGTACTCATCAACAAGACAGATTTCCGGAGCAGAGTTCTCTCTTTAATCAATCACAAAGTACTTTAGAATCTCTCATAGTGGACAGCCTTGAATTATCTACCCATGCTGATTGCACCAGTAAGTAGAACAAGATAAGAAAGCAATTTGCCAGCTGTGGCAGACAGACAAGAGCAGTTAGCCATGGCTGATGTCACACAGTAAGCTCTGTCTTACAAAACTTATGGAACTCAACATGAAGTCCTGCTTTAAATAAAAACCTGCGTTAAATTTCCAGTGGAAGGAGGGCACTGACTCATACAGGCTGTCTGTCCTCTTGACCAGCCCACACAGGTCACAGTATACACCGGAGCCCGCCCCACACAAACAAGCACACAATATGGAACTTTTATTCATGTGATTTCTGTACATCAGGAGTACAAGAGTAATCCTTTACAAATGTTGCTGATTTTACCAGAATAAATGACAAAACCAAAGCAGTGTCTGGGGACAGTGACAGGGCTTTATGGTTCAAACCCAGCCAAGAAGTTTGTTACAATCTCTTTCAGCTTTGCATCTGACTGTTCTGAGATTTTCCCATCAGACCTGTTTGGAAATAAAAACAAAAGTCAATGACTAGTGCAAATGACCCGAGTAAACGTTCAACGACAAGGCTAACCTACAGGTAACTGTTAAACTTTGCTAAACATGGTACATAGTTCACACCTGTGATCCTAGCACTTTGGAGACTGGGACAGGACTGCCAAATACTGAGAACTCTCCAGGCTATACCAGGCAGGGCTAGTATGCAGCAAGACCGGATTCAACCCAATCCCCACCTCCAGGGAAAGAAAGACTATGCTAAAACTGCACTAGTCACAATAAAGGCCACCAATTCCATTTATACCTGATATTGCCCAAGAGGGACTGGTGCTGGCTGATAACATGAGACAAGAAAGCACTCTCAAACTTTGTGATCTTACTGGGCTCCAGTTTATCAAGATAACCCCGCACTCCCGCATAGATGACAGCCACCTGTTCTTCAATAGCCATGGGTGCTGAAAACAAACCATCAAAGAGAGGAATTGCTTAAATGCCATTTTACCGAAGTCACACAACTTCTCCTTCTAATACTAAACATTTGACATTTTGAACCTATAATTCCACTTACCACTCTTTCCCATTCTCCCCTGCAAAAAATGGGAAGTGTAACCTTTGGGTATAGCCTATAAGCACTGTTTATACCCTGGCGGTGTTACATAACATTTGTGGTATAATCTGCCACAAATTAAAAATGATATTTTTTTTAGCTAAGATATAAAACATGCTAATATCCTTCTAAATCTGCTAAATTCTATTTTCATGCAACATGAAGATGCATTAAATATATTTGGTTTTCTGATTACTAATTTCAACACTACATTCAAATGGTGGTATGGACTACATTAGTGGTACAACATAGACCCTAAATTACAGCAGGAACCTGACCAAATGAAAACAACTCACAGTACTGTCCTTGCTTTAGCAACTCGGTCAGACGCACTCCACGACTCAAGAGCTGTTGAGTGGCAGCATCAAGATCAGAACCAAACTGGGCAAAAGCAGCAACCTCCCGGTACTGAGCCAACTCCAGCTTCATGGTACCTGCCACCTGAGCAGTTAGGTACCCTGAGTTAGTGTTACCATGACTCGACATCACAGAGCTTTATACAACACAGGTAATACACATTTAAGATTTTAAGCTAGTAACAAACTCCTGTGCCAAACAGAGGAAAAATTACCTGCTTCATGGCTCTGGTTTGGGCAGCGGATCCGACACGGGACACAGACAAACCCACATTGATGGCAGGGCGGATACCTTTATAGAACAATTCTGTTTCCAAGAAGATCTACAATCCAAGTGTACGAACATTAGGAAGCTTAATCTTCCCCCACCCCAAATATAAATTACTGTGTCAAAAAACTGAAACCCACAACTTGAGTAAGACTACTAAGTGACTTTTCAGAAATACATGAATCCCAGCACTCAGAAGCAGAAGGATAACTGCAAATTCAATGCTAGTCTCAGCTACATGCAGTTCCTGGCTAGTCTAGACTACACTAAGTCCTAATTTCAACAAACTACAAGGTAGGAATATAATTTCTCAAATACGCTTTAAAGTTATCTAGGGCTAGAAAATAATGAGTATATATGAACCAAAAGATGTCAAGCCAGGTGGGGAGGACACATGCTTTTAATCTTAACACTTAGGAGGCTGGCAGGTCAAAGCCATTCTCAGCTACAAAGATAGTAAGACTAGCCAATCACCCCGGAATTGGAGTTACAGATGGTTATGAGTGGTCAAATGGGTGCTGGGATTCAAACCCAGATTCTTTACAAGAGCAGCAAGCGCTCTTAGCCACTGAGGCACCTCTAGACCCTATGCTCTTTAGCTCTAGGTTTATAGAAACGACAAAAGTTAAAAAAAGGCAATTTACAAAAAAGTTCATGCTTATTAGTCTCAACTAGTGCCTTAGAATAATAAATCATTTTTACACTACTTTTACTCAATCTAATACCTGTCCGTCAGTGATGGAGATAACATTTGTTGGAATGTAAGCGGACACATCACCAGCCTGTGTTTCAATGACTGGTAAGGCAGTCAAAGAGCCACCACCAAAGGAATCGTTCATCTTGGCTGCTCTCTCCAGCAGGCGAGAGTGTAGGTAGAACACATCACCAGGATAGGCCTCCCGACCGGGGGGTCGGCGGAGCAACAGAGACATCTGGCGGTAAGCAACAGCCTGTGGTACAGAATGTGGTGAAATTCAACTGTTAAACAAGCTACATCTGCTAATTTCCACTAAGATGCAAATAAAGAGGTTATAAAACACATCTTTGACCTGTTTGGACAAGTCGTCATAGATGATCAAAGCGTGCTTGCCACTATCTCTGAAATACTCTCCCATGGAGCAGCCAGAGTAAGGCGCCAAGTACTGAAGTGGGGCGGCATCAGAGGCAGTGGCCGACACCACGATGGTGTACTTCATGGCATCTGAGGAGAAAAGAGTTTACATTCCCAAAGCTATCAAAACGGATTTTAAATCAAAGGCTACAACACAAAATTGTCCACCCCCCTCATTCTATTCATGAGTTGAGGGGGGCCTTGGGGGCAGTGGAGCTTGTTGTGTAAGCCTGAAAACAGCTCAATTCTAGAGCCCACAGAAGTGAAAGGAGAGAATGCCATTGGTAGATAAACCCTAACAAGGTCACGGACCTAGGTGTGTCCTAGCACCAAATAAACTAAGAATAATGGAGTATGCTTATAATCCTAGGAGGTGGAGAAGGGAAGCCAATGTTTCAGGTTATCCTTGGCTATATAACAAGTTCAGTGCCAACCAGGGACAGATGAGAGATACACTACATTCCCCCTCACACTCTGAAATACTCAAGCCAGCCATGGGCACACAAACCTCTAGTCCCTACCACCAGGAAGTAGAAACAAGAGACTGTTTAAGGTCAGCCAGAGCTGCATGAGACCTCATCTTAAAAAAACACATCCAGGGGCCTTGGTTACAGAGGCTGTTCCAAGATTATCTCCAGAGAGGCCACGGGACCAGAGCTCTCCCGTACCCGCATCCGTCAGTCTCTTCACCAGCTGAGCCACAGTGGACCGCTTCTGACCAATAGCGACGTAGATACAGTACAGCTTCTTCTTCTCGTCAGTCCCATCGTTGAAACGTTTCTGGTTGATGATTGTGTCAATGGCAATCGACGTTTTCCTTTAAGAGAGGGAAAAATGTCACAAAATGCAGGATTCCAGGCACAATTGTGCTACCACTGTTAATTTTCACCAGCTACTGCCCCATTACAACCAAAGCATTTACCATCCCAAAACACGTAATTATTTACTAACAAACAATCCATGTTAGAACTTTTAACAGTTTTGAGTCATTACCCAGTCTGTCTGTCACCAATAATCAGCTCACGCTGACCGCGGCCAATTGGCACCAGGCTATCCACAGCCTTGATGCCAGTCTGCATTGGTTCCCGCACAGAGATCCGGGGGATAATTCCAGGGGCTTTCAGGCCCACTCGTCTGCGGGTCTTGGAACCAATTGGACCCTATAAACATGTCAAGCATTAAAAATAAATAAAAGGAACCCTCAAAGTGACTAGCTGTGATGTCTGCACATGAGCATCCAATAAGCATTAACCCACCTTTCCGTCAATAGCATTACCCAGGGCATCAACCACACGGCCCAACAGCTCCTCGCCAACAGGAACATCCACGATGGCTCCTGTTCTCTTCACAATATCTCCTTCTTTAATTAGTTTGTCATTCCCAAACACGACAACTCCAACATTGTCGGGTTCCAAGTTCAGGGACATACCCTGCACAAAAGGATAAAGAACAATGAGGCCGGGGGCTCTTCTCCCACACAGCAGCTGACACCGTCCGTCCCCCTTCTACCTGCTTTGGTTCTCTGGGTAAGACCTTCATTCATGAACTAGCTAAGAGTGGGTGCTTGACTGGAGATGACCACAGGTAGGAAGGAGACCCCCTGAAGGCTGTCCTGACCACCACACTGCACACTGGAGTGCTGCCCCCAGCCTCCACACAGCATCAGCAGAACTCCTCACAGCTACACACTGCCTCACCTGTCAGTGGTGGATCTGTTCTTTCTGTAAATTGTTTTATTTACATTCCAAATGTTGGCCCCCACTTCCTGGTCCCCCCTCCAAGAGTTCTTCACCCCATCCTCCCCATTTGCCTGAGAGGGTGCACCCCTACTCCCACCCACCCCACCCTCCTTCCCTA
Source organism: Tokudaia tokunoshimensis (assembly GCA_036184795.1). Classification (NCBI taxonomy): domain Eukaryota; kingdom Metazoa; phylum Chordata; class Mammalia; order Rodentia; family Muridae; genus Tokudaia; species Tokudaia tokunoshimensis. The sequence continues at coordinate 71,435,508 of BTHU01000017.1, forward strand.
AAGCATCATGTCTCAACAGGATTAGTTAGATTATTCTTATTGGGAAAAGAATTTAGTTCATGTAACCAAACATTTTTGCAAAAGAGTCTCCACAGCTACGAAGGAACTTATATAAACTCACTGAAATTTATGCAAATGTTTACTAAACTTTCAATTTTGGTGTCAATGGCTGCAACTTATTTATCAGCATATATGAAGGGAAGGGAGACTATGGACTTGGCTTAGTCAAACTCCTTCGAGTTTATTTTCTTTATAACCTATAATAGGGGAGAAATGAAGCAAATTGAGACTTAAATGTTTCTAATTCTTGACAAGCTCTGAATTACTAAATGAGAAACCAAAGCTACAGATCTAATAACAACAAAACCCCCGCTTTATAATTTACCTTTAAGCCTGAAGAGAATTCTACCATTTCTTCTGCTTGAACATTCCTCAGCCCATGTACTCGGGCAATACCATCACCAATGCTTAAGACGCGTCCAGTCTCTTCAAGGTCAACAGAAGTATCAGCTCCAAGAATCCGCTCCTCAAGAATGGAGGACATCTCAGCAGTGCCTGAAAGGACAACTCAATTTAAATATTACCCTGCCCTCTTTTACCTTCTTTTCTCACTTAATTTCTAAAGAATTTGTACATATGTTTAAATCTTTGGCAAAACTTTAGATACACTTTAAAATAATGTGTGCATTTAAAAAAGCAATGGGAGCAGCAAAATTGCAAGCTTGTCGGTTAAAGTAACACACCTAACAGCCCAACCTTCATCCCCAAAACCCACATGGTAAAAGAACAGGCTCCCCCAACGCTCTCCTCTGATCTCAACAAACGCCTTGAGGCCCACATCCAGCCTGCCCCTCCCTTAATAAACGGTAACATAAGCAGCAGTTAGTGAGGTGGCCCAGAGCCACCTGCCTGCCTGCACGCCTGGAGAGCGGAGCTCCAGCCCCAGGACCGCAAGGTAGGAGAGAACTGGCTCCTACGGGCTGTTCTCTGACCTCCACATGTATGCCACAGCTTAGACACACATGCTTGTTCAATAAACAAATGCGAAAATAAACACACCAAAAAGTTATAAAATGCACCCTTTAAAGAACCTAAGTACTAGTGCAAATATTACTATATAAATACACTGTATATACATTTAACCGTTACTTTAAAATTCCTAGCACATAGCCAGATACACTGCTCAGTAGCATTTGCCTATAAAGCCCTGGGTTCCATCCCCAGCACCTCTAAAAGAAAAAGAGGAAAAGCCCTCCAGCACATCTCCAAAGAAATCCCCCACCATGGTGTCCTTTATGATGCCGGCTGTACCTCCAGGCATAACGGACGCTACTATCTTTGAAAAAGTCCATCAGTAAAAAATTGTTCATTTTCTTATAGTTTTTACATGAGGTTTAAAAGAAAAATAAAATCACAGTTGAGGGTGCCTAGTGTATTGTTTTCTTTCAGAAGAAATCATTAGAAACCATACCACCTAACAGAGAAATAAAAAGTACAGTTTCATTAGACAAAAAGAACCCATCAAGACGAAGCATTTTAAATGATATACTGTAGTTAAAAACAAAAACAACTTAAGTTTCTGTAGCAACGTTTTTAAAAAGAGAAACATTTAAGGGTAGAAAATCTCCCCCCTTAAAAACTGACTTACCAGTCTTCTGAAGTCGAGTGTTAGAGGCATGGAGATTTCTTGCACCAACAAAGGATGACCCCAAAGCATTTTTGGAGACCTATTACAAAAACAGTCTTTAGCCAGTCTGACTCTTTAGAAAGTGTTCCTCACACCTAAGTTATGCTCGTAAATGCACATGTAATTAAGTGCACACACATAGACTCCGCCTTCACAAGCTGGGCGTGGTGGTGGTACATGCCTGCAATACTAGCATTCAGGAGGCAAAGGTAGGAGATCACCTGGAATTTCAAGGCATGCTGGTTACACAGCAAGTTCCAGGCCAGCCAAAACTACACAGGAAGACCCTGTCTCAAAATCAACAGGACAAGTGGCCAAACCTCCATAAACGGACAAGCTTCACTATGGACTTACGCCTATCAGATTGTAAATTTTACTAAAAAGTTGATGACTTAATTACACAGGAAAGAATGATACATGCATCTATTATTGCAACTGCTGGTACACAGACTATTAAAAAAACTTATTTTAAAATACAATTGCTAAAATCTTTCCCTTAAAGACATCTGGGCAATACTATTTTGATGTTATTTTTCGTAGAAATCTCAGTAAGATAACAACTACCTAATCAGGTGAACCTCAGTGTGGTTCCAATTTTTCTTTCTTAAAAAGGCAAATTAAGTATTGGGTGAGCAAATTAATGCTGTGGTTAGGTTAGAAAATGAGATAATTTTTCCATTGTCTTGAACAAATCTAGCAGCAAAATGGAACCCAGGACCCCTCTTATTTTTCTTTCTACTTGCAATGCTGTGATTGGCCACCTTGAACTCTGAATTGGCTAGTTTTTAAGAGAAACCAATACAAATCTTTTAAAATGTCTTTTTCTATTTTTAAACAGAAAACTAAGATGTTATCAACCAGTGTTTTGTTAGGGAAGCAGGATAGCAGCATATTTGGCCTTTTAAATTCAGATTGCCTATATAATGAAAAGGTAAATAAATGCATTTATATAGGGCTTAAAGGCCATCCATTTTTTTTAAGAGTTAGTCTCAACGCCATAGGAGATCATTGGTGAGAGCCACTGATCTCATGAGGTGGACAACTCAAGGACAAAATCTTTTAAAATGTCAACTACCTAATCAGGTGAACCTCAGTGTGGTTCCAATTTTTCTTTCTTAAAAAGGCAAATTAAGTATTGGGTGAGCAAATTAATGCTGTGGTTAGGTTAGAAAATGAGATAATTTTTCCATTGTCTTGAACAAATCTAGCAGCATTTGTGCCTAATCTAGTTCATTTTCAAAAACTCCATCATTTCTGACAGTGTAAACCACTTCTGCACCTCGCGACCATTTCACGACCTTTCCCACATTCAGCACCAAGTGAGTAAACCATCCAACAATTCAAGAGTCACTTTCATTTATTCCTTTCCCTTGAATTGACCTCCAAGTAGGGGTGGAATGCTCCGGCCTGTTGACCTTCACACAATGTCAGTCTCTCCTATTTCTCCCGCACAAGGCTGATGACAGCTCCTTTGACCTTCAGCGGAACCAGACCCCAGGAACAAGCCTTTGGGAAGGCCAGACAAGCAGTGCACAAACCCTGACCTTCACAAGCCCGCCCTCACCCCAAGATCGGAACCCTCCTAAAGCCCCTTTGCCCCGCAACGCCGCGGTCACGGATCCCTGCCCCACCGCGCACCGAAGGTCTGCAAAAGAGCCCCTCGTCCGTCCGCGCTGCCTGGCAGCCACGGTGCAAGATGGCGCCGTCCGCCCCAGCCCCGCACTGCAGCGCTCCACTCCGCAGAGACCTGAGCCGCTCCCACGCCAGCCTGCCTAGGTCCCGGCGCTCACCAGTCCCGCCCGTCGAGGGAGGGCACGAGCCACGGCCGCGGCGATGCGCACAGACAGCATCCTTGCAGCTTCTGGGAGAGATCTTCTGCAGCCGCAGCCTCCGGACGACTGGCACAAAATGGCCGAGCGCGAAGGAAGGTCAAGGCAGCCAGCCTACCTGACCCGGAAGTACCGCCCCTCTCCTGCTCCTCCGGACGCAAATCTTTTTTTTTTTAAATGTTTTTTTTTTTTTTTTGTTTTTTTTTTTTAAAGTTTAGAACTAAAAATGAACGAATCAATTATTTCCAGCCTCCTCCCTGACACTCATCATTTTAATTTTTGGTCATTTTGAATCGACCTTGTGGTTGCCCGGGAGACCACGTGAGTAGCGGAACCAGAGGAGATGCGTTCCTGATCCGTCACCTGGGGCGGACTGCATAGACTGAGCTAGGTTAATAGTGCCAGTGGGGTTACACCGCAGTGATAAGGCAGTCCGGATCGGGGTAACTCTTACACAGTGCACCCACCCTGAGGATTTTAATCCTCGGGTCCTAGGGACTCTCTGAAATTACTGAAACTGTTCATTATTACTAGTGTGCGTGGTGTGTATGTGCATTTGCTAAGGCATGCTTGTGGAGCCCAGAGAGCAGTCCTCTCCTTCCACCGTATGTGGATCCTGAGAAACAGACTCAGGTCATGCTTGTAGTGCAAGCAATTTACCCACTGGCCATCTTGCTGGACCTCTATTCACATTTTTAATAAATATCCAAATCTTTTTGAATTAAAAGGTTTTATTTTATTATGTATTTGGTGTTTTGTTTGCATGTATGTCTACACCAGGTTTGCCTGGTGACTTCAGAAAGCCTGAAGATCTTTTGGAACTGGACTTACAGATGGTTGTTAGCTAAGATGTGGGTGCTGAGAATCAAACCTGTGTCTTCTAGTACAGAAACTATGCTCTTAACCTTTGATTCATCTTTTCAGCCCAAATACCCAAATCTTATAAGGGATTTGATAGAGCAAATAAAAGAATTGAAGTTCTTTAGGTTTAATCTAAAAGAACCTTTTCAGGGAAGCTGGGCCTGATGACTGTAATCTCAGCTACCCTGGGGAAGTTAAAGGATGAAGATTAACAAAGTCAGGGCCAGTCTATTAGGAACAAGATCTTGTCAATCAACTGACTGATCAGTAAAGGAGCTGAAAACAAATTTCAACAGTAGAGGATTCACTTAGGGTTCAGTCCCTGGTTGGGGAGGGCAACAGGAAGAAGCCTGTGTAAATTAAATAGGTTCAAAAAGTCTAATCATCACAAGGAGTTTGATTAGAGGGATTGACAACCCTGCAGAGAGTGATCCAAAAGCAAAAAGCACCGCTCTAGATTCAGATAAAGCTCAAACAGTCTTCTGCCAACAGCTACTTTGGTGACCCTGGGGATTCTGTTAGGCTTTCTCTTTTGGAGTAAAACAGAGATGATTCATTCTCTCTCTCTCTCTCTCTCTCTCTCTCTCTCTCTCTCTCTCTCTCTCTCTCTCTCTCTTTCTCTCTCTCTCTCTCTCATACACATACACACACTCACTCACCAAATAATAAGAATTAAATAATAAAATTAAAATCACTATTGGTGTTAATTTTTTTTTTTTGCTTATTGGTTTTGGTTTGTTGTTATTGTTGTTGCTTGTGGATTTGTTTGTTTGTGTGTTTGTTTGTTTGTTGAGAAAAAGTCTCACCCTGTGGACCAGGCTTGCCTAGAACATATGTCGATCCTCCAGCTCCAGCCTTCTGAATGCTGGGATTATAAGTATGAGCCACCATATCTGACTAAGGAGACATTCTTAAAGTTCTTATCGTAAGCACCCCTTCTGATGTCCATTTTTCTCTAAATGAACAGTGATGTGACAGACATAGCAACTGACTCCTGAACAGCCAGCTGTTGGTCTCTTTCAGGCTACACTGCCATCCAGACTACCCTTGTGCCAGCACCATCAGTCTTGGGGAAAAGAAAAACCACACAACACACAACAGCCACCTGTGCTGGTAGACACTTGTAATCCCCACACTTGGAAGTAAAGAAATCAGAAGTAGAAGGTCATCCTTGACTACATGGTGAGTTTCCATTCTGAGGAAACTGCTCCTTAGTGTAGCTGATCAGCTAGAGACTAGCTGGGACAGAAAGAAAAGGGTAGCTCCTGGAGAAAGATTTCTATACAAGAACCATAACACTCACAGGATTAAGGGTGAATTCTCCAGGGCTGGAGAGATGGCTCTGTGGTTAAGAGCACCGACTGCTCTTCCAGAGGTCCTGAGTTCAGTTCCCAGCAACCACATGGTGGCTCACAACCACGGGCATCCACAGTGACAGTGTACCCACATATATGAAATGAGTATGACTGGAGCAGGGTTGAAAGGAGTGGGACCGGAAAAAAAAAAGAAAAAAAACTATAACAAAAAGAAAAAAGGGTGAATCCCCACACCAAGGCCTCTAACACCAGAGGTCCCACCCTGTTCCTGCCTATTGCTACTGTTTGCAACTGCTAAGCTGCATTCTGGGGTTGCACCAGCTTCTCTGAACATTTACTTCTTAGGCATGCTTGATATGCCATAGGCTTGAGATATGTTTGAAGCAGAATAAGGAAAACCTAGGTACACGGACCTTTGGGAGGTGGAAGGAGACAGGAATATCAAGAGTTTACAGTTATCTTCAGCTCCATGCTAAGTTTGAGGCCATCCTGAGACATGTGAGAGACAAGAGAAAGACAGAGAGAGAAGTCTCAATAGATAAACTGCTTGACAAGTAAGTACAATGATCCAAGTTTGCTTCCCATGTGGTATACAATTGAATTCCAGTGTTGAGGAAACAAGGACAGACTGGTGGTTCCTGTGGCTCACTGGCCAACCAGCCAAACTGATTGGCCAGTTCCCTGAGGAATGATAACTAAGGTTAGCTGTGGTGGTTTGAATAGGTTTGTCGCTCACAGACTCAGGTGTTTTAATGCTCGACCCACAGGGAGTGGCACTATTAGGAAGTGAGGCCTTATTCAAGTATGTGTGGCCTTGTTGGAGGAAATGTGTCACTGTGGGGGAGGGATTTGAGGTCTCCTATGCCTAAGCTCCACCCAGTGTGGAATCAGAGTCTCCTCCTGGCTACCTGCAGAAACAGTCTCCCCCTACCCACCTTCAGATCAAGAAGTAGAACTCTCCTCCAGCACCATGTCTGCCTGCATGCTTCCTGCCATGATGATAATGGACCATAAATATCTGAAATTTTAAGCCCCAAATAAATTTTTTCCTTTATAAGAGTTGCCTTGGCCATGTGTCTCTAAGGCATTTACCTCTGACCTCCACTTGTTTACCGGCATCCATTTGCCCATGGGCATGGACCCATACATACTCACTTGGGTGCAACCACAAAGGATAAGGAAGTAGTAGCTCAGTGGTAGAATGCTTGCCTACCATCTACAAGGCCCTAGGTTTAGTCTCTAGCACTGAAATCACATAAGGATGTCACTAGATACAGGGCTGGGCTGCTAGAGATGCTTATTGTATTGATTTGTTGGTTGTCTTGTTTTGTTTCATGGTGGTGCTGGGGACTGAACCCAGGGCCTCTGGCATTCTTGACAAGTACTCACTGCCCTCTAGCTCCAACTCCCTCTTTACTTCTTTTGGAAAAACAAAAAAGATCATGCTCAAGTTGCTCAGGCTAGCCTTGACAGATCTAGCCTAGGCAGATCTTGAGTTTTCTTTTATTTTGAGACAGCGTCTAGCTGTGTAGCCCAGGCTTGCTTCAACCCCACAACCCTCCTTTCTTAGCCTGTGCTGGATTACAGGCTTGTGCCACTATGCCCAGTGACTTCATCATTTTAAATATGCATGCATACAACTTAGGCAATGATATCTTGTCACAACCACAATTTCATATAAAGTCACGTATACTAGAAAGTTCAATGGAAGATCCTTCTTTGGTCTATCTGCTTCGCTAGTCCCATAGTATACTATAGGTGCTTCCCGTGTAGGGAGTGAGACGCCCAAGTAGAGTCAGACGCTATGGTCAAGTTCAGCTCAACTACCTCACCTGAACCAAGTCGGTTAGTCATTCAGTCCGTGTGAGTTAATGTGAAAACAGGTAAAGCAGTATGTTCACCAACTTTAGAGGATTTGTAACAATAAAACAAACATATAGGGCTGGAGAGATGGCTCAGTGGTTAAGAGCACTGACTGCTCTTCCAGAGGTCCTGAGTTCAATTCCCAAGAACCACATGGTGGCTCACAACCATTTGTAACAAGATCTGACTCCCTTTTCTGGAGTGTCTGAAGACAGCTACAGTGTACTTACATATAATAAATAAGTAAATCTTTAAAAAAACATATAAAAACGTAGCAAATTAGGCATCGGTGTATAAATGTAAAGAATTTCTCATACTGTTAACTGCAGAGTGCTAGAGGAAAGACAGAACTCTAGAGAACTCTAGAGGCAAGAGTTGAATTAGAAGAAAGGCTAAGCAGCAGAGACAGCTCAACAGAGAGATACAGTTGATCATCTTTAGTTTTATTTTTTGAGACAAAATCTTTTTTTTTGTTTGTTTGTTTGTTTGTTTTTGGTTTTTCGAGACAGGGTTTCTCTGTGTAGCCCTGGCTGTCCTGGAACTCACTTTGTAGACCAGGCTGGCCTCGAACTCAGAAATCCGCCTGCCTCTGCCTCCCAAGTGCTGGGATTAAAGGTGTGCGCCACCACTGCCCAGCAGGACAAAATCTTAATATGTAGCCTGTTAACCACTTAGAATGTATTCTTCCAATGCTGAGTGTGGTAGTGTAAGGCCTGTAATCCCAGTGTGACTGGAGGTTATAGGAGGTGAAATACCAGGAATTCAGTCATTCACTCACACACAGCAACTGTGAGGCCAGCGTGGGCTACTTGAGAAACCCCAATCCAAATATAAGTAACTAAGGAGAGCCGGGGAGATGGCTCAACAGGTAAAGGCGCTTGCTTTCAAGGCTTTATCTCAAGTTTGATGCCAGGGATCCACGTGGTGGAAGGAGAGAATCTATTCCCAAAAGTTGTGCTTTGACATCCCCACCCAACACAGACACAAAATTTAAAATGGCATAGCAACTTAAATTAATAAATCACTGGACATTTAAGTCCTTGATAGCAGACACTAATGTTAAGATTGCTGTAATGCCTAAACCAGGGTAGAATAAAAAGTTAGTTTTGTTTTGTTTTTGAGATAGAGTCTTATATCCTGGTTGGCCTCGAGATTGTACTTGAAGATGGCTTTAAATCGCTGGTCATCCTGATTCCACCTCCCAAATGCTGGAATTACAAATGTATGCTACCAAATACAGTATATCTGGGATATCCAACCCAGGACTTCCTGAATGTCAGGCAAGCAGTCTACTAATTCCTAGTTATGAACTCCAACCCCTGAGAGTTTTTGAGTGTGTTTGTTTCAGACATTCTTAACGGTATACCTCAGAATAACACAGAACTTACAGTGTCACTATATAATGGAGGCTGCTCTCGATCTCTTGGCAATCCTCCTATCTCAGCTTTCCTAGTGCTGGTATTACAGGCATGTGCCACTATGTCCAGAAAAGAAATCTGCTGACTAAAAACTGAAAGCTGCAGGAATTTTTTTAAGACAACTTGATTCAAGCAAGAATTATAAGAAATAAAAAATAAACAACTTGTTTCTCGCAGCGCTTCTTATTTTGATGATTATAACACAGAGGACTGAGCCAGGAATGCGGCAAAGCTTGGCCTGCAGAGCAGGAGCCTTTTGCCAGCCCTATCCCGGGGTTTAATTGGCCTGAAATCAGTAAAAACCACAACTCCCAGAATCCCCGGTCCGAGAGGCGCGCTCAACGGTGAGGGGGCGGAGCCTTGAGCCTGGGGCGTATCCCGCGAGGCTTTGAGAATGAGCGGGAGCGGCGGCCATGGCGGCACCGGAGGAGAAAGCTTCGCAGGTGACATCCCGAGCTGGGTCGGGCACTCGCTTATCCCTCCCGGAGCCACGCATCGGCTGGCCACCCGCCGCTCTGGTTTTTGTCCCGATCCCACGGTGCGGTCGCGACCCACCCTTTACGGGCCCGGAGTCCCTGAGAGGCCGTGCCCTCCCTTTCCCCGGTCTCCCAGCCGCCTTGTGGAGCCCCTCACTTCAGACTGGCGGATTCCGAACACAAACCCACCTTACAGCCCAGCCTCGACCATTCGCTGCTGCTTCAGTATGGGAGTCTCGTAGCACGGCGGGGCTTTAGAATGTGTTGGGGACCACTAGCTTTACAGACCGTGCAAGGAGTTATCTATCTCGTTTGTTAAGATCTGCCAAGTGAGGCTTTTTGTTTTTTTCTTTTTTTTTTTTTTAAATATTTATTTATTGTTATTTGTGAGGACACTGTAACTGTCTTCAGACACACCAGAAGAGGGCGTCAGATCTCATTACAAATGGCTGTGAGTCACCATGTGGTTGCTGGGATTTGAACTCGGGACCTTCAGAAGAGCAGTTAGTGCTCTTAACCACTGAGCCATCTCTCCAGCTTGGGTTTTTTGGTTTTTTTGTTTGTTTGTTTTTTGTTTTTTCTCGTTGTTGTTCTGTAGCTGTTGGTTGTTTTTTGCTAGGGCTGCATTTGCAGCTTTGGAAAGAATGATGTTCTTTGATAAATGTCGATTTTTTTTCTTTTGCCTACTCACTTTTTGACTCCAGAATAGTCACAGAAAACGTTTAGTTTGCTGTAGAGCACCCCTTTGTAAGATTCTGTTATGCCATTATAACAAGGCTTACCTTTTAATGGTTAGGTCGCGGAGTGGTTGAAAAAGATGTTTGGAGACCATCCCATTCCACAATATGAGATGAACTCACGGACGACAGAAATTTTATATCACCTTTCTGAACGCAACAGGGTCCGGGACAGGGACATCAGCCTGGTAATAGAGGACTTAAAACAGAAAGCAAATGAATATGAATCAGAAGGTGAGTTAAGTCTAGAACTTTGGAAGGGGTAGCTACATTTTGTACAGGATTAATGTAGACTACTTATTGATTATTATCATTTTTTAGTCAAAATGGCTTCTGCTCTGTTATAGTAACTTCAAAATTAGGAGTTTCACTGTAGTATGTCTTCTTAAAACAAGGACTCCTAAAAGATAGCTACATTTGCAAGGGTGGGAGTTGGGAGAGGTATGCCTTTAACCTCAGCACTTAGAGGCAGAGACAGGATATCTGTGAGTTCAGAGTCAGTTTGGGTGAATAGTGAGATCCTGTCTCAAAAAAAAAAAAAAGCAAAAACTTCTTAGTGTAACACGAAAGATTCTAGTAGTTCCTCCCTTACATAGCTTGCAGGACACCAGAGATGGCATCCATGACGTGTGAGACCGAACAAACCGCCATGGGTCACATATCATGAAGTGGCTTTAAAATGTTGTGCTAGGCCAAGCCTAGGGATGCAGGTTTGTAATCCCAGAAGGCAGAGGCAGGAGACTGCAGGGTCAGCCCGGGGAGCATAGCAAAACTGTCTTAAGAAGGTTTTCCGCCTTTTTTGTTGGTCACGTGGTATGAAGAAGTAAATCTAGGGAACAGCAGCTCATCTGGGACGTTCCTTCTTTGCAAGCCCTTCCCACTCTAGGGCTCTTTCTTACTTTTCCATATTAAGTTTATGCTCATTCTATTTAAACAAAAAACCACGACGTTTGAGGATGATGGCACACCAAGCAGGAAGTGACATCTGCTTGCCATATGCTTAGCCAAGTGGAGACATTTGGTATATATAATTTTTTAAGGTTAGATTTATGTGTGCGAGGGTTTTGCCAGCATCTATGTATGTGTACCCTGTGGATGTTCGGCGTTTGTAGAGGTCAGAAGAGGGTGTTGGATCCCCAGGAGCTGGAGTTAAGTGTGATTGTAGGCCACCATGCCAGTGCTGGAAACTGCACCTGGGTCCTCTGCAAGAGCAAGTACTCTAGCTGGGCACAGTGACACACACCCTTAATCCCAGCCCCGGGGAAACTGAGACAGGTGCATCTCTGTGAGTTCAGGTCTAGCCTGGTCTAGATAGAGAGTTCCAGGACAACCAGGGCTTCCTAGAGAGACTTCAACAACAACATCCAAAAACCTGAACATCTCTCCAGACCCTATAGGATGTTTTAAATGTACTGCAGTTATATTTAATTCTAACACATACATACTTTTTTCCAGTGGTCTTTTTAAATTAGCACTAACTGTGTTTGGTGTGCCTTGTATTGTTTTGTTTTGTTTTGCTTTGTGTAGCCCTGGCTGTCCTGGAACTAGCTCTGTAGACCAGGCTGGCCTCTAACTCACAGTGATCTGCCTGCCTCTGCCTCACAAGTGCTGGAATTAAAGGCATGCGCCACCACTGCCTGGCCTGGTATGCCATCTTATCAATCTAGAATACTCCCACAGTGGGAGCAAGGCAATACCATCACACAAGAACCTCCCATGTTTCCTCCTTTTATACAGATTCACATTTGAATATGCATATGAGGGTTTTATAAGACTATTTCCAGAAATTGTTTTTTATTATTATTTTATTCATTTTTAGATTTTATTTTATGTGTATGGGTGTTTTCCCTGCATGTAAGTCTGTGTCATGTGCTTATTGTTCCCTCAGAAGCCAAAAGAAGGTATCCTGTCCCTTGGGACTGGAGTTAACAGAATGTTGTGGGCTTCCATGAAGGTGTCAGGAATCAAGCCCAGGTCCTCTGGAAGAGCAACCAGTGCTTTTAACCATGGAGCCAGCTCTCCAGCCATCTTTTTATATATTTTTAAAAACTATTTTTCTAGAATATCGTTTTTAAAAGATTTATTTATTTTTAAATTTTACATAAAGTGTACAAGTACCTAAGTGCTTGACTGTGTGCCAGGTGCATGCAGAAGCCTCCAGAGATCAGAAGAGGGCGCTGATGCCCTAGAACCTGGGACTTCATGACATTAGAAGCAGTTGTGAATTATGGATGCTAGGAACTGAGCTTGGGTCCGCTATAGGAACAGTGAATGTCCTTATCTGCTGAGCCTTCTCTCTGCTCCTATGTAATACCTTCTGTTATTCCCTGACAATGTCATACATATAAACTACATATTTTAATCATATCTATCCCATTATCCCTTCTCATCCCCACACATCTCCCAGATCTTTATCATTACATTTTAATTATATTTTCTTTGTGTGTGCTTGTGTGCACACATGTGCTCATTCATATATCACACATTTTAAAATTCCATTTATGCATATGGTGGCATGCATACTCAGAACCAGCACTCAGGAGACAGGGGAGCAGGCAGATCTCTGTGAGTTCCCTGGTCTACAGAGTGAATCTAGACTAACCAGGCTTCACAGTGAGACCATTTGTTGGTTTTGTTTTTGTTTTAATCTACTTACTGCTTTTTTAAAAAAATATTTATTTATACTACTTATATGAGTACACTGTAGCTGTCTTCAGACACTCCAGAAGAGGGCACCAGATCCCATTATAGATGGTTGTGAGCCACCATGTGATTGCTGAGATTTGAACTTAGGACCTTTGGAAAAGCAGTCAGTGCTCTTAACCACTGAGCCATCTGTTCAGCTTACTTATTGCTTTTGATGGGTGGATGAATGAACATGTGTGTGACAGTCAGAGGGCGACTTGTAGGAGTCAGGTCCGTGTTCCACCACGTGGGACCTGGGACTGAACAAGTTAGTTCCCAACTCCCCATTGGATGCTTCCCAGCTGCCTCTTAACTCCAATTCCAGGGGACCCTACACCTCTGGTCTCCATGGGCACCTGCACTCAAAGTGCACATAGCCATACACAGACCTCCTGGAACTCTCTAAAGACCAGGTTAGCCTTAAAATCAGAGGTCCGCCTGCCTCTGCCTCTGGAGTTCTAGGATTAAAGGCTTATACCACCATGCCTGACTCAAAAAAATCTCAAGTAAAACAAAACAACAACAAAAAAACATAATAAAAGTTAAAAAAAAATCCAAAAAGGACAAAACATCTGAGACACCATGAAATTCCTTTATCATTTCAGCGAAACATCTTGAAGACTTTCTTGTGGAGAGTGTGAGTTTTTCACCTGCCAATCTGTCTAACACTGGTTCCAGGTTTCTGAATGCATTGGTGGACAGTGCAATTGCCCTGGAAATAAAAGATACTTCACTAGCAAGGTAATTATTGTGATGATTTTGGTCTGTGTTCCCATGGGAGACTATACTGTACAGCCTTGACCTAAGAATATTTTGGTTCTCACAGTAAATCTGCATACAAAATTAGCAATGACTACAAGAATGCAGAAGTAGATTGGTTGGTTGGTTTGGGGTTCGGTTTTTGTTGTTGTTTGTTGCTGTTTTGTGTGCCTGTGTGCTGAATTCTGGTTAGCTCAGCAGTACTATGGGTGGGTGGTTATGAGCTGTATAAGGAAGCTCACTGAGGGCTGGAGAGACGGCTCAGTGGTTAAGAGCACTGACTGCTCTTCTGAAGTCCTGAGTTCAAATTCCAGCAACCACATCGTAGCTCACAACCATCCGTAATGAGATCTGACGCTCTCTTCTGGAGTGTCTGAAGACAGCTACAGTGTACTTACATATAATAAATAAATCTTTAAAAAAAAAAGAAAGCTCACTGAGCTAGAGAGATGGAGTCAGGAAGTAGTGTTCACTGTTCCTGCCCTGACTTCTGTCATGATGTATTGCGGCCTGCAAGAATAAGATGAAATAAACCCTTCCCTATGTAGCCTTTAGTGTTGGTGCTCATCATAGCATGAGAAAGCAAACTAGACCAGCTGGAGACTGGGTGTGTGGGCGTGTACCTACAAGAAGTCCAGTACCCAGGGGGTGGAGGCGGAAGTTCGGAAGGTCAGGTCGTCGTCCTCAGCTTCTTAGCGAGTTGGGGGCCAGTGTGGACTGTAAGAACCCACCCCAACAAGCAAACAGGAGCAGGAGCAGGTTAAAAGATCCAGTTGAACATGGTAGATTTTGGTCATAGACAACAGTGAATAAGTTAAGGACCCTCGTTGTTTGACCTCACCTATATAATTCTGTAATTTTTCCACCAGCCCTCAGAGGAAACTGAAGCTCAGGGAGGGAAGGTTTGGGATTCCTAAACAAATCTGACTCCAAAGTCCATGTGACTACTGTGGGTGCTCATGTCTTACCTAGGACTATTACTACTGCAACTTACCACTACCAGAAGAGTATATCCATGTGTTGTCCATAACTGCCAGGGTAAAGTTTGGGATTTATATAATGCTTGAAGAGTAGTGTTGTAAGAACATGTAGACTACATAGTAGCAGAGTAGACCAAATCTATTCTGCAGTCACCAAGTACACACCAAGTACAACTGTGTGTGTGTGTGTGTGTGTAAGCAGAAATGACTAGGGAGATAGACATGGCCTTCAAAGACAGTTTGTACTTAGTCAAGTGAGAGAGAAAGGCAGTGGAGAGAATATTACCATGGTAACAGCTACACTATAAGACTAAAAATGCTATATCTGGCAAGCACAGACAGAAGGTGTGAATTCAGGTTGGATAAACCTTACCTGAGAGTTTGGGACTTTTTGTTTGTTTGATGTTTAGGGTTTTTGTTTTTATTTTGTTAAAGTAGGGTCTCACCCTGTATCCCTGGTTAGCCTGGAAGTAAACTCTCAGAGATCTGCCTGCCTTTGCCTCCTAGTCCTGGGAATAAAGGTGTTCCTTGCCATACCCAGCGTTACCTAAGTTTTGAAGAGAAATGGGAGTTTTGTCTGCTGAAGGGCATTTCAGGCCATGGGCACAGCAGTGTCAATTGTATAGACAGACTGAGCGGCAGGATTATGTAAGCTCTGTAGAGAAGATCATTTTTAGGGTGAGCTGTGACCAAGCTCCTCTCTCAGTTTTATCCCCGCAGTGAATGATTTGACTTCTGACCTTTTTCGTACCAAATCCAAAAGTGAAGAAATCAAGCTTGAGCTGGAAAAACTTGAAAAGAATCTGACGGCAACGTTGCTGTTAGAAAAATGTCTACGAGAGTGAGTTGAAATGTTGGCATTTTTAAACTATAAAGAGCTTAGCGGGACATTGTCAAGTGGGGCGTGGTGACTACTGGAAGACTGGGACAGCAGCCACGGCCAGGGCCGCTGAGCGACTCAGGAGGTTCTTAGCCGCTTATTCTCCCCTTTGCTTTAGACAGTTCATCACCCTCATGTTGATTCCTGCAGTATTAAAAATACAGAGATTGATAATTTTCAAAAATTTTAATCCATAAACTACTACCTGAAGTCCATATTTCGGTATGCCTTTTTAGTATAGTTTTAATGACCCTCTTTGATGCTGTGAGCCTTTAGGTTCTTCTCGCCCCAGAGATAAGAGTCAGTGGTTAGCATTTGTGTAAATGCAGAATAACTTGGTGACATACAAATATGTTCAAAAAATAATGAAGATGTATGGGTCAGACACTGTATCATGTCACACATATTAGAGAGGTCTTTATGATCTTGTTACAAATTAGCTTTAGGATATAATAAATCACTTCTTTGAATAGCAGCTTTAGCTTGCCCAAGAATAATTGTTATAGGTTGAAAATAATGTCATTTTATGTGCATTGAGAAAAGTCTCCCATGGCAACATGGGGGAGATACCCTAGAGAGTATACTGTGGTCTGGATGTAAAACCCATGTGTAACAATAGCTGGCAAGTAGGCTGTCTGTACTGGCTAAGCCAGAACTAACTCCCAAAAGAGGGAGCCGAATTTCCTTGTGTTTTAAATAATCATTTACTGAGAAGAACATGCTTTAATCTTACTTTTGGAAGAGATCTCAAGAAAGCAGAGCTGCATCTGTCTGCAGAACGGGCCAAAGTTGACAGTCGCCTTCAGAACATGGACTTCCTAAGAGCAAAGGCAGCGGAGTTCAGGTTTGGAATCAAAGCTGCAGAGGTGTGTATGAAGAACTGTATGGAGCTGGCCTTTCAGACCTTTGTCTTCACAGCAGGAAGCATCATCAGTCCTTTCTGTAGATGAGGGAACTCCAGGGAAGATCTGCAACTTGCCCAAGCTTATTTAACTAGTGAGCAGTGGCTCAGGGTTCAAAGTCAGGCATTGAAACCCTTCTACCGCCACCATCTTCTCCTCACATCTGACTGCAGAAAGGATTCACAGCTAACATAGACTAGCTTAGATGCATGTGTGCTTTTTAATTTGTGATCTGTAGCTATTCTTTATTACATGTTGAAAAAAGTTTCATGATGGCTACCTTCAAAATGATCTTTCAACTGAACTCTTTTTCTCACACTGTAGGAGCAACTTTCAGCCAGAGGCATGGATTCGTCGCTGTCTCATCGGTCACTAGTGGCACTTTCAGAGGTAAGCTTCCTGTCTCTCTGTCTTCTGCTGCTGTAACAGAATACCATAGATTGGGTAAATTTGGTTCTTGATTCCAAAGACTAAAAAGTCTAAGATCCAAGGGCCCCATCTGCTGAGGGCCCTCTGCTGTCTTCTCTGATGTACAGTGGCAATGCAGGTCCCAGGGTCAGGGAGATGGCTTGGTTGTTAATGCTTACCTGGATTTGGATCGCTGACACCTGTATATAACCTGCGTGTGGCTGCACGTGCCTGTAACCCAGCACTGGGGAATGAGAGGGCAAGAGACAGGCAGTTCTTGCATTATCAGTCCCTTCCTCTCTGTAGATGAGGGAACTACATAGACTATGTGTAACTTGCCCAAGTTTACGTAAAGCAGCTTCAGGCTCACGCCAGGCATTGGAACCCTTATCTCCCCCCCACACACACATTAGAGCATAGAAAGGATTCAGGTAACACGATGAGCTTGGTCACTCCCAGGCCAGATAGTCTAGTCTGACAGTGATCTCCAAATGTAGTGAAAGACACTGTCTCAAAAACCTACGTGTCAGGCAACTGAGGAGGATGCCCATCATCAACCTCCAGCCTTTACACAGTGTACACACTTGGAGGAGTAGCCTTTCTCTTTCTACTATGTTGGTCCTGGGAATCCAACTTAACTAGATGCTCAACAGTTAAGAGCACTGGCTTCTCTTGTAGGGATCTAGGGTTCAATTCCTAACACCCACGTGGCAGCTCACAACTGTTGAAACCTCCAGTTGCAAGGGACCTAACACTTTCTTCTGCTTCTGTGTGCACCAGGTATACACATGGCTTACAGCCATATATACAGGCCTAACACCCATACACATAAAATAGATTTTAAAAACAAAACAGGCTGGAGAGTTGGCCCAGTGATTAAGAGCACTGAGTTCAATTCCCAGCAATCACATGGTGGCTCATAACCATCTGTAATGGAATCTGACATCCTCTTCTGGTGTGTTTGAAGACAGCAGCAGTGTATTCATATACATAAAATAAATAAATCTTTTTTTAAAAAGGTAAAAAAACAAATAAAACAAAAAACTCCTATATCATAAGGTAAAACACAATAATAAAAATAAAAAAATGATTTTTTAAGATTTATTTATTTATTTATGTATATGAGTGTTCTATCTACACCTACATGCCAGAAGAGGGCATCAGAATTCATTATAGATGGCTATGAGTCATCATGCGGTTGCCAAGAATTGAACTCAGGACCTCTGGAAGAGCACCAATGCTCTTAACAGCTGGGCCATCTTTCCAGCCCAGTTTTTTGATTATTTAAAACACCTGTGGTTGACAAGTGTCGCTCAGTGACAGATTGCTTGTCAACCTTCAGGATGCCATAGGCTCCATCATTAGCACCACAAGTAAATAACTCCATAAATAGTAATGCTTTACTGCATTTTATTTCAGTAATGAGCACTGGTTAGTTGTTTGTGGATATTTCTGCTACTGTATAACTCTCTTTGCATTTCCAGAAACTCTCGGAATTAAAACAGCAGACTATACCTCTGAAGAAGAAATTGGAGTCCTATTTAGATTTAATGCCGGTAATTGTTGCTATGGGTTTTCTTGGAGTCATGTTTTTCTAACTTTGCTCTAAAAACACTGGGTTTGTGTTCAAGGATTAAAACCAGTGGCAGAATTGAGGGCAGTGACTCACACTTGTTGTCTGAGCACATGGGAGGCTAAGGCAGAAGGATGGCTGCACTCTAGGGCAGCTCAGGCTAAGAATGAACACCAAAGGAATAAACAGAGAAAGGAAGGACAGTGTCAGGCTTGGCATGGTGGCCCACCTCTATAACCACAGCTCTTGGGAGGTGGAGGACTGTGAACTCAAGACCAGTTTGGGCTCCATAGTGAGACGCTGTCTTGTTATGTTTATGTATTTATTTTGGGTGTAGGTGCTATCGTGCAGATGGAGGCCTGCAGAACAAGTTTCAGGACAGCCAGGGCTACACGGAGAAACCCTATCTTGAAAAAAAATATCTAGCTGTAAGGCAATTTCTTAATTAGTGATTTATGGGGAAGCCCAGGTGGGTAGGACCAACCATGGGCTTGTGGGTCTGGGTTCTATAAGAAAGGGCTAAGCAAGAAAGCCATGGGGAGCAAGCCAGTAAGCTGCACTCCTTCACAGTCTCTGCCTCCTGGTTCCTGCCCTGTTTGAGTTCCTGTCCTGACTTCCTTAGATGATAAACAGCCATATGGCAGTGTAAGCCAAATAAACCCTCCTCCCCAACTTGATTGAGGTCACGGTGTTTCATCACAGCAAAAGAAACCCAAACCAAAACAAGGCTGTAACTTCAAAGCCTCAGCTATAGTGTCCTCGTCCTCCTGCAGATTCCAGAGCCTCCCTCAAGAGCACCAGCAGATCTGCAGACCCGCACAAAAGCTGGTGTGAGACTGCTCATAAACCATGACACTTTCTTTGTTTGTTTTTCTTTATAAGAATCCATCTCTTGCTCAAGTGAAAATTGAAGAGGCAAAGAGAGAATTAGTAAGTACTTTTCATTTTTTTTCATTTTCTCTTTTAAATTAGCAATTACTAAATTGAGATAATAACATTTCTAAGCTATGTTGAGTGATGAAATCCAACTGCTTGGGAGTACACACTGCCTCAAAAACCAACCAACCAACAAACAAACAAAAAATTAGACAAAACAAAAAAACCTCAGTAGGCCAAGACAGGATCAGTACAAGTTTGAGGCTAGCTAAAGCTGCATATGGAGATTCTATCAAAACTACACATAAACAAAACTACACATATGAATATATGCACATATATATACGCACAAGGACTGGCAGTGTAGATCAGTGGTAGAGAGGGCTTGCCTAGCATACATAAGTTCTTCAGACACATGCACACATACATGTACATACAACACACACACACACACACACAGATGGCAATATAGTTCAGTGGTCAAACGCTTGAATAGCATAAATAAGTTCCTCAGTTTGGTTCCTAGTACCACAAAAAAATAAACAAAATGTTTGTTTTAATGCTTTCTTTTTCTACTTCTCTTATTTTAAGTGTCAATAGAAGTTGATGACATCTCTTTCATGTCTTTATTTCTGGCTCATTTTCTTCCTCTAGGATGTCATTGAGGCTGAACTTACAAAGAAAGTAGACATGATGGAACTGTGAGGACAGCCAATAAATGTGCTTCTTCTGAGGAGATGACTCTTCTTCTTAGAGATGATAATGTCTTTGTTTGTAAAATAACAGAGTTTGGTTCTGCATTTAAATTTTGTGGCCTGAATACAGTTTTCATATGAAAAGGCATTTTGTGTTACCTGTTGCTTACTGTACACCTTGCATGTTACCTGCTACTTACTGAACACCTCACAGTTAAGAATCTTTCCAAAAATGGGTAGGGGCTGGGGAAATGGCTCTGCGTTTTAGAGCACTTTTTGCTCTTGCTAAAGACCTGAGTTCTATTCTCAGCACCCATATGGTGACTTGAAAACATCCATAACTCTAGTTCCAGGAAATCTGATACCCTCTTCTAGCATCTGCAAGCGCCAGGCACACGTGTGGTAC
This sequence comes from Tokudaia tokunoshimensis, assembly GCA_036184795.1. Classification (NCBI taxonomy): domain Eukaryota; kingdom Metazoa; phylum Chordata; class Mammalia; order Rodentia; family Muridae; genus Tokudaia; species Tokudaia tokunoshimensis. Next base: position 71,455,859 of record BTHU01000017.1, read on the forward strand.
ACAGACATATGTATAGGCAAAATACTCATACATACATTTTTTTTTTTAAATTAAAACAGGAATCCTTGAGTGGTTCCCGTAGATGACCATCATAACAGTTCTGCAGACTCATGAACTAAATCAGTGGATAGTTTCTGTTTATACCTGCTTCCTTCCCTAGGGTGCACTGGCCTGTCTCTAGTTAATATGTTTAGCTCATGAAAAAAGTAAATTTTAAGCCAGTGACAGAAAGAGGAATAATAAAGCAAACATATGGTGCTAAATTTATATTTCATGCCTTATATTAGGATAACCCAAAAAATCAAAGACCAATATAAAAATATGTTATTATAAAGATATTATGTATAATATATGATATATAAATTATTATAAATATATTTAAAAAATTAAAAATAAAGATACTGACCTGGGAGTGTAATTTAGTAGATATAAACTCCATGTTGTGTCTCTAGCCCAGTGTGGTACACATGTCTGGATGGAGCATGGGTAGATATTGGGGAGCACACACACCTGGTGTACTGGCTGGTTTTGTGTGTCAACTTGACACAAGCTGGCATTATCTCACAGAGAGGAGCTTCCCTTGTGAAAATGCCTCCATGAGATCCAGCTGTAAGGCATTTTCTCAATTAGTGATCAAGATGGGAGGGCCCAGCTCATTGTGGGTGGTGCCATCCCTGGGTTGGTGGTCCTGGTTCTATAAGAACACAAGCTAAGCCGGGCGGTGGTGGCGCATGCCTTTAATCCTAGCACTTGGGAGGCAGAGGCAGGTGGATTTCTGAGTTCGAGGCCAGCCTGGTCTACAGAGCGAGTTCCAGGACAGCCAGGGCTATACAGAGAAACCCTGTCTCAAAAAACCAAAAAAAAAAAAAAAAAGAACACAAGCTAAGCAAGCCAGGGGAAGCAGTCCAGTAAGCAGCACCCTCCATGGCCTCTGCATCAGCTCCTGCCTCAAAGCTCCTGTCCTGTGTGAGTTCCTGTCCTGACTTCCTTTGGTGATGAACAGCAATGTGGAAGTGTAAGCTCAATAAACCCTTTCCTCCCCAACTCAATTCTTTTTTTTTTTTGGTTTTTCGAGACAGGGTTTCTCTGTGTAGCCCTGGCTGTCCTTGGAACTCGCTCTGTAGACCAGGCTGGCCTCGAACTAAGAAATCCGCCTGCCTCTGCCTCCCAAGTGCTAGGATTAAAGGCGTGCACCACCATCGCCCGGCCCCAACTCAATTCTTAGTCATGATGTTTTGTGCAGGAATAGAAACCCTGACTAAGACACAAACCTCCTCCAACAGGCTACACCTCCTAATCCTTCCCAAAACAGTTCCACCAATGAGGAACCAAGCATTTTAATCAGCCAGTAAAGGAAGGCACTTGCTGCCAAGTTGGACAGTCTGAATTCAATTCTGGAAACCCAGAGTGGAAGGAGAGAAGCAACTCCTACAAGTTGTCCCCTGACTTCCAAATGCACATTGTAGCCTGCGTACACCCACACACAAATAAGTGAATGTTATTTTAAAACAAGCAAACAAAGGATATAAACTGTTCTCTGCTGTGAATTCAGTTGTATGTGCAGAGGAGGCAGTGTTGAGGAGCAACTTCTGTTTGTTTCCATGTCTGACCCTCGGCTACATGTCTGACGGCTTTCCTCCTGATACTTCCATATCCATCCCCCTAAGAACAGAAACATTCGTAGCTGAGCATAGTAAAATAATCCAATTTATGAAATGTAATATCAGTGAAATATTATTGCTGTATGGTCCATACTCAAATTTCTCCAGTTATCTTGGTAATGCACTGTATATACAATTGCCCCATTCGGGAACATATATTATGCATGTTCCTGTTTGTCTTTGTTGTTTTCTGCCTTTTTGAGACAGGGTCTAATGTACACCTGGCTGGCTTCAAACTCAGTATGTAGCCAGTGATGATATTAAAGTGCTGATCCTTCAGCTCTGCCCGGAAGCTGGAAGCTCGGTGAGGGGTGCTGTATGAATGGAAAACATTGCTGGGATGATCCCATTGGATGTCATCAGTTGCCAGGGGAACTTTTTCTTGTGGGTTATCACAGAAGCACAGGAGAGAGGGCTTACCGTAGGCTGGTGGCAGCCCTGTGTCTGGACTGCTAAGGCTGTGGGTTTGACAGACCGCTGCCACAGATCGAGATCTGCCAGCTTTCTTTAGGAGTATGATGCGTGGGCTGGAGAGATGGCTCAGCGGTTAAGAGCACTGACTGTTCTTCTGAAGGTCCTGAGTTCAAATCCCAGCAACCAAACCACATGGTGGCTCACAACCATCCTTAATGAGATCTGATGCCCTCTTCTGGGGTGTCTGAAGACAGCTACAGTATACATACATATAATAAATAAATCTTTAAAAGAAAATCCCATGGTATTAAAATATCTTTCCCTTTAAAAAAAAAAAAAGTCTGGTGCGTGGCCCCTTCTGATCTGAGCGCTTCCTCTCACGTTGTGCAGGTGTGTATTTTTAGGCTCATCCCGCAGCATCCGGCTCCCACATGTTCAGTTTTCTTTAAACTCTGCAGCAGCAGTTGTGGGCTGACAGCCTGTCTCCACGGTGTGGGCAGGGGAACTGTCCTCCGCTACAGCATCCAGATTTTCAGCTTATTCCACACAGAGCATCCTTACACCGCCTGCAGTGTGACCTTCAAGACTGCGGGGAACTCTCAGGTGTCAGACAGCAGAGCTGCAGGGCCTTTATAGCCCATTGGCTCATTTCTGTGCACCCACTAAGCATAATACCTTACATGGTGGTGTTATAAAGATAAGTAAGAGTCTTCCCTCAATTTCAGGCAGTTTATACGTTCAAAGATCATCAGACTGCCCAGTCTAAATATTAGTTTTGTAAAGCTAGGTAAAACATCCCTCTGACATGGTGCAAATATCCTGTATATCAGCAGACTCTGCTTATTTGTATGACATTTTTATTATACACACAGAAGACCCGAGTTAAGTTCCCAGCACTCATATGACAACTCACAACTGCCTGTGACTCCAGTTCCAGGCCTCTTACCTATGCTTTTGGCCTCCTTGGGCACTGCAGGCATGTTGTACATGATAAACATGCAAGCAAACACACACATAAAGGGTTTTTGTTTTTTTAGCAAAACATCATACACATAAATTTATTTTTAGGTATATAAAAGTTCACCTGGGCATGGTGCACATGAGGTGGAAGCTGGGCGGGGGGTGTGATCAGGAGTTCTAAGTCATCTTCAGTTACATAGATATCAAATCCAGGACCAGAGACCTTATTCAATAAAAACAAAACAAACAACACACACATGTAACTGAAATGTATTTAGAATTATTGATTACTTAGCAAGAGCTGGTAACATTATATATTGTCTCGTCCTCAAAGTTAATTGCACTTGAAGCGTAGGCTCTGTATTTCCTATCTATCCTCTATCTATCATCTATCTATCTATCTATCTATCTATCTATCTATCTATCTATCTATCTATCTATCTATCTATTTCTGTTTATTTTTGAGGCAGGGTCTCACTGTGCAGCCCTGGCTGGCCCAGAATTCACAGAGATCCACTTGCCCCTCTCTCCCAGGTGCTGACATTAAAGGCATACACCACCATGCCTGGCCTTTAAATCTCTACATTATTCATTTGTGGTATCCAATATAATGCAAATAGTGGTTTGAGTATGGTTTAGAGAGTCAGATGGGGAAAGGCTGTACCTGTGAGTACAGATGCAATGTTTAGCCAGATGTTTCCAGGGGTCGGTAGAATCTGCACATGCAGAGCCCATAGACGTCGGCAACGACTGTATGTTCTCATTTATATAATAAAGCATACATATGTATACATTTAGGAATAAAATTGTTGGTATGTTAGCTTAGACATTTCTATCAAATTTTCCAAAATTATTGTAGTAATTTCTACTCTTTTCAGCCCTGCATCCTCATAAATCCTTAGCATTGTTATTTAAATTTTTAAAAAAAAAAACAGTCAGGCATGGTGGTACTGCATTCAGAAGACCCCAACAAGAAAATCACCTTGAGTTCAAGATCAACTTGGCTTAGAGTGAGAGACTGTCTGGAAATGGCAATCCATACCACAAAGAAAACCAACAATACAGTGGGCAGTGGTGGTGCGTGCTTCAGATCCTAGCGCTTGGGAGGCAGAGGCAGGCAGATCTCTGTGAGTTCGAGGCCAGCCTGGACTATATGACAGGGATACCCAGAAAAACCCGGTCTCAAAAAAAAAAAAAACCTAAATAAGTATAAAAGATAAATATTTTGTAGATGTTGCTAGTAAAGCACTTATTTTTTCTTTTTTAGATCTTCTCTCTCTCTCTCTCTCTCTCTCTCTCTCTCTCTCTCTCTCTCTCTCTCTTTCTCTCTTTCTTTCTTTCTTTTTTTGACAGTCTTACTATATAGCTCTGACTGTCCTAGAACTCACTATGTAGACCAGGCTGGCCTGGAATTCACAGAAATCTGCTTGCTTCTGCCTCTCAAATTCTGGGATTAAAGATGTGCACTAATATGCCCAGCTTAGATTTAGTTTTTATTATTATTTTTTTAGTTGTGGGTGTCAGTACGCATCTCTCTGTTTGTGTGTGTGTGTACACAATGTTCATGCAGGTTTCCTCAAAGGCTAGATGCTTCAGATAGCCTTGAGCTGGAGTTAAAGATGGCTATGTAGTGGCAATGTTGGAGTTAGTTTTGGGTTCTTTAAAAAACACAGAAATATCATCCCTGTTGGGTCCTGGGAACCTCTTGCTTCCCTGGCATCTGGGACCCTCTAGGAAGTTAAAACCTGTAGAGACCATATCTAGTGGTTAGGCACGGTCCCCAGTTGATGGATGAAGCCACCCACCCATCTCAAAAATTATAACCAAGAATTGTTCCTGTCAAAAGGAAATGCAGAGACTGAAGGAAAGGCCATCTAGAGACTGCCCCATCTTGGGATCCATCCCATATACAGTTGCCAAACCCAGAACCTATTGCTGATGCCAAGAAGCGCTTGCTGACAGGAGCCTGGTATAGCTGTCCCCTGAGAGGTTCTGCCAGACTGAGCACGGACTATGCTCAGAGACCCCAGTGGAAGAGTTAGGGGAAGGACTGAAGGGGCTGAAGGGGGTTGCAACCCCATAGGAAGAACCAACCAGACTCCCAGAGCTCCCAGGGACTAAACCACCAACCAAAGAGTCCACATGGAGGGGCCCATGGCTCCCTCCAGATACATAAATAAATATGTAGCAGAGGATGGTCTTATCTGGCATCAGTGGAAGGGAGGCCCTTGGTCTTGTGAAGACTCCAATGCCCCAGCGTAGGGGGATGCTAGAGCAGTGAGGTGAGAGTGGGTGGGAGGGTGGGGGAGCACCGTCATAGAGACAGGGGGAGAGGGATGAAATGGGGAGTTTGCAAAGGGGAAATTGGGAAGGGGGACAACATCTGAAATGTAAATAAATAAGATAACCAATAAAAAATCTAATAAAAACAAAATAAAATCCACAGAAATAGTATGAGGATATGTTTTTATTTTAATCCCAAGTGTGGGAATATAAGGCTGCTTCACAGCAACTGACTATGATTTGCCTCATTCTCTAGCTGGGGCGTGATTTTTGCCAGCTGCAGACAGTCTCTGTGATTGTGTGACTTTTGGAATTCTGGGGACTTTTCAGAACCTCCCCCCCCCCAGAGAGACAGAGAGAGAGAGAGAGAGAGAGAGAGAGAGAGAGAGAGAGAGAGAGAGAGAGAGAGAGAGGTGGTAGGTTGTTGGTTGCCATTTGTTTGTTAAGTAGTCATGCTAAAAGAAGAAACAACAAGAAGCAATTAGATATCCTGATAGCCAAGATCAAACTTGCCCCAAGGAACTTGATGCCCCTAATTAGCAGGAACTAGTCTAATGATAATGTCACCCCTTTCCAACCTCTGGCCTTATTCAGGGCTCTCTCTTCTTTCCTCTCTTTTTCCCCCCTCTCCTATCTAGTGTTAGGGGGTGGGTAGGATGGAAGAAAAAGGGTGAAGAAAAAGGAAAGAAAAAACCCACAATACAGCAAAAGACAGATACAGTTGTGAGCAGCCCAGCATGGCCCTGCAAACCAAGAGCTCGGCAGCAGCTGCAGTCAGGGCTCTGAGCAGCTGGGCTCTCCAGACCTCCACTGAAGCCACTTTGCTGTCAAGTGGGCACGGTCTTCTCACCAGTGAGTGGATTGTCAGGATTATACAGAAAAACATGAAGTTGTCACTGGGGCATACATCTGCCAAAGGAGAGAGCCTAACACTCCTGAATTAAGCAGAAAATATTCTACTAAATAATATTTGCTTTAAGCCTGGTTCTATCCTATTAAAGAAACCATTCTAATTTTGTCAATTTTTAAAAATAAATGCAGTTCTTTCCCCCCAATACCTTTTTTTTTTTTAATTCTGCGGAGAGACAGCAGGAGGTGTAAATGTGTGGACTTGTGTTCCTTCCTCTAAGGGGTCAGCTCATTCATCCATTTTTATCTCTGTCATTCAGTCAACATCACTGAGCAGTTAATGCGTGTTATGCCTACACTTTCAATGCACTAGGATAAGACACAGGCTCAAAAGAAACCATCTACCCGAAACGACTCAATCAATTTTCTACTAAAGTCTGATTTTTCACGCTCATGATCCTAAATAACTCAGAAACTATCTCAGTAGTTCTTGGGTCGTGATACTCAAAACTCCCTGTTTGGGATCACGCTTGAAAGGTTCTGGTGCTGGCAAACATAATTTCAGACACCAGAGGGCGATCATAACTTTATAATACTTCCAAACAAAAAAGGGGAGGGGTTGGGGGTGGGGGGAGGAACTCGATCCAAAAAAACTACGGGTGGATATGTGGAGAAGGGTATAGTCTAACAGAGACACAAGTCCAGTAACCAATCTATTATTCTACTCCAGGCTTGGGATTTTGCCGATTTTACCATAAAGCTCTGGTCCCTAATGGAGGATGACACGATGGAACCTGATGTCCGTCAAAACAAAATAGGTCACAGTGTTTCCAAACCAACACCATCTCCCATCTCCCCCGACCCCCGCCTGGGGACGTTAGCTGTGCCGAGACCTATGGGGGATGGTACCTAGAGCATCCACCGACGTGCCATCAAGACTCTTGCCATCTGCGCTGGAGAGTCAGACGGGAGCGTTTGTTGGGCAACAGTTGTTTAAGCAATGGCTTAAACAAGACTGTTTAGCCATTCCAAGACTGGAGAGAATCGGACTTGCTCTAGCTACAGCGAGAAGGCGAGCTGGCAGCACATCCTGGGGTGGCCACAGCCAGGACGCCCTCTCCCTCCACTGGAGGGGATTAATGTTGCCTTGCGGCCAAATTTCAGTTCGTTTAAATACAGCCTACAGAGCTTGCCTTTTGTGTCCTGCTAGCCCGCAAGCCCAGCTTCTGCCCAGCCTGGGCTAGGAGATCCATTTCCAGTGTCACCTTTTGTTTACTTTTTGGTTTGGTTGATTTTTGTTTCTAAAGTGGTTTTGTTGTTGTTGTTTGTTTGTTTGTTTTTTGTCAAAGCCTGACATTCTCAAAACACAGGGCTTAAGGAGCTTTGGGAAAATACAAGCAAGAGAGTCAGAGCCAGGCCTAGTAGCTCCTTTTTGTAACCCTATGGGGCTTAGGAGCCTGAGGACATGGAGGACATGGAGTTCAAGGCCAGCCCCGGCAGTTTAATGATAGCCTGTTTCAAAATAGGAAAAAGTACCCTCCTAGCGCTCGCTCGTAGAGAAGATGATGGAAAGGGTGTAAGAGCCAGGGAAGTGGGGGACAAGGGCCTGAGGAGCATGTGTGCCAGGCAGTGTGGCAGTTACACACTCTCGCTCTCTCAGCACCCAGTGGCCTGCATGTCACCTGTAAAAGACTGGATCTTCGAACATTCTGATGTGTGTGTGTGGGGGGGGCTGTCGTGAGAAGCCTCCCCTCCCTGTGGATTCATAGTGGTTAGTGGTCGCTGGGAGAGTCCTTTCCTTAGGTGGTGGAGATGCTGTTAAGTTGCCCATACTCCTGTAGATAAATCAAATCAGACCAACTAGGGGGGAAAGCCAAATGAGCCCATTATGTATTATATAAATTGTGTGCTGATACAAAATTTTTAAAACATGAATAAGAAGGCTGGGTTATACCTAAGTGGTGGAGCAGTAATGTGTAAGGCCTTAGGTTCAATCACATGTGGTATAAAACACAGAGAAGAGACAAACAGCCGGGTGGTGCTGGCGCACGCCTTTAATCCCAGCACTTGGGAGGCAGAGGCAGGAGGATTTCTGAGTTTGAGGCCAGCCTGGTCTACAGAGTGAGTTCCAGGACAGCCAGGGCTACACAGAGAAACCCTGTCTCGAAAAAAAAAAAAAAAGAGAGAGAGACAAACAGATCTCTGTGAGTTCAAGACTAGCCTGAACTACACAGCAAGTTCTATCAGTCAGTTGGAGGAGCACAGTATCACTCTGTCTTTAACAACAACAACAACAACAACAATAATAATAATGTTGAAAATATAAAACAGGGCTGGAGAGATGGCTCAGTGGTTAAGAGCACTGACTGCTCTTCCAGAGGTCCTGAGTTCAATTCCCAGCAACCACATGGCGGCTCACAACCATCTGTAATGGGATCCGATGCCCTCTTCTAATGTGTCTGAAAACAATGGCAGCATAATCATACATTAAATAAATAAATAAACTATAAAACAGAGAGTTGGGCTCCCTGTAGCCTCCTCTTGCTTCCGTGTTCATGAGTACAGAGTCTGCTGGACTGAGAAGGGAAGAGAGGAGACTGAGGGAGGAAACAGGCTGACATAGCCGAACTGTATCCCGCCTGGAGCTGGGAGACCACAGCTCCCTGGCCTGTGCACCCGGCCTATGCTAAGAACACACCAGGCATCAGTTGCTGCATATTCACACCTCCTCACGGGAGTTTCCAAAGCTCCCAGTGCTCTCAAAACCCCAAGAGTTTCATAACTCATCAGACAAAACTTGGCCTGACCTCATTTATTACGAGGACTTGGGACAGAGCTCAGTGGTAGAGGGAGAGATTACCTAGCATGCTGAGGCCCTGAGTTCCATCCTCAGCACCACAAGAGAAAAAAGAAATCTACTGGAGTAGACTTGAACAATGTGGTCACTGACACCTGTGATAACTGGTTCTGGCCTGGACCTCATTGGGACAGTACGAGTTTGTAATATGAGTCCCTGCTTTCTAGAATCTGAAACATCCTGAATTTTGAAACAGAGTTGGCCTCGGGATCTTGTTCTGATTATAAAATCAGACTCTTTGTCTTATCTCAGCCATTCTCTGTCCATGTGACAATAGGCACAATGGAGAGATCCCAAAGTGGCCCTAAGGCTCAGTGACCCCTTTCTATTGACAGTTGGTAGGACCTTGTGATGGTTCTGTTCAGAAATCAGCTTGACTGGACTGAGAACTCGAGAGAATTGAGAGTAACTGTGAGAAAGGGTTATATGCATATTCTCTCTCTCTCTCTCTCTCTCTCTCTCTCTCTCTCTCTCTCTCTCTCCTGAGATGCTTATCTCTTCCTGCCACAGGTCAACAGAACTCCAGAATCTCTGGCCTTTACCCTGTGTCCCTGCAGGTTCTTAGGTCTTAGGTCTTCACCTTCAAGCTAAGAATTCCTTCCGAGGCCTTTGGACATGAAATGTAGTATGGGCACCCTTAGATCTGTCTTGGAACTTCTCAACCTCCATAATGACATGAACATGAACTTAATAAACCTCTTATTTAGCTATTTTTTATTTTTGTTTGTAAGACAGGACTTCCCATATTCGAGTTTTCCTGGTCCAAAATCCTAGGACTAGGGAGGCATGTGTGCTAGCCTATTTTCTTGCTGCTGTAATCAAATACTGACAAGAACGACTTAAGGGAAGAAAGGCTTATGGTGGCTCACAGTCATAGGGTACAGTTCACCTTGACAGGGAAAGTCAGGGATGGAGGACAGCTGTTGGTCGTGTTAGCTGTGGCAGTTGGAGTGTGAAGCTGCTGCTCACATCTGGGCAATGGCTTCCTCTTTTGGTCATTTTATTCAGTCTGGGATCCCCACTTGTGGGATAGTGCCACCTGCCCAAGCTCAGGGCAGGTCTCCTCTCAGCTGGGCCTTTCTGAAAATGCCCTTAGAGACATAGGCAAGGTGAGCCTCATTAATCCTATCAAGTTGACAATGAAAACAAGCCCTCCAACCTGGCTTTAGATCTGTCTGTCTGACTCATTTTTGGCCCTATGAACAATCCTATTAATAAAGGTCTGTCACTTACTGCTAGCTAACAGAATATGGCAAAGTGAAGAGATTTTAACTCCTAGTCTCACAGACACACACACAGAGCTGTAAAGGGACTAGAAGTGTAGCACATAAGAGGCCCTAGCTTAAATGGATAAGTATGCCATTCTGTTGTAAGAAGACCGATGGGAGATGGCTGCAGTCTTCTGGGTTACCTTTACCTGTCATCCCATGCAGCCAACCACCAGCAAGGGAGTAAGACTTCTGCTTAAAGGGCTGGAGAGATGGCTCAGTGGTTAAGAGCACTAATCGCTCTTCCAGAGGTCCAGAGTTCAATTCACAACCATCTGTAATGGGATCTGATGCCCTCTTCTGCTGTGTCTGAAGACAGAGCTACAGTATATTTATATACCTAAAATAATTCTGCAAACAGCCCAAAGAAGTCTTGGGGTGGGGGGTGTCTTTCCTCAGCTAAGTCCCTGTGAGACATAGGCTGCTGTTCCAACTCTATTCTCAAACCCTTGATCTCAGCTTTTGAGAGCTAAAAACAGTGCCAACCATCAGTAGCATGGCTCTTCCACTCCAGAAACTCAGCCAAGGGACTTCTGGCTTAATCTGGTAGATGGAACAATTGCCGTGCTGCTTCGGGGCTAGGACCCAGGGATGCCTTTTAACTTCCCAGGTCTCAGTTACTCGCCTGTATTGGGGAGTGGGAGTGGCTGCTCTAGGTCATGGCTGGGAGTCTTTCAGGCTTCAGGAACTGCCCAGTGGCTGATTCCTCTAGTGCAGAAGTTCTCAACCTAAGGGGCTTGAACCACCCTCACAAGAGTCGCCTAAGACCATCTTAAAAACATAGATATTTCCATTACGATTCAAAACAGTAGAAAAATTACAGTTCTGAAGTAGCGGCAAAAATAATTTTATGGTGGTGGTGGTGGGGTCACAGTGAGGAATTGTATTAAAGGGTCACAGCATTGGGAAGGTTGAGAACCCCTGCTCTAGTGTGTTTGTGTGGGTTGGTGGGTCTATCCTTCCCTTGAGAGAGCACAGGGGACTGTGGGGACTGTGAGGCTGAAGTAGCTAATGCACAGGCTGAGGATATGCAGACAGCTGGGGACTCCTCCTGGGTGCCTCTTGACCCATCTGCTAGGCTGGCCACTGACTGCAGCTGGCTTGGTTCCTGGCTGCAGAGGGAGTCAGTTTTCAAGAGCAGGAAAAAGAAACATTCTCTTTTCCCTGCTAAGTAAGGCAAGTTCCACTGTGCTAGACACTGGCCCCATCACATTTAGGAGAAGAAAAAGGTCACAGCTTGAGATCCTGGTTCCAACACTTTGGAAGCTCTTGGGCTTGTCCCCTAGATCTGGCCTGGACCCTCTGGAGCAGCAAAGGGAGGATTGGAGTCAAGTTTCCTAGTGGTTCTTGGCAAGCATTTGAAGCCACAAGGCTGTGCTCCTGTACGTCCCCACCCAGCCAACAGCTTTGTCTCCCTACATCCCACCTCTCTGGCCATCAGTCTCACCCCCACCCCCGACCACCCACTCATCCCAGGAGTAGTGAGTGCATCATGAACCCTCCGCCTCTCCTCCCCCAACACTCCCTTTGCACACACAGCTAAACTCTCATCTGCCTAGCTAAAGGGATTGTCCCTTATTAAATTCCTTGGGGGATGATCTCATTAAGCCTCGTTACGGGGCACTTCTATTTCAGGGACAGTAAATTTGCTCCAATCTATGGGCAGCTAGTTAATTGAAACCCGAGGAAGGGGCTGGGGGAGGGGGCGGTGGTAGAGAAGCCTGAACACACAGGAACTGGGTGGCCGAGCCTAGAGCTGGCGCAGGGAACTGGAGGAGGCTGAGGTATGGGAGGAGCTGGGGTACCACGAGGGCAGCTGATAAAGGGAAGACCAGAGCCACAGGGTGGGGGTGGGGGAGGAGACAAAATAGCCCGAGGCAGTAAGCTGGCTTTGTAGCTGCCTGCCAGGCCTTGTGCTCACCCCAGACAGCCAGAGTGCAGACTGGTCCCAAGTGATAAGGACCTAGGCTAGAATGCAGCCACTGCAATGGAAAAGAAGGAGGAACAGGAGAACTTGGAAACTAATTTGATATGGGGTTGAGGGAGAGAAAGGAGCCCAAGATGACCTCTAAAGATCCCTGGAGAATGGGGACAGGTGCCAGAGCACAAGCCCAGCAGAGGCCTCAGGCCAGTGCCAAGTTCATTTGCTCTATTGTTTCGATAGCCTGTCTTCCAGTTCCCCATCTCTTCACACTTACATTCAGCTCCTAGCAAGCACAAACAGGAGCGCACCTTGGGTCGGACGCTCGGAACTCCTGCAGGGCACTTAGCTACACTCAGATTCTCTTTGACTTCAATTTCCTCACTACAAGCAGTTGTATAATTTTCAGGATACTTGCAGAAGAGCCAAGGGTATAAACACTGGGGAAGCGTCTGGGAACAGAGGATGAGCTTGGGACTTCTGATAGTGCTCGGAAACAAGTGGCCTCTAACCTGTCTACATTGTTGTTCTCTTAAGAGACCTGGGTTTCATTGTATGTAAAAGAAGCCTCTGGTAGGTTTTAGTGACTTCCCAGAACTTTCTTTTTTCTGTGTTGTTATTGAACAGATGTGGAAGCACCTGCCAGTGTGGTCTCAGGCTAGGGATGTTAGCTGAGTGGTTTGAGTGTGGGCTTAACAAGTGCGAGGGCCCAGGTTGGCTCCCCAACACTACCAGGAAAACAGTCATAGTTGGGGTTCCACTCAAGTGTGTACCAGTTCTTTGATTCTAGAAAAGGACTACGAAGGCTTGTGTCATAAACCTTCTCTCTCTGTCTGTCTCTGTCTCTGTCTCTCTCTCTCTCTCTCTCTCCCCTTCTCTCTCTCTCAAAATTTATTTCTGCATACCAGGCATGGAGGTACCTTACTCCCAGGACTCAGGAGGCAATGGCAGGCATAGAGGGTAGCCTGGTCTATATAGAGAGTTCCAGGATGGCTGGGGCTACATAGTAAGACTCAAAAACCAAAACAAACAAACAAAAACAAAAAAAGCCCCAAAGGATTTATTTTTATTTATATGTCTCTGTATATGGATATGGATTCCCAAGGAGAGCAGAAGAGAGTCTCTGATCTCCAGGAGCACAGTTATGCACTGCCTGATGTGGGTGTTAGGAACTGAATTCAGGCCAGTATGCACTCTTAGGCAGATCCATCTCTCCAGCCCCTCTGGCCTGCCTCTCTTGGAAGGAAGAATGACTTGCTTGATACAAGAGCTGCTGGAGAGGAACAGCCCTGACTGGTCCTATCTGCAGAGTTTGCCTGCCTACAACTCTTTAGCCAGCTCTCATGTGAGGTGATTGTCCCACTGCAGAGACTAGGTTTAGTGTTGATCTGGGGGGCACTCTGTGGTCACACGTACGGCACTCCACTCTGCAGCAGGTGTCCATGAAGAGGCCCTTCCATTTTATTTATTCCGGTCTTCTTCTCTACCCCTCCAACTTGCAGGCGACTGCCAGGCTGGTGACTCCTAGTGTCAGGGACCTGGGAGGAAGAAACCGAGGTTTCTTCTCGTCTTTCAAGAAAAATCTAAATGTGTTTCCATGTGTGCTGTCAAGTGGGGAAGGGAATAGGGTAGAAGGTGGCAAGGCGTTTTGAGAGAAGTGGTTCTCGAAGGTTGGTTGGGAGAAAGATGCGACTGTACTCACCCTTGCATGGCTGTCCATTTACAAAGGGGTTCTAAGAGGAACTTGGGGATTCCAGGCTTGAGAAAGGTCTCCCCACTCGTGGCATGAAGCCAGAGGCCCTGCCATGGTGTATTGCTGGGTTTGGACAAGTAAGGAAAGTGCCTAGATGAAGGTCTAAATCCTCCATTTTTGGACAATTGAATTCTGGGAGTATCAAGCAGGAAAGGGACAGAATGAGCCCTTCTGGTAGGTGGGACCTTGGAGTAGAAATCAGACTAGTTTGGATGGGGGTAGAAACTAGGCATTGGAATGGACTCTTGCTTAGCATGTGTGAGACTTTGAAGGTAGACAATAAACAGATGGACTATAGATAAGTAGATGGATCAATTTAGGTAAGTAGGTAGAGAGGAAGGAAGATAGATGATAGGTAGGTAAGTAAGTAGATAGATGCCTCAATGGGTCAGTTCTTTTTTTTTTTTTTTTTTTTTGGTTTTTCGAGACAGGGTTTCTCTGTGTAGCCCTCGCTGTCCTGGAATTCACTTTGTAGACCAGGCTGGCCTCGAACTCAGAAATCCTCCTGCCTCTGCCCCCAAGTGCTGGGATTAAAGGCGTGCGCCACCACCGCCCGGCAGTTCTTTTCTTTTTGTAAGATTTATTTATTTTATGTATATGAGTACACTGTAACTGTCTTCAGACATACCAGAAGAGGGCATTGGATCCCATTATAGATGGTTGTGAGCTACCATGTGGTTGCCAGGAATCGAACTCAGGACCTCTGGAAGAGCATTTGGTGCTCTTAACTGCTGAGCCATCTCTCTAGCACCCGGGACAGTTCTTATATGGGTAAGTTAGAGGACAAGATTATTATCCACTATACAGAAATTCTGAATATCTTGTTATTCCCTGAAATTTTGTTCCACTCCCACTGCTCCCACCGCACACAGACACACATACTATAGAAATGTTGCCAGATCTTTAGCTGACTTAGAATCTGCTCTATCCTTCCTCATCATTTTTGGGAGTTTTTTTTTTTTATTCCTGAGACTGGATGGTGGCCACCTTCACAGTGGCCTGTGACAACTGGGCACAAAGATAATCTTGTCAATGGACAGGTACTTCCAATTGAGACCAAAGACCCAGCTAACTAATGAATCCTTCCATTGTTCTGGTATTGAGGACCCGAGGGGACAATATGGCACAGATAAAGTTCAACCAACTGCGGATGAAGGCCTACCTAGAAGGGTCTGTGCAGGACAAGCATGGTCCCTCCAGATCTGAAGACTATGCCAGCTAACATCAGGCCTACCACCAGGGGACAAGACCAAGAATGAAGAGACTTAGGCTCCCTGTAGAACACATGACCGACTCTCATTGCTTCCAACCTTGGCTGCTTGGAAGAGCCCTATCTCTATATAGATACAGCCATAGAGTCTACACTACAAGAACCAGAGATCAAAGAGAAGAAAAGGCAGAGTCGGGAAGGGAGACAAGAGGAAAGCACCAGGCTTGGGATACCACCGAAACAAACTTGAAGTAGCGACTTGCCAGTGGGCTACCATGAAACCAGAGGCGTGGTATCTTTCCTGCCACTAGCCTGGCAGCCATTGACGGGGAGGTTGGTCTTGGCAATGACTGAGCGTCCCCAATCCCGGTGGCCTCCTTGCCTTTGCTGGCTCTTTCAATTCACCATCACCTGAGAGTCTCCGGCTAGGACTGCGTGAGAAAATGGGGAACCTGTCAGGGCAGAAGCGAGCGTGGCATGGTTCTCCAGTTTGGGTTGCCTCTCCAACCTTAATTTTGGCATGGATTTGAGGACATGTGTTCTAAAGTTTCTGGAGAAAAGTAGAATTTTCATAGAGCAATGCCCAATGCTCTATGAAAAGGCCTGGGACATTCCATATTTGCACATTTGGATTCTTGTATATCTTCTTTTGGCGGGGGTGCATTTAAAACAGGGTTTCCGTATGTAACTCTAGCTGTCCTGGAACTTACTCTGTAGACCAGGTTGGCCTCAAACTCAGAGATCTGCCTGCCTTTGGCCCCTCTGTCCCCTAGTACTGGGATTAAAGGCATGAGTCACCAACGCCCCACTGGACTAGATTCTTCTTTATTTTGATGTACTTGTGCTACGTAAATGCTCTGACCCTGACCCACTAACCCCAGCACACTGGAATCCTGGCTACACTTTAATTCTAGACCTGTTGGTTGTGGAAGAGGCTTCCTTACCTATGACAGCAGTTTCTCAATTTCTCTCCCCCCGCCCTGATCACAATACCAATAATAAGACAGGTTTAGTTCTTTTTTATTATTTTGAGTTATTTCTTCTTAGACTGAAAATTCCAGAATTTCCTGGTATTCCCCAGGTCCGGAAAGTCTGGCTTTGAGGCACAGAATCAATATGCACATGAATGTGTGTTAGACTGGCCCTCCTGGGCTAACAGAATATGTTTTGAAGGTTCCAAAAACCTGGCTTATTAATGAATCTGTCTTGCTGTCTAAAATCCCTACACTCTATGTCTCTCTTTGACAAATTCTAGGGAGGCATTTTTATTAGTTGGATAGCGTATTCTGTCACCTGTTGGGGGGACACACCATATTGGTCATCTACCACTGCAACTTGATACAAGCTATCGTCATCTGAGAGGAGGGAGCCTCAATTGAGAAAATGCCTCTGTGAGATCCAGCTGTGTGCAAGTCTGGAGGACATTTTCTTAGTGATTGATGGGGGCGGGCTCAGTCAATGTGGGCGGTGCCCTCCCTAGGCTGATGGTTTGGGATTTTATTAGAAAGGTGGCTGAGCCAATAAGCAGCACCCCTCCACAGCTCCTGACTGGTTTGAGGTTCTACTTCGACTTACCACAGTGAACCATGGACTCAGGATATCTAAGCCAAATAAGCCCTTTCCTTCCCAACTCACTTTTGGTCATTGTAGCATATTCTATCTCATATAGCAATAGTAACCCTAATTAGGACAAACTTCAACTTTCATAGTTTTAGGTAGGGTTTCCTCTGGTGATGATAATTCATCCAGGAGATGGGGTTTTTACTATCCCATAAAAGAAAGCCTTAGGTCCCTGAGGGCAGTCGGCCTCTTACACATTTTATGCATTCTTCAGTTTGACTTGCAGTTTGTGGGTGTGTTCCCCCAGCTTACAGCAATGGGGCTGGCTTGAGCACTAACTCTCTGGCTTTGCTGCTCTATACTTTTGGCGAGCCCATGTAAAAGTTCATGGCTTTTCTATGCCTGTCTTTGCTCTGAAACATCTACATGGAGACCTGGTATTTTTATTGATGAGTTTCTTGCACTATAGTGGGCAGATACTGAACTATTCTAACCCAACTATGCTGGCCTGACCTACTTCCTAGCCACATGGAGATACCTGCCGAGTGGGTGTCGCCACGGCCTTCTTCATGGTGCCTCATCTGACCTCCTGGTGAATGCCTCCCTCTTTTTCCATGCCCCCACCCCTTTACTGGAACTGGAATCCCCACCTTATTCTCTTCAGCCCTGCTGCTGGCTCATCAGCTCTTTATTAACCAATCAGAGGTGAAGGAAAACAATTTTTACATAACATTTAGACAGGAGATGTTTGACAAAGCCAACGTCAGGACTGTAACCAGATCTCTGGGCAGAGTGATCAACATCTGAACACACAGTGCACAAAACCATCCCCCAACAAGCCAGATCTCACTAGGGGAAGCCCGCAGGTCAGTCCAAGGAGGGGCTTCAAGATGCTTTTCACTTGAGCTGGCCCTTTGTCCTTTGGTGACTTGAACTAGCTAGGAAGAAAACCCAGATGGAAATAAAAGACCAGAGAAAGCTGGTCACAATGGTGCACGCCCACAACCCCAGCACTGGGGAGATGCAGACAGAAGGATCAAGAGTTCAAGGCCAGACTGACCTGCACAAGACCCTGACTCAAAATGTAGACTAAAGCAAGCAAGCAAATAAAAATGGCTGGAGCAATTGGGCACTTTGCTCTAGAAAGAGAGATTTGTAAAAACACACTGTGGTAGTTTGAAAGAAAATGGCCTCATAAGGTCATAGAGAGTAGCACTTTTGGGAGGTGTGACCTTGTTGGAATAGGTATGGCATTGTTGGAGAAAGTATGTCACTGGAGGGTGGGCTTTGAGGTTTCAGAAGCTCAAGCCATGCCTAAAGGTCCATTGCCTCTTCCTGCAGATCCAGATGTAGAACTCTCAGCTGCATTTCCAGCACCACATTTGCCGACTTGATTTCCCACCATGGAGATTATGGACGCAACCTCTGAACTGTAAGCCAGCCCCAAGGAAACGTTGTCCTTTTTAAGAGCTGCTATGGTCATGGTGTCTCTTCATATCAATAGAAACCCTGCCAAAGTCATATACTATGACCCTTGGTCTCTTACAAAACAAGACCTTGATCTGTAAAGTCTCCTTTTGCTCAGGGTTACTGAGGAGCTGCTTGAGACCCAGAAATCGTTCCCAGTTCCTTGCTGTTCTGTGGTCCCAGGGGCATAACTACTTGGTGTCTCTCTCAGGGGCTGGCTCTGCAAACCTCTTTTTAGTCTTTCCCCTGGGGCCTCTCTGTCCCCCAGGCCCAGTGCCTTTGGACAATCCCCTGAGAGAGCACCACATGGGAAAAGCTGTGGATTCACTTTTAGGTGACTGTTGCTTCATTCAGTCAATCTGTTGAGGTGCTTTACTGAGTGCTTATTCTGTTCTTGTGCCTGGAACTTGTCAGATGCTCTGCACATCAGACACACAAGGAGTCTTTCCCCCTACCCCCTAGTTCTTGCACAGTGACATGGCTAAGTTCTTCCCAAACCTCCAACACACATGGGTGCAACAGGAGGTTGGAAGTCACAGACAGCAGAACAAGGTTTGGTTTGACTTCCACCTGTTCCATTTGGTGTTGGTGACCTTGGGCAAGTCAACTGTTTCCTGCTTTCTCAGCATTTCCTTGGAATCTTGTTAGTCCTCGAGTCAATAACAATACAATACAATACCCACAGAAACCTCCTACTAGTCCTGTTTAGAGAGAGCTATATAATGAAACCCTGTCTCACAAATTGAAAACCAGTGCCTGGAGAGACGCTCAGTGGTTAAGAGCACTTGCTTTTTTTTTTTTTCAGATTTATTTATTTATTATATGTAAGTACCCTGTAGCTGTCTTCAGACACCAGAAGAGGGTGTCAGATCTCTTTACGGAGAGATTGGTTGTGAGCCACCATGTGGGTACTAGGATTTGAACTCAGGACCTTTGGAAGAGCAGTCAGTGCTTTTACCCGCTGAGCCATCTCTCCAGCCCCGAGCACTTGCTTTTGAAGAGGACTCCAGTTCAGTTCCCAGCATCCTCATGGTGGCTTCCAGCCATCCATAAGTCCAGTTTCCAGGGGATGTGATGCTCTCAAGCGCCAGGCACATGTGTAGTACACATACATATGACTTGGGAAAACACTCATACATGTAACATAGAAATAAATGAATCCAAAAAAAAATAAAGTCTCTACCAACAAAAGCATACTATGAAAGGGATTACATAGTGGATACACATGTATATTTGTTATTAATAAAAAAGGAAATAAAGGAATAAAGGAAATAAAAGATTAAAAAAGCAAACAAATCCAAGGTCTGAACGACTGGGTTAGTGGTAGACCAGTAGACCGGTCGCTTAGAATGCTCAAGGCACTGCACATACTCATCAGCAACTCAAATAATGGGAGTGGTGGGGAGAAGCGCCCAAAGGGTAAGGCTTGTTATAGGAGGTGCTTGAGCTACACACTTGCCCTGAGAATGGCTTGTCCAAGGCAGCCCTTCCGCAACCCAGTCTTTGAGACCTCTTGAACTCTACCCTCTCTCTGTCCAAGGCGCTTGCAAGGCGCACTTTCCATCCCGTCCTTGCTTTTAAGGATCCATGTCTTCCTCTCACATGCCCCTGTATCAATTAAAGAGGATGAAGGAGCAAAGGAAGCTTCTTTCCAAAACTACGTCCTTGGGATAGGAACGCAGCTCAAAGTCAGACTGCTCACCGGAAGACCTCCCCCTGGGAGTAGAGGAAGCCTGGGCCTTCCTTGGGTAGCCACTGCATGCTCAGTTGGAGGCCTCAACAAGATGCATGAAAGGTCTCATGTGTTTAAAATGGCGGGCAGGAGGGCTATAGGGATGCCCGACGAGTGGAGCTTCTGAGTGTAGCTGTGTTGCTTGAGGAGCAGCAGTGTTCCGGGGAGAGATGACCACAGTCCCTTCCAGGAACCCCGGTTCTACTTTCCTTCTTCCTAAAACCTGACCAAACGAACTGTCTTCTCTGAGCCGGTCTGGTCCACAGAACCTTCCTTGCCGCCTATGGGGAAGATTACTCATAAGCCTTTCCACCGCAGACCTTGCTTAGGTCTGGCCTTCTCGGGCTATCTTTGGAATACAACTAACGGGCATGAGCACTTGATGAACTCTGCTGGCAGGCACGATACGTGCACACGAGGCTTAGGAGCAGCTTTGTTTAATTTAGCATACTCAGTTAAAAAAAAAAGGATTTTTTCAAAGTCAAATTTTAGGACATTGTGTACGGTCCCCCCCCCGCACCCCTCCCCCATTTTGGGATGGGGGTGGGGTGGGGAGGTGAGGAGGGACGGTCAGTTCTTTGACACCAATAAAGAATCCAACAAATCAGCTCCGTTCAGACAGTGTCACCTAAATGCTGCAATCTATAGGACTCAGTAGATTAGATGGTCCTGCTTCTGAGCCCAACAAGGTTCCCAGTTCTGAAATTGGGAAGGTGGGGTTCCCATGATATCCATTTGTATTTGATAGAAGAATTCACAGAACTCAGGTTTAATTAACCTTACTACTAACGGTGCATTATACTTTCTCCCATGTACAGATTTTTTTTTTTTTTTTTTTTTTGGTTTTTCGAGACAGGGTTTCTCTGTGTAGCCCTGGCTGTCCTGGAACTCACTTTGTAGACCAGGCTGGCCTCGAACTCAGAAATCCACCTGCCTCTGCCTCCCAAGTGCTGGGATTAAAGGCGTGCGCCACCACTGCCCGGCTCAGATTTTTATTTTTGAGATAAGGTCTCATTTTGTTGCCTAGGCTGACTTTGAACACACTATTGTAGACCGGGCTGGGCTCAACCTTGCTGCAGCCATCCTGCCCTACCCTCCTGAGTCCTGGGAACACCAATGTGAACTACCATGGTCTGTTCCATTTATTATCTTCATACAGGATCTCACTGTAGTTCAGGATGACTTCAAACTTACTATTCTCCTACCTCAACAGCTTATTTGTTGGGAGTAGAGGCACTTGTCCCATCTAGATTTATTTACAATTTGTGTGTGTGTGTGTGTGTGTGTGTGTGTGTGTGTGTGTAATCCGATGCCTCTTCATATTGGGCAAAAGTCCTATCACCGAGTCCCAGTTTTAGCCCTACAGCATACATCCAGGAGTCCAAATGAAAGAGAGACAAGGGCCTGAGGTTAGCTAGAAGCTCTATGCATTACCCAATGCACAGCCCCAGAACTTCTCAAATCCCATCATTTGGGGGGAATTTATTAAGGTTTCATTACATAGCCTTGTATGATTAAATAATCAGTCATTGGTGGGTATAGTGCATATCTGGAATTCATGGGTGATAGGATAAGGTTATTTTTCCACTGGTGAAATGAGCCAATTCAAGACATATTAGAATATATTAAAGGCAGGCTTATTGAGAAGGTGTTCTTGAGTGAGTTCACTGGCCCCAAGGACCAAGGCCAGGGAAGTCACCATGAGGAGAAAGAGTGAGGTGGGGAGGGTGAGAAAGAGAGAAAGGGTACAAGTGCATAGAGAGAAGAGAAAAAAGGAGGAAGAAGAGAGGAAGAGGGGGAGAGAGGTGGGAAGAGAGGGAGGGAAGGAGAGATAGAGAGAGGGAGAGGAAAGAGGGAGGGAGAGAGGGAGAGAGGGAAAGAGGGAGAGGGAGAGAGAGAGTGGCAGACATAGAAAGCTAGCAGTGTCTGGATTGGACAGCCTCTAGGGGAAAGGCAACCCAGCCCCAAGGCTGGAAAGTTCAGGGTTGGGGGCAGGGTATGCTGGACAGGGACTAAAGGATGCTGGGAGAACCTGGAGGCCAAGTCTCCTTTCATATGTAAAATATGCACCTCAGTCCCTCTGGTCCCAGGAGAAACCAAACACCAGGCAGCTGAGGCAGGAGGATCTTAAGTCTGAGGTTAGCCTAAGCTACATAGCAAGACATTGCCTCAAACCAATCCTCTTTGGCCTTTTGAGTTGAATCCCATCTCCAGCCCTTCTCCTTTTCCTGGGGTTGGAAGTGAGGATGGAGGTTGGGAGGAAGGTGGGGTAGAAAGTTCAACCCAGCACGGTAACTGTAGTTCTTGGAGGGTGTACTTAACCCCTTTAGTACCTGAATAACTGAAGGGTGTTTCTATGCTCGCTCTAGCCCATCCTAGCTCCTGAATGAATGACACTTGGTATATATATTTTTAAAAACTTATTTATTATTATATGTAAGTACACTGTAGCTGTCTTCAGACACACCAGAAGAGGGCATCAGATCCCATTACAGATGGTTGTGAGCCACCATGTGGTTGCTGGGAATTGAACTCAGGACCTCTGGAAGAGCAGTCAGTGCTCTTAACCGCTGAGCCATCTCTCCAGTCTGAAGCTTGTTATTAAATATGAAGACAGCGACTATGTATTCACATACATAAAAGAAATATTTAATAACAAGCTTCAAGCGTAAGCTGGGCAGGTTCTGAGCTATTCTCTCTGTGGCTGCATCTGAGTCCTGCCCTGGTGCCTGCTGGTCCACGTGTGTCCTCATGTCTCCTCTCTCATTTCCACCTCATGGCCATTCCTCCTAGTCCCCCATCTCCACATGGTTTCTCCACTTTTTCCTCCCTGTGGTCCTTCTCTACCATTTCTTCCACTCTGGTCTCCCATCCCCCTCACCTACTTGCCCCCCCCACCCCCAACTTGAATCAGAAGTCCCACCCTATTCTCTTCTGCCCAGCTAATTGACTGATCAGTTCTTTTACCAATCAGGGGAGTTACTTACATAGCATAGAGACCAGAGATGGTTGACCTTGGAGGTTAGGACCTAGAGATCAGTATCTGAAAACACAAAGCGCGAAACCATCCCCCACCCCAGCACTCTTAAGCTCTTCAGATCCCCCCCCCCATGTCATTAGCACAAAGTCAGGCAGCGGGGAGTCCTACCGTTCAGAAGTCCCCAGGGTGTCAGGAACTGGGTGGAGACCCGCAGAGTCCTACTGTGTGTTTATTCTGTCATCTGTCCCCTGGTGTTGCTCTTCAATGCCATAAATCTCAGAACTGGGGGAGGCAAAGGCAGGGAACAGAGACATTTCAAGAGCTCTTAGCAGTCTAGTGCTTCCTCCTCAAGCTAGGTGTCCTTGCTGCCCCCACAGGGAACTGCTGACCCTTGCCATTTCCTTCCGGAGAGTTTTCCTTGTTTCTGCTAGAGCCTTCGGGTGTAGTCTTTTCCTCTCCCAGAGCTCCCACTAGTCTCCTGGGTAGCTGGTTCAAGTCCTTCACTCTCTCTTCTCTAAACTGTGACTGGGTAGGGAAAAGTCCAGCTTTCTATTTTTTATTTTATTTAATTATTATTGTTATTATTATTTTTTTTCCGAGACAGGGTTTCTCTGTGTAGCCCTGGCTGTCCTGGAACTCACTTTGTAGACCAGGCTGGCCTCGAACTCAGAAATCTGACTGCCTCTGCCTCCCAGGTGCTGGAATTACAGGCGTGTGCCACCACTACCCAGCTTAATTTTTTTTTAAATATGTATTTTTATTTGAGTACACTGTTGCTGTCTTCAGACACACACCAGAAGAAGGCATCAAATACTATTACAGATGGTTGTGAGCCACCATGTGGTTGCTGGGAATTGAATTCAGGACCTCTAGAAGAGCAGTCAGTGCTCTTAACCACTGAGCCATCTCTCCAGCTCAAATACTTTTCTTTTCTTTCTTTCTTTCTTTTTTTTTGGCAACAGGTTCTCACTTTGTAGTTCTACATGGCCTGGAACTATGTAGATGAGGTTAGCCTTGAACTCACAGAATGTCCCTGTCTCTGTCACTTGAGTGCAGGGATTGAAGGCGAGTGCTACTATACCTGGCTTTGTTTTCTATTTGAACTTAAACCTCATCATGTTAGAATCCTGAAAATGGAGTTGTGGAGGAACATTGCTAGACTTCTTTGATCCTATTCTAAATGTGGTGACGGCTGTAGATCCCTTTCCTACAGCACTTGTCTGCTAATTAGTCTACTGTGGATAGGTAGCCTAACGAGGGATAGATGCCAGGGTTCAGACTCTGATCCTAACAACTCCAGTAAGGATGAGGTCAGGCAGCCGGCACAGAGGGGGATTCTTTATTTCAAAATATAGAGATGTCGTGGACTGGGAATGAAGTGTACAGGGTTGTATATATACATATATACACACAAAATGGCATCAGTATATCAAAGAAATCTCTGCACTTGCATGTTTACTACAGCCCTATTCATGAGATATGAATGTAATATACAACAGAATAATATCCAGCCATGAAATGAAATTTGACCATTTGTTGCAATGGTTTGGGATGTTCAGTGGAATATGTCAGGCATCAAAGGACAAATGCTGAAACTGCAGACTCTCACTTAAATGTTGTTGCACTGACTTTTCCAGGGGAAATGTGGAGGAAAATGTCCATTTGCCCCGGGTAGGACATCTGGGACAGATCTCATTGATGATTCCACTTGAGTACAACTTTGTAAACCAATGAGTTTACTGGTTTATTTGTTATAGGAGCACAGGTGAGGGGTTACTTACAGGAGCTTGAATGATTCAAAAACAGCTTCATTACTGAAAGGCCATGCTTCATCACGAGGGTGACTTTAGGGAAGCTGTATCATGGAGTGCTGCCTTCAGTCCATCTTCTACCATATATATATATACACATCACACACACACACACACATATATCCTAGAAACTTTCAAGATCATGTGGCAACTGGGGGTGGGGGATGGGTAACGACTAGAATTCCAGGCTTAGATCTCAGGACACAGCCCTGTTTTTTCCAGGATGTGTTAGCAGTCCATTGATCTAGTTATCACTGGATAGCTCAGTGCCACTGCCATGACTACGGGGCCAACGTTATTTCTGCTCTAAGATGGTCATGGGATAGCCATGATTTGGCTGATGGGAGAACTGATACTATGACATATGTAGAGGTTGAAGAGTTCCTCTCTCAGGAGCACAGAGTAGGATGGTTGTTGCCAGAGCCTGGGGAAGACATGAGGGAGGATGGGATGTAGAGAGATGGTTAAGAGCAGGTGTAGCTGGATCTGAGGAAGAGCTTGCGCTGCTTTGTAGCAGGAGGCTAAGATAACTGTGGCTGAACAACGGACTGAATACAACAGCTAGAAGAGAGGATTTTAAATGCTCTCAATAGAAAAGAAATTGTCTGAGGTGATGGCTATGCCAGTCATGCTGATCTCATCATGGTTTGAAGCAGTACACCGTACCCACCCAACAAATGGTTCAGCTATTATATGTGACTAAAACATGCTTGCAAACTCTTGAGAGAGGGCTGGTAAGAAACCTCAGTGAGAAACTGTGCTTGTCTTGGAAGCCTGACTGACTTTGATCCTCACAGAGAACAGACTCCCAGGGGCTGTCTTCTGATCACCTCATTCTCTCTCTCTCTCTCTCTCTCTCTCTCTCTCTCTCTCTCTCTCTCTCTCTCTCACAGGATGATGATAATCCTGAGTGAACCCAAGAGTATATCGACCTAGTCTAAGGAGGCAACTGATGCTGATGGAGGTGTGTGAGCCTTTTCTTTTTATCTTACAGAGAGGCAATTTATTAACAGAAATTGACTGTGAACTCTCTTCCTACAGATGCTGTTTGAACTAATGGGGTGATATCCCACAGCAAACAGAAACTCTGAAGGCTGACTGGGCCCCAGGACCAGGGGCCTTGGTCCTGTTTCGTCCTGTGGTCTGGAGTCTGAGACGCGCAGGGCAGTGAGAGCTAGCCAGGAGAGGACTCATCTCAGGAAACCTTTACCTTTGTTTCACAAGTCGCTGGGCAGATGGATTCTTTGCTAGTAAGACTAATGACATGGAAAAGTTATCTGAATGGTGCAGAGATGTGGCAGACGCCAAATACATTTCCCTCAGCCACTTATCTAGAAGCGCATTTGTTTTCCGTCTTTTCCTTCCATTTTCTCCGTGTGCGTTCCGCAGCAGAAATCAGATCTTTACCAGTTTGGAAAACGGTGAGACCCTGTCTCAAAATTGGAAAAAGGTCTGGGGATGTAACTGAGGGGTGAACAGTTGCCTCGTATCTGCAGGGATCAGTTCAATTCCCCGTAGTAAAAAAAAAAAAAAGGTACAGATGACTATCATTTTCTTCTCCTCCAAAACCTGCACTGCTTGTAGGGAGTCAGACCTTGCACTGTAAGCTTGTCCTCAGCGTCGACCTCTGGAGCTCTCTCTACTTGCCAAGTGGAGACTCATCCCATTTTCTCAAGGTCCCGAGCCCGGCACGTGCCCCGCGCCCATTTTAAGGACCGGTCTGCAAAACTCCCAGTAGTGTGTGTCACCATTCCCACGGCGGGCTGCCAAACCGAGGAGTGACTCTGCAGAGGTGGAATTTTGGGCGTCTGAGGCGTGTGTTGGAGGAGCGGGGTCCCCTGGAGGACTGTGTCACCGGCAGGTGGCGCGCTCGCCGCAAGTCCCGCGGCGTTTCCCGAGCCAAAACTTGTACAGGACGTTAGTGCGGGTGTTGGAGCCGAGCGGTTATCGGGAGCCAAGCTGGTTTTGGCCCCCGCGGGAAAGTGAGGAGAAAAGGGATCGGAAACCTTGCTGGAGTGACTCCACGATTTGGACATCGTGAGCTTCCTTCGGAAAGTCTTCTCGAGTGGGTGAGTACTGGGCAGTCCTCGGGACGCCGAACCCCGTGCCAGGCACAGGGTTTGCATGGCTCAGCATTTCGGCCCTCCGAGACCGACGTTACCGGATCGAACGGAGGGCGCGCGCGAAAGCCCGGGAAGCGGGAGCGCTGGAGCCCGCGCTCAGCGAAGGGCGCGCGCGTCCCCGCCGCCAGATGGCGCTGCGCAGCGTGCTCCCGGCCGGCCGCCAGCTAGCCTAGGTTCCCGCCGCCACGGCGGCCGCTCTAGCCGGCAGGCGCTGCTCTGTGGTTCCGGGCGGAAGTGAGGCGCAGAGCGGAACGGCCTCTGGTGACATTTTCTTGGGGCGGCGCGGACGACTGAAGGGAATTGGTGTTGGAGGCTGCGGAGGCGGCGAGCTCTACTCTGCCTCGCTGCGGGGGCTCCAGCCGCGCTCTTCTGCTCGCCGCTGGGAGTTGTCTGAGAAGAGGGCGGCCGGGCCGCCGCGGCCCGAGTCTGCGGCCCGTCAGCGCCGCCCGGGTGGGCGCGTGCCCCGACGGGGCGCGCGGGGCCGGTGAGGAGGCACGGACGGCGGGGCGCAGGTGAGGCACGAAGGGGCGCGGGGCCGCGGCTTTGGGAGCGGGGCGAGCCTCGGGGTCGGGGCTGCCTCCCGGGGAGGTGCTTGTGAGACTGAGGGGAGCGGGGCCGGGCTGCGGGCTCTGCGGCGTCCGAGCGCGGGGTCACGACGGCGGAGGTGCGGCCCGGACCCCTCGCCCGCCCGCCCGCCGCGGTGACCCTCGCGTCCTCTGCCCGCCCGTCGACGTGCTCCCCCGGCCGCTGGCACGGGGGACGGCGAGCTGAAGGGACCGCAGCCCCCAGGCCGCAGAGTTGTGTTGGAGCAACTTTGCGGAGCCCGGCCCGCGGGAGCAGCGGAGGCGGCCCCTCCTCCAGCTCGGTACCGAGGCTGGCGCCCACACCGGCCCGAGCTGCGGAGAGCCCCCTCCCGCGGTGGCCTTGGAGGAGCGAGAAAGGGCTTCCCTGGCTTGGTGCTGGCCTCTTGCGGCTTCCTCGACTGTCGGTCGGCAGATGCCCGTAATCAATGTGCGTGAGTCTCCGACGCTGACCTGCGACTTTGTCAACTTTAAAGGCCATCTCAGATGTATTCTGAGGACGCCCGAATTAAGGACTCTGTTGCCTCCCCCGGTTTCCCAGAGTACACCACCGCTATCACTTCTCACCGTTTATCTCAAAGCACTTATTTTTATAGCGTATTGTCTTTTTTCTTTTTAATGGAGCAGCCCCCTGTCACTCTCGTCTGCCATTCATTCTCACCTTTAAATTGCCCTATCTTTATCACAAAGTAGAGGCTCCCCGGTTGAGGGAGAGAACCCGTGCAGCCCTTCCAGATCCTTCACCTCTCGGGCAGTTTTGCTTGCAGTGCTTTTGGTTTTGTGTTTGAGCCCTTGTATTTGAATCTTTGCATCCGTTTGGGTGAACGTACCACCGATGATGCTTTGTAAAGGTCGGGTCACTTAATTATAAATGGGTCTGACAGTTTGCTTAGCTTATTACTGTATAGTGTCATTAGGCTCAAGTTAACAGTTTGAATAGCTCTCTTTCTCCTCGTGGGATATTTTAAGGATGGAGGCTATTAACTTTGCAATGTAGTTTTGCTGATCCTGGCAATCTAGATTTCTCCGGTAATCAGAGCATTGCCTTTTGGTTTAACAAGCAATTTAGAGACCTACATATGTATCGTCTCCTATCTTGAAGAATTACAGCAGTAACCCCCCCTCCCTTTTGGAGGATCATATTTCTATGCTAGTATAACATAAACTAGAGTGTATTGTGCATAGTACATTATCGATAAATGTGTAATGATTAACTAAATTTGAATTTAGGAAGCAAGATGGACTTGACTTCAGTGACCTATAAACTACTTTAAAAAGAATTTGACCGAAACTTTAATTCATTTCTATTACATGACAAAAAATATTTTTAACATATAAATTGACTTTCTTTAGCACACTTCTCAGTAATCTTGTTTTTTATTTGTTTTTGGTTTTCAAGACAGGGTTTCTCTGTGTAGTACTGGATGTCCTGGAACTAACTTGGTAGTCTAGGTTGACCCTGAACTCAGAGATCCCTTTGCCTCTGCCTCCCAAGTGATGGGACTAAAGATGTGTGTAACTGCGACTGGCCATGTAATGCTGAATTCTTAAAATGGTAAACTATACTGACTCTGTCTCTGTCCCTCTTTTACCTCACCATTGTGTGTGTGTGTGTGTGTGTGTGTGAGAGAGAGAGAGAGAGAGAGAGAGACAGACAGACAGACAGACAGACAGACAGACAGAGACAGAGACAGAGACAGAGAGGGTTTTGTGTAGCACATACTGGTTTTGAACTCCTGATTCTCCTGCATTCATCTTCCAAATGCTAGCTAGCTAGGATTACAAGTGTTGTTAACATAGGTGTAAACATCAAAATAAATGTGTAGAATTTGAAAGACAAGTTAGTCAGATTTTTTTTTTCTTTTTAAGCCAGTCTTGTCTTGTAGCTCAGGCCAGTCTCAGTTCTCCTGCCTCAACTTCTTTCGTCCTCAGATTTTTCAGTTTGAGTTAAAATTTTTATGTTTATTTGGGTACATGTACTGTTTCATTAAGTGGAGGTCATAGGAGTTTGTGGGAGTTGGTTCTCTGTTTACATCATGTGGGTCCCAAGCACTGGGGCAGGTGTCTAACTTACAGAGCCATCTTACAGGCTCCATAAGTCAGATTTCTTAATGAAGTGCCACCTCAGCTTTATGGAAAGTGGATCGGATTTTGAAACAGGAAATTGCCCATTGTTAGCTTCATATTAAGGTCACAGTGCATTTGTAATTTAGCTTGCATATATGTATGTATGTGTGTGTGTGTGTATGTATGTATGTATGTATGTATGTATTGGTGTGTGTGTATATGTTGGGGAGAGGCAGGGTCCAGGCTGGCGATGAATTTGTGGCAGTCTTTGTTCCTTTGCCTCTGGCGTGCTGGGATTGCAAGTGTGTGCTATTACTCCTGGCATTATTCACACTTCATGTGTATTCATAGGAGACTGTCATGATGCTGTTTGTTTTATGTGAGTAATTCAAGCCCTACATAATGAAGCTAAGTTTAACTTTAATTTAACTTTCAAGTATAATGCAATTCTGCTAGAGCAGTGCTCAGCCTTCGAGTCCCATCCCATTTCTGGGTCAAACAATAACAAGAGGTCCCATCATTAGATATCAGATATCTAATTTATATTATGATTCATAACAATACAGAATTACAGTTATGAAGTAGCAACAAAATGATGTTATGGTTGGGGTCACCACACCGTGGGGAACTGTATTAAAAGGTTGCATCATCAGGATGGCTGAGGACCGCTGTGCTAGAGCTCTGTGTTCAGTGTATGGCCTTTCAGATTTTGCTCATAATATTTGTGTTAATATCATACTTTGGAATTTTTTTGTATTCATATTTCTGGCAGTGATACTTTAATTCTTTTTACTGATCCAGGTATGACGGCTTATGCCTTTAATACAAACCGAGGCAGGAGTTCAAGACCAACATGTGTGACAGTAAGATGCAGGACAGCCTAGATTATAGTGTGGGATTGAATCTCAGAAATAAATAAATCTGTTTACTACAGAACTAATAATTTCTGTGAGCTTGTGTGGTTACTCATTGTTCAAGAAGTTGTTTTTGTGGGATCACTAATCTTACAGGTTTGCTCCAACGCATACATGAAGAGACACGATGGATAGGAAATTTGAGTATTTTTCTCCCCTTTTAAAGCTTGGATGTAGTAGCAACCCAATCCTTAATTTAGTAACTTTAATAAAAGTTATCTTAGACCTTCATTTTCCAGCATATAACTAGATGTTTGAAAATACCTTATAGAGTATATTGTATTTACTCTATAAGTTATAAACTCCAGCAAAATACTTTTTTTTTTTTGGTTTTTTGAGACAGGGTTTCTCTGTGTAGCCTTGGCTGTCCTGGAACTCACTTTGTAGACCAGGCTGGCCTCGAACTCAGAAATCCTCTTGCCTCTGCCTCCCAAGTGCTGGGATTAAAGGCGTGCGCCACCACTGCCCGGCGTGCAAAATACATTATTAATGTGTGTTCTCTGAATACTGATTTAATTATATTATTATTGTTGTTTTTTATATTAATTAATTAATTAATTTAGAGACAGTCTATATAGCCCTGACTGGCCTGGAACTTTGTAGACACCAGGCTAGCTTCTTTTTTTTTTTTTTTAAAGATTTATTTATTGTTATATGTAAGTACACTGTAGTTATCTTCAGATGCACCAGAAGAGGGCGTCAGATCTCTTTTATGGATGGTTGTGAGCCACCATGTGGTTGCTGGGATTTGAATGCAGGACCTTTGGAAGACCAATCAGTGCTCTTAAACACTGAGCCATCTCTCCAGCCCCTTACCAGGCTGGCTTCTAATTCATAGAGATCTACCTGCTTTTGCCTCCCCTAGTGATTTTAATATATTATTTTAAGAAAGATTTGGGGCCCAAATTTTTCTTTGTTAATGATAATTATGTAGGCAAAATGGAGTAGACATAATGACCATTAAAGTGATGATACCTAGAAGAGATATGGACAAAGAAGACAGTATTCATGTGAGACTTTTTTTCCTGCTGAGATGAGTCTTACTATGTAGCCTTGGCTGGCCTGTAATTCACTGAGATCCCGCCTGCTTCTGCCTTGTCAGTCAGTGCTGGGATTAAAGGCATATACTACCACGCCCTGGCCTCATTTGGCACCTCTTTATCCTCAGCCCTAAGCTATTGATTCTTAACACTTGCCAGCAGTTCCTTGGAGCTGTGATTGGAGCATGCTCAAGAAACTTCAACTTTTGAACCTAAGGTTTGAGGTGAGTTTCTAGACAAGCATTTCCTGCTGGGGACAGGTCTAAGTGAAATCACATCTATCAAGCTCTAGAACCAAGATTTCTTGGCTCATTAATGGGGGGTTGTGAATTTTTTTAAGATGCTTCCTCATCTCTCTGTTAGAATGAGAACTTAATTAAAGACAAAGTAGTATCGCCCAGGCTGGCCTGGGATTTGTGATCCCCCTACTTAGCATTCAGAGTGCTGGAAGGCAGGCAGGTAGGTAGACATTTAGAGCTTCCATCCTGATTCACAAGCAGTAGGCAGAGATGGGGAGTAGGGAGACTGAGACTGGCGTGGGCCACCCCAGTGACACAAGGCCATACCCAATTCTTTACAAACAGTCCCACCAACTAGGGACCAAGCATTCAAATATATGAGCCGATGGGGCCATTCTTATTCAAACCACCACAGTAGGAAAGTGCCTCGGCTGAGCCCTCTCACTGGCCCTGATGATTATTTTTTCTTTAGTTACTTTGAATTTGACTATTGTCATGGAACTTTATAAAGACAATTTTTTGTCAGTCTTTGTCTTTTTTTTTTCCAATCTTTGTCTTTTAAATGTACCTACTTTCCTTATTCTTTCAGAACTCTCATTACTGAACTTCAGGGAAAGAAACAGTGCTTTTTGTGTGGGCAGCATCTTTTGCAGAAGAGTGGGATTGATGTTCAGTCAGTTTTCGCACTCAGCCTACAGGGCCTTGTGGTAAAAGGAAGGAGCAGGGTGAGCTAAGAAAGTAACTTGTTCTTCTTTTCAGTGTTTCTGAACTCCTAGAAGAGGAAACATGCAAACCGTGTGTGTGTGTGTGTGTGTGTGTGTGTGTGTGTACATACAAAATACAGACTTATCAAAATGTAGTAACAGCAGCTGGTGGTTCCTAATGTGACTTTAAAATGATTTAGCCTTTATGAAAGATTTGGTTAGTTCTATTTGGGATTTCTGGGTTTGACTTGGTTCTTGTAAATTTAACTCTGTTATATTTCATATCTTTACTTAAAATTAGGAACTTTTCTTCGGTTGGTAGATGTTGTAGTCCTTGGTTTTATTTACATATTTACCGGAATTTTTTTCTAGTTAGATAGAAAGTTTAATTCTTATCAGCAAATCCTACTTTGTGTGAATGTAGGTGAATTTTACAAAGTGGTTAAATTGAAACCCCATTTACTGAGTTTTGAAGTGCCAGGTGGGGATGGGTATGTAGATAAAATAGTTTCTAGCTAAGGAAATGATTCTAGGGAACCAGGTGATTCCTAAGTCTCCTTCCTGCTCAGAATGTGAGTGAGAGGAAGTATGCTATAGGGGAAGCATTCACAACAACTGTAGGCCAGAGCTGGGCTTCCCTTTGTAAGCCCTTTTCAATAAGGTTTTGGAAAGCAGCATTTTGTCTTAAAGTGCCTGGAGACAGACAGACAGACTGCCTGCCTGTCTTTTCATTCTTTCTAAATATACTGCCATTTCCTTTGCAAAATGCATTTTTCCACCTGAATTCAAGTTTATACATTAATAAATTAGCGTGGGTGATTGTTCAAAGAGCATCAGTGGTAAACTTATTAATATTTTTAGAGTAGCTATATTCAAAAATTTTAAAAAGATTTTATTTGTATTATTTTTATGTGTATCTGTGTTTATTTGTGTAAATATGTGCTACCACTTTGTGTTTACTCAAGGAGACCAGAAGAGGGTGTTGGGTCTCCAGGAGCTAGAATACAGGCAGTTGTAAACTGTTTTAGTGGGTTCTGGGGACTGAACTTAGGTCGCCTGTAAGAGCAGGAAGCCTTCTTTTAACTACTGAGCCTTTTTTTCCCCACCCTTTAGAACAGCCTTCTCTTCTCCCTTCCCTTTCCTTCCTTCCTTCCTTCCTTCCTTCCTTCCTTCCTTCCTTCCTTCCCCCTTCTCCCCTCCTCCACCTCCTCCTCCCTCTCTTCCTCTCCCCCCCCCCCCACTATGCTTCTCTCATCCCTTCCTTACCCCCTTGGTTCTTTTCCTTACTCTTTTAAATTTGTTGTCTGGTTTTCTGATACTTGAATTTTTCTCAAATTTTATCTTGTCTTAGAGCAACTGTTTCTAAGAATGTGTCTAAACTAGAATTGTGCTTAGCTAGTCTAGAAATTAAGTTTTAATTTGCATGGTTGACATTAGAGAATTAAGATTACTGACTGAATTTTTTTTTAAATGGGGTCATCTGAGTTTTAGTAGTAAGTTTTTATGATGGTTAGAGTCAGTATTTTGTTAGCTGCTGTATGGTTAGACAAAGTTATTGGGGATAGGGAAGTTGAGTGTGGAGATTAAGATTCTAGGAAAACAGAGTCGTTTTCCTTTCTGTATTAAGAACAAAAGCCTCATGTAGTTGATTTCAAACAGTGTCTTTCCTGTCTGCCTTAGTGCTATCCTAGAACCATATTCTTTTGCCAAGTGTTGTGGTTCACACCTGTGATCCCATTACTTGGAAGGTAGCAGATTGAGAGTTCAAGGTCACTCTCAGCTACTTAGTGAGTATCCAACTTGGGTTTGTGAGACCCTGTTCCTCCTAACAAAACAAAAGAGGAGTGTTAGTTACTAAGCATGACTGTCGGAGTTTGATCCTGGAGACTCACATGGGAGGAGTGGATAGGGAAGGACATATGGGTAGGTACTGCCGGTGCTCAAACCCACATATACAGAAAATAAAATGTTTACTGAGGAAAGGTTGGCTGTTTTGTATTATTTTCACATAGGATCTCACTTTGTATCTCAACCTGGCCTTGAACTCTAGACAGTCTTCATGACTGAGCTTCCTGGATCTGGGATTATGGGAATGACTCACTATGTCCATCTGATAAAAAGATGTTTAAAGTTTTTTATGGGAGCTAGAGAAATGGCTCAGTGGCTAAGAGCACTGGTGTTCTTCCAGAGGTCCTGAGTTCAAGTCCCAGCAACCACATGGTGGTTCACAACCGTCTGTAATGAGATCCTTTGCCCTCTTCTGGCATGTAGCCTCTATATGCAGATAGATCACTCATATACATAAAATAAATAAAATCTTTAAATTTTTTTTTAAAAATTATGTTTAACATATCATAGGATGGACTTAGACTAACTGCATAGCTAAGGCTACTCTTGAATTCTTGGTCATCCTGCCTCTACTCCCAAGTGCTGTGATTTATTAGGCCTGCACCAGCCATTCCTAGGTGAGAGGCATACCCTTTTTTTATTTTTTCTGAGGCAGGGTCTCACTATGTAGCCTTTGCTAAGCAGACCTGGAACTTGCTTTGTAGCTTCTTTAGTCCTTGGATTAAAGGACCCCCATCATGCCTTTATTTTTTTATTTTAAAGATTACTTTTTAAAAATGTATGTATGTGTGAGTATACAATGTACATGCAAGTGCAGATGCCTGAGAGAGTCAGAAGACGTTGTAGCTGTATCACTCCTGGCCCGTTCATAGTGCTCCTATCAGTTTGGAGAAGTTGGCTGGTAGATATGCAAAGCTGCCTTCATGTGAGGTTGCAGTCTGGCAGTTAGACCAGACTCCGCACGCTCCTGATAACCCCGCTCAGCTTTGCTAATATCAGGACTCCTTTTATTCGCTCCAACCCTTTGTCTCTCATTTTCCAGCCAACTTCACCCTTAAGGAAAAACTGAACAACTGTTAATCACATTGAAGGATAATAAAGTTAATAATTCCAAATGTCTTGTGGGAGTGTTCAGGGTTCTTCATTATTTCATATATGTGTGTTTATGGTTATTTAGATCAAGAACTAAATACAGTCTTTGTATTGTTTAGTAATTTCTAGTTCCTCTTTTTCTTTACACATCATGTATGAAGAAATCGAAATTTTCCCACAGTCTGAATTTGTTAGTTCTATTCCTGTAGTGGTGGTGAGTATGTTCTTCAGGTCTGTGCATGTTTTCGAGTTGATGTCTTCTGCTATGAGAATTATTTGGTTCCTTTTCCATGATGTATATTCTTTCTTGGTCAGGTTTTTTTCTTGGATGGCAAGGAGTCTTTAGAATTAATGTTGAGTGCTTGCCTCAGGAGGCATATGTTTTGTTTTGTCTGTGATGATAGCCTCTGTTGGTGATAATTGGCCTGCTCCATTAATGAATTTCTCCTGTTTCATCATTTCCAGTTGGGAGTCAGTCTCTCTCTCTCTCTCTCTCTCTCTCTCTCTCTGTATGTGTGTGTGTAGCCCCTTTAGTTTCCTTCTGAGAGTTAGGGAATGATGAATTTGCTGTGGAAAAAAGACTTATTTTGAACTTGTCTGTAGGTGTTTCTATTCCAATCCTAATCTTTGGTTCCTGCATAGTTCACATTATTTGTGCTATGGCTTCTCAGTGGAAAAACTCACCTAAAATTCTTGCAAATACTTGAAAGTTGTTGGGATACAAATTTTTTATTGATACTTAGAGTACTGTTGTTACTAGGCTTAGTGACCTATGCCTGTAATTCTAGTACTTGGGAAGTATAAGCAGAAAGATCAGGAGTTTAAGGCTAGCCTGGGTTACATGAAACCCTGTATTATAAAAACAAAAAACAACACCCTCTTTAAAGCTATGTATGTATTGTGACCATAGTCTGAATAATTTTAAATAACTCAAGTGTTAATTTTCTTAGATGATGGCTAGTATTGCAGCTCTCCATTTAATACATTTTTATAGTTGTCTATCTGGTGTTGGGGATTAAACATAGCATGCTAGCTAAATACTCTTATACAGAGCTACATCCTGGGAGATTTATTTATTTATTTAAGAGTGCTTAGCCTGCATGTAATAAGTGTGTGCTTTATGTGTGTGTGCAGTGGGGGTCAGAAGAAGGAATGGGATACCCTGGAACTGGAAGAATGGGCTGTGGGCCACCATGTGGGTTCTGGCAACAGAACCTGGTCCTCTGCAAGTCATCTCTTCAGCCCTGGGCCTTTGTTGTTTAAAGATATGATCTCTGTAGCTCAGGGTGTTCTTGAACTCACAGCGTCCTGCCTCTCTGTCTCCTATATGTTGAAATTGTAGGTATAAGCCCTGTTCACAGTACTGCAAGAAGGGCCAGCTTGTCTAATGCTGTGTAAAATAACATGTTTTTGATTTTCTTCCAGTGTTAGGGATGGAACCCAGGACCTTGCTTATCCCAGGCAAGCATTCTGTCATCACTGAATTGCATTCCTAGCTTATGAAACAAATGAAATCTCTTTGTGGCAGTAGTTGTCCCAACCAGCAGGAAGTAGGTGCACAGCACTGTTTGAAAGCCCTGGTTCATTCTAGTTTGGTCTTTGTGTGTTGTAGCTTGTCTTTGTCTCTGTATGTTTTCTGTTCTGTTTCTGTGATTAAGAGACTAAGCAGAGCCAGTAGTCAAGACCAGTCTGGTCTGCACGTCAAGGACCTGGGCTATAAGGGTTGTTTTTGATTGCAACTTTAGAGAAATGTGTGTTGAAGACAGGACACCGTGTAGGAGTCCTTTCTTTTCCTCTACCATGTGGGCTCAAACTTAGCTGGTCAGGCTTGGTAACAGGTGCCTTTACATGCTGAGCCATCTTGCCAGCCCTAGGGTTTTTTTTTTCTTTGACAGTTTTTTTCAGTATAGTATTACAAGTATTCCAGGAATATACTTCCCAATCAGGTAATACAATGTTGGTTTTATGTTTAAGAGAAAGTTATCAAAAAGCAGTATTTACATTTATAAAGTAGCATAGTATTTATTTATACTAATAGTTTGTATTAATTGAGCCATAGATCTAGGCAAGCGTCTACATACTATTTGCATATCCTGTAAATCTTTTGAAAAAGTAATTAATTTCTAAAGCCTTGTGTTGTTAAGAACACATTTATTGGGAAAGTCTGTGCTCAGAGAAATTAAACCAGAATGTTCTTAAGATTCTATTTCAATACTTTAAAGAGATATTTTTGAATATATTTTTATTTATTTATGTTTACTTGTCTTCATATGCACTGTGTGTGTGTGTGTGTGTGTGTGTGTGTGTTGGTGCAGGTGCAGGTGCTCTGGAGGCCAGGAAAGGACATAGGAACCCCTGAACTGGAGTTACAGGTGGTTAAGAGCTGCTTGGTTCAGGTGCTAGGGAGCCCAGTTTTTCTTCCAGAGCAGTGTTCTTATAAGCCAGGTTCACTCTCCATTCCCATCCGTACTTGTGTGTGCTAACTCGCAAGCTCTCCTGTAGCCCAGGCTGGTCTTAAGTCCTAATCTTTCTGCCTCTATAGGCATGTATAGGCATGCCAAGTTTCTATCCTGGGATAGAACCCAGGGCACTACACATAGACAAGCCCTCTTCCAACCAAGCCCTATCTATCGCCAGGTCTTGCCTCAGCCTCTTGAATATGCCCTGCCATGCTCAGCTACACTTGTTTTCCATTTGTGGTAAATATGAAGACTGAGTGAGGGGTTATTTAGGACACTTAATGAAAGCCTTTTGCTATGGTCTTAATTTTTGTTTTCCCAAAATTTCTATGTTGAGATCTTTGCTCCCAGCATTGGTGTTAGTAAGGTGTGGCTTTGGGAGGTGATTAGGTCATGAGGGATCTGCCAGAATGAGTGGGATTAGTGCCTTTATAAAAGAGGCCAGAGAAAGATTAGAAGAGATCAGGAGTGTTCAGGCTCCATTGACTGTGGGTATTGGTGAGGTATTAGATTGCTTCTCCCTTCCACCATGTGAGGATTCAGTGAGGAGGAGCATTTTGTAAGCCAGGAAGCAGACACTGGCCAGATACCAGATCTGCCAGAACCTTGATACTAGGCTGCTAGTTGCTATGACTCGGAGAAGTAAGCTCTTTAAGCCACCTAGTCTCTGACATTACAGAGGCAACCTGAATGCACTAAGGACATTTTTCTTCAAAAAATTCTTTTAAGAAAACTGTGTGTACATATATGTGTGACTGTATGCACATGCATACACGTGCGTGCGTGTGTGTGTGTGTGTGTGTGTGTGTTTGGGGTGGGGTAGAGTTTAGACAAGATTTTATTGTGTAGCCCTGGATAGCCTGGAACTTAATATGTAGACCAGGCTGGCCACAAACAAATTTGCATTTTCTCTCCTTTCTCTGCCCTCTTAAGTCCCTGGCTTACTTATTTGAGATAGAATCTTGTTTTAAAGCTCAGGCTGACCTTGAACTTTATTGTCTCAAACCCTAAGATTGCAGGCAGGAACTATTATGCTTGGCATACTTTTTTTTTTTTTTTAAAGGAGTCTGGCTGAGGAAACTTATTGTAAAGGGCTCTTGTTTTAAATCTTAGTGTAGTTGTCTATGTGCCATCTTTAGGGAAGGAGCTGAGGTAGAAGCCTTGCAAGTAGACGGCCCTCTTGAACAATTGAGTCAAACCTTGTTTCAAAATAAAATTAAAAAGGAGCTGATGATGTAGCCCAGTGGTAGAGCACTTGCCTAGTATGTATTAGGTTTTGTTCCAACCCTCAGTGTAATATAAAAGCAAACTTTTATTTACTGATTTGAAGCAAAGTTGGGTTAATTAACCTTCTCCTTCCTCTTCCTCCTCCTCCTCTCCCCCTCCCCCCCCTTTATTATATAGCCCTAGCTATATCTGGGATTTGCTATGTAGACCAGGCTGGCCTGGAACTAGCAGAGACCCATTGCCTCCTCTGCCTGTGGAGTGCTGGGATTGAAGGTGTGTGCACTATGCCTTGCCCTATTAGACTATCATAGCGCAGATCTTACCCCAGAGGATTAACAGTAAGAGAAGCACTGAGAAAGAAGACATACATACCTAGGGCATGGTGAGTGTGGGCTTCTGAAGGAAGAGTAGCCTTATTTTTAAGTCAGGGATTATAGGCATGCCCTAGCACACCCAGTTTATGTGGTGCTGAGCATCTACCCCAGGACTTTGTGTATGCTATGCAAGCACTCTGCCAAGTGAGCTCCAGCCCCAGCTCCAGCAACAACTCTTGTCTTTAAAGCATTACAACCTAATTAACTCATTTTTTGTAGAAACCTAGATTTTAGAATGTTTATATTTGATTAAAAGAGGTTGCTAGTGTAGCATGGTCTAGGTTTGAAGCAGAGTGGAAATTCAGAAAGTGTTCTAAATATATCTTTCTAAATATATCTTGGTCATTGACCTACATATTCTTTTCTTAGAAATGAGTATTTATTTCTGGCTAGTTATGATCAGTAATAAAAATTAATAAATTGATCTCAAAACCTAAAATAGAATTATTTAAAGATAGTTGTCAGTGTAGGTATACTTTGTTTTTTTTATGTGCTAGAGATCAAACCCAAGGCATCATGCTCGACTACAGGGATACATTGGAAGCTCCAGATTACAGCATCTTGCTTATGATTTGTTTTGTTTTATTTTATTTTATTTTTGAGACAGAGCTTCTCTGTGTAGCCTTGGCTGTCCTGGAACTCAATATATAGACCAGACTGATTTCAAACTCAGAAATGTGCCTGTTTCTGCCTCCTGAGTTAAAGGCATGTACTACCACTGCCCAGCTATAGCTTTTTAAAAGGCCTAAAAATTAGCAATAATATATTCAGCATTTAAAATAGAAAAGGTATGTGTGGTGGCACCTGTCTCTAATCTCAGCAGTTGGGAGGTGTAGACAGGAAGACTAAGAATTGAAATTAACCTTTGGTTCAAGGCCAGCCTGGGCTACATAAAACTATTTTAAAACAAACCTTTTAAAATCCAAACCAGTTAACAAATCAAAAACTGGCCATGAACTTGTGATCCTCTTGCCTTAGCTTCCCCAGTGCTGGGGTTATAGGCAAAGATTCTTGAATATGTGTTTCATTTTCTGTATGGCTGTAGGACATGTGTTTGTGTTTTTCTTCATGAGTTTTACCAGTTTTGTAGTGGAAGTGGGTATATCAAGTTTTCATTCAGTTCTAGAATTGGAACTCAACAGTACTATCTTTTAAAACATTTTTTAAAAAATGTCACCAAGATGTCAACTATACTTACTGTAAATTGTATAATTTACCATTCTAAACATTAAAACATATAATATGGGAATATTAATATTGTGTATTAGATCTAAGAATTTTTTAAAATAAATTTTAGTGTGTGAGTATGTTGGTGGGGCACATGAACATGTGGATGTCAGGTAAAAACATGTTGGAGTTGGTCCTAGAGGTCAAACTCAGGTAGTTTGGTAGCAGACACCTCTATCCTCTGAGGTGTCTTACCAGCTCCATTTCATTCATTTCTATGATGTTAGGCTCTAGATGGTACACGGGCTTTTGTTGTTACTGCTGTCATTCGTTTATTTGCTTTTTTGTGTATATCTTTTTGTGTGTTTTTCTTCTCTTTTTTTCGTTTTTCTTTTCTTACACAGATTTAAAGAAAATTTGTATAGGATTGTTCTTTGGGAGTTTGAATATATATTTATAGTTTGAGTTGATTTTCTGTGAGTTGATTTCTCCTTCTGTGTGAACCTAGAACTTCATGCATTTGAGGTAAGCACCGGACCACTGAGCTATATCACTAGTTTGTTGTTGTTTTTTAAAATTTATCTATATGTTTAAAGACATTGCCTATTTGTAGCCTGCCCTTGAATTTTTGCTCCTTCTTTTCAGCCTCTAAGTAGGTTCATGCTATTTATTATGTCTTGTTTTCTTTGTACATTTTGAAATTTCCTTGTTAACCTTTGGTTTGAGTCTAGTTCCTACTTGGTTAAACTTGGGTAATGAAGACCCTGAGTTGGCAATGCTGTCCTTTGCTTGCTTGCTTTTTCAAGGTTTCTTGACTATATAGATGATATATATTTGAATTTTAATGTGGTTTTAAGAATGGT
Source organism: Tokudaia tokunoshimensis (assembly GCA_036184795.1). NCBI lineage: Eukaryota > Metazoa > Chordata > Mammalia > Rodentia > Muridae > Tokudaia > Tokudaia tokunoshimensis. Next base: position 71,497,283 of record BTHU01000017.1, read on the forward strand.
CCCCATAAGCTCATATATTTGCTTAGTAATTGGGGAGTGGTACTATTTGAGAAGGATTAGGAGGTATGTCCTTAGAATAAAGGAAGTGTCACTGGGGGTGAGTTTCGCTATGTATGCTACCATGCCCCCTGTCATGATGATACTGGACTAAACCTCTGAAACTGTAAGCAAGCTTACAATAAATTATTTTATGAGTTGCCTTGGTCAGGGTGTCTTTTCACTTCAATAGAACAGTGACTAAGACATCTACACAAGTAAGAGTCAGGCAGTATTATCAAATTCTCTGGGTACTGATCTCCCTGTCTTTCCTGGAAATTTTCTGATAGACCTGTTGGCACATGTTGTTTTTACCTGAATCTCCTTTTAGCTAATGGTAGAAGCCACTATGGTGGTCTCAGCTCAAGAGTATCAGATCAGGTTGTCTTTCTTTGCCCTGGCCTAAATTTTGATCTGTTACTAAATTAATTTGGTGTTTGCCCAAAGGAAGCTTTCATTCAGAGTTTCAGCTGTGTGTATGTGTGTGTGTTGTGTGTGGAGTGGGGGTGTATGGGTGTGATGGTGTGGTAGCGGTGGTGGTACTAGGATTAAAGGCCTGTACCATCATTCCTGGCTTTAATCATCATTCCTCTATTTCTTTTCTTCTCTTTTTTGTGTCTTTTAAATTGAAAACTCAGAATATATTCTGCTTTTGGTTTCCTCTCCCTGTCTCCTCTCAGATTCTCCCTTCCTTCCCACCTAATCCTAACTCCATGCAAAACCAAACCAACCTCCCCACCCTCCCCCCACCAAAAAAAAAAAAACAAAAACAAAAAGAAAGGAAAGCACAAGAAACATAGACACACAAAAACAAACCCATAAAACCACAAAAATCAGAAACCATACTGTACAAGGAAAAGACCAGTATGATTTTAAAAAATGCTAAACAAAGCAATATAAACAGCAAATCTATAAAACACTATTGAGTTTGTGTTGGCTATCTACTGCTGGGCCTGGGGCCTACCTTTCGTTGTGGCTTATATGACCAGTAGACTCCGCTGGAGTCCTTTTTCCTTTCTAAGAGGGCAGTTGGAGATAGATTTTGGTTAGGGATGGGAGATCATGTCCATTTCCCATTTTTTTTTAAAAAAAGATTTATTTATTTATGTATATAAGTATACTATAGCTGTAGAGATGGTTTTGAGCCTTCATGTGGTTGCTGGGAATAGGACCTCTGCTGGCTTCGGTCCATCAGGCTCACTCTGGTTAACCTTGCTCAATCAGTCCCTGCTTGCTCCGGCCCAAAGATGTATTTTTTTATTATAAATAAGTACATTGTAGCTGTCTTCAGACACCCCAGAAGAGGGCATTAGATCTCATTACAGATGGTTGTGAACCACCATGTGGTTGCTGGGATTTGAACTCAGGACCTTCGGAAGAGCAGTCAGTACTCTTAACTACTGAGCCATCTCTCCAGCCCCCATTTCACATCCTTAGTACTGGGACTCCGTCTGGCTTTGAGCTTGTGTTGACCCTATGCATGCTGCCATAGTCTCTGTGAGTTCATCTGTGCTTTTTCCTTGGTATCATCCATCCCTTTTGGGTCTTATAATCTTTCCACTTCCTCTTCTGCATAGCTCCCTGTGCCCTGAGGAGAGGTGTTTGATGAAGGCATGTTTCGTTTAAGAATAAGTGTAGCAAAGTCTCTTACTCTTTGCACATTATCTGGCAGAAGCTCACTGCATTAGTTAACATCTATGGTAAGAGGAAGCCTCTCTGTTGATAGCTGAGCAAAATCCTGAATTATAGGTACAGCAGTTGTTAGGAGTCATTTTAGTGCTGTGTTCTTTTAGCAGAACAATAGTATTTGGGTTTCCCCATGCCAAATCTAATCTCATGTTCTTGACCACTTGAGCAGTATTAGGCATGGGTTCCATTACATGGAGTGGGCCTTTTAAGTCTAACCAGCTAGTAATTGATTACTCTCACAATTTTTGGTGCCACTATTGCACCAGAGTGTCATGCAGGCAGGACACTATTGTAGATAGCTGGGGTCGATAGCCACCAACTGGTGGCTTGGTGGTTACCTTTTTCCTCCTCTGGTGGTATGCAGAGTACCTTTCAGTACCATAAACATTAGTCAATAGGGGTGAAGGCTCTAGTGAGACACCAGCTCTGCATCTCCATGTTGAATATTCATGACTTCTCTAGCACTGAGTACTTGTTGAGTGGGTCGTCAGTCCAATTAGAGAGTTGTTGATTACTACCAAGGTATGTGTGCCATGCTGCACCCTTAGGGTTATGGTGCCATACTGGTTATTGATGTGGTTCCTAGACTGCTTAGCTGGGTAGGATTGTTGGTTGCCTCCCTCCTTTGGAACGTGTATGGTATCTTCAGCAATAGCGATTTGCTTTCCACCTCTGGGGGTGGACAATAGCAATAGACTATGTTTTGGGACTCTTGGAAAGCTCTGGCAAACAACTCAAAGGAGGGCTTCTCATGTCTGATATTGGGGTTTTTGTTAAGTGGTATTTGGCTCTTGGAGGGAGCATTGGCCAGTCTAGATGAGAAAAGTTTGATTGGGGTGTGTGTGTGAGTGTGTGTGTGTGTGTGTGTGTGTGTGTATACATATTAAAGTTTTTAGGTAAATAGTTAATAACAATGATTCATTATAACTTTTCCAGACATCCTTATTGTTAACATACCCTTCTTCCTCCTCTATTTACCTTCCTCTTGCTTCCTAAGCTCTCTCCTTTCCCACTTCCCTTATCAGGTCACTTGTACCCTGCTATTCCCTTTACTTCCCCACTTGTTCTGTATTTACCTCCTTCCCACTCCTAAAAGGAATGAGTGTTCCCTTTTTCTAACATCCCCTCCAGCATATAAAATATAGTATTCTTTCTTTTCTTTTTTTAAAAAAAGATTTATTTATTTTATTTATATGAGTACAATATAGCTGTCTTCAGACACACTAGAAGAGGGCATCGGATCCCATTACATATGGTTGTGAGCCACCATGTGGTTGCTGAGAATTGAACTTAGAACCTCTGGAAGAGCAGTCAGTGCTCTGAATCATTGAGCCATCTCTCCAGCCCTTACCTTGATCTTTCAAAGACTGATAAAAGCCCTATCATTTGGTATTTGAAACTAGATTACTTAAATAGCAGGTGTATTTTTTGACCTAGCTGTATGTTGCAAGGCAATAGAATTACCTCAACTCTAAGACTTTTTCTTCCTTTAAATTTTGTGACAGGGAAAATTTCATATAGTCTTAGTGAACAACAGCTTTCTTATTTTATCAGTAAACTTTGGTTTTCCAAAGATTTTGAGTCATTTTTTAAAAAAAAATAGAAATCTATTTTTAGCTTATATATTATGTGTAAGGCAGCACGGTTAAAATTCATACATTATCTAATATTAATATTAGTATGAAAGTGTACTAGAGCGTACATATGAAACAGCAAGGTACGCCAACTAGTTTATGTAGATTGTTTTTGAGATATTAGTTGTTTGTTTTTCTTTCAGTTTTAGGGTGATGATTAAAGTAGTAGTTGTAGCAGTGCTAGCAATTAGAATGCCTTATTCTGTAGAGTAAAATCTTGCCTTAAAGTATTCTGTTAATTTAATTAATTAACAAGTATTCTGTAATTTAAATTAGTTTATTGTAGTACTGGAGATAAAACAGGTCTGTGTACATGGACCCTCCTCAGATGTACATTTCTGTCCAGGGAAATGTCATTTAGTAGGTTGAACTTTTATCAGCTTATAGCCTCAACTTGTGGTTTCAGTTGAAAAGTTTTTTTGTGGTAGCAATAAACTTGTAACATCAAATGACTTTAGTTTATATTTTGTTATAAGTGTAAAGAACAGCAGTTTTAGTTTGTTTTTAGCAGAAATGCCACGTCATTATAGCCGTGTAAATGATAGTTGATGATTGCTTATAAAGGTATGTAGTTGAAAAGGTTGAGTGTTCAGTGAGTTCATATGTTGCTTTACCTCCTTTTCTCTCTTCTTCCCTTTTTGCCTTTCTTGGCCCCTCCACCCACTCCCACCCACCACCTTTAGATAGGGTCTTACTGTGTAGTTTCAATTGGCCTGGAACTCACTGAGTCTAGCAAGCTCATAGGGCTGGGATGATAGGCGTGTGCCATCGCCTTTCATCTGTGTATTTTCTGTTTGTTTCTTTGAAGGCTGTCGTATTCTTGTGTTACTCCATAAACACTCAAATTGATTATTTTTCCACCACCTGACTATTTTATCCTTTCTGTAGTCACTTTTGTCACCTAAGAGTGTTCTTCCAGAACCCCCCCCCCCTTTTTTTTTCTTTGAAAGAACTTTCCTGATCTGTCTTGAAACCTTGTTTCCTTTAACTCTCAAATCTCTCTTTACTGATATCACTATTATCTCATTTAGGAATAACTTTTAAAAAATACTTTATTTAACTTTTTGGTCTATGTGTGCCTGAGTGTAAGTCTTTTAACCATGTGTGTGCCTGGGCTCTGAAGAGGCCAAAGGAGGCACCAGATCCCCAGGAGCTGAAGTTACAGATGGCTGTGAGCTCTCAGTGAGCACTAGGAGCCGAACCTGGGACTCCGGCAAGAGCAGCGAGGACTTTAAACTGCAGGGCCGTTTCCCCCGCCCAGCACTTATGGATAGCCTGTGTAATTAATTTGACGTGCCACTCGAATTATCAGCTTTGTTGCCTGAAAAGTTCTTCTCAGGACCCTCCCCTTAAACACTGGCTAGGGCTTGACTTAGACCTTAGAAAAAAGTTTGAGAATGAATCAGAATGAAGCAAAACAGTAGACACCCATGGGGTAGATTAGGCTTCTCAGTCTCTCTAAAATGCCATTTTTAAAAGAATACAGTGTGTAAGTGTTTTGGTGCTAGGCATGGGTGCACATGTCTTAATTTCAGCACTTGGGAGGCAGAGATAGGTAGATCTTTCTAAGTTTGAGGTTAGCCTGATCTACATAGCAAATTTCAGGCCAGCCAAGGCTATATACTTTTTTGTTGTTGTTTTTTTTTAAAAGCATGCCTTGTACAGTTTTATAGAAAGAAGAATTAGTTCTGGTAAAATTAAAACAAGTCAAAAAGTAAGAGAGGGAATGGTGAGATGATTCTGTGGTTAAGAACACTGCTGCTCTTCTAGAGGACCTGGATCCAAAGTTCCAGACCCACATGGTGGCTCAAACATCTGAAACTCCATTTCCAGGGAATCTGACACCCTCTTCTGGTCTTTGTGGGCATTGCACACACATAGTACACATACATATAAGTAAATACATAAAATAAGGTTAAAAATAGACAAGAGGAATTAAATGTTTTTTTAAGCTATATGTAAAGTCACCAGGAGGTCAAGACATTTTATGATTCTAAACATGATTCATCATCATGTATGTGAGTTTTTTCTTAGGCAAAACCAGCTTTATGGATAAAGACTATTTTTTGAACTTGAATCTTTTATTCCTATGTTTGCATATGTAACATGCATGTGGCTGCCCAAGGAGGCCAGAAGAAGTTGTTCGGTCAGCCTGAGCTAAGGTGCATGGGTGCTGGGCACTCATCTTGGGTCCTCTGGGAGAGTGGTGCAGCGAGAGAAGCAATTGAGGGAAGGATTGATTTACTCGGGTTCCCATTTAGAGAGGTAGGGAAGGTATGATGACTGAAGCATGGGTCTTTTCCTGTCTCGAAGGATGAGGAAGCAGAGAGCCCCAATACAGAGGTCAGTAGGGATATAGCCTCACAGACTCACTTTCAGTGACCCATCTTGCCAATACCACCAGCTGGGGACCAAATATTCAAACACGTGTCTGTGGGGAACATTCTCATTCAAATCATAACAGCATGCTTTTTTTTTACACTTCCATATTTCTATTCTGCTTTGATCCATTTAGACACTAAATATAAACTCAGAATTATTCTTGAGTGTTGAGGATACTTACTACATAATCTTTATTTATTCACAGTGTGTAGAAGAGTGTCTTAGTCACTGTTCCGTTTCTGTGAAAAGACACCATGATCAAGGCAACTGTAATAGAGAAAGCATTTAACTGGGGGGACTTGCTTATGGTTTCAGAAGGTTATTTTATTATTATCATAGCAGGAAGCATGGCTGGATCCAGGCAGAGGCTGGAGCAGTAGCTGAGAGCTACATCTTGTTTCATAGGCAGAGAGAGAGAAAGAGACTCTGGACTTGGCATAGGCCTTTGAAGCCATACCTCTTAATCCTTTGAATCCTTTCAAGTAGCACCATTCTCTGGTGACTAAGCATTCAAATATATGAGCCGATGGAGGCCATTCTTACTCAAACATCTTAAAGAGAGAATGTATCTAGGGAACAATAGAGTACATCATTTTTCCTTTCCTTTCCTTTCCTTTCCTTTCCTTTCCTTTCCTTTCCTTTCCTTTCCCTTCTCTCCTCTCTCTCTCTCTCTCTCTCTCTCTCTCTCTCTCTCTCTCTCTCTCTCTTTCTTTCTTTCTTTCGTCGGTTTGTCTTTGAGTCAGGGTCTTATGATGTAGTCCTGACTGGTCTAGAACTGACTATGTTTACCAAGCCTAATTGAAACTTAGAGATTTGTCTACCTCTGCCTCCAGAGTGCCAGAATTAAAGGCATGTTCATGCCTAGCTCTTTTTCGCTATTTTTATTAATTTATTTTACTTTTTTATTTTTGAGATCGTAATATAGTAATAACATGGACTGGAGAGATGGCTCAGTGGTTAAGAGCGCTGACTGCTCTTCCAGAGGACCTGAATTCAACTCCCAGCAACCACATGGTGGCTCACAACCATCTGGAATGGGATCTGATGCCCTCTTCTGGTGCATCTGAAGACAGCTACAGTGTACTCCTATATAAAATAAATAAATCTTTTTTAAAAATTATATAATAATAACATTTCTCCCTTCCCTTTCCTTCCTTCTGACCCCTCCTTACAAATTCATGGTCTTTTTTCTATTGTTAGTGTGTGTGTGTGTGTGTGTGTGTGTGTGTGTGTGTGTGTGTACATGCATACACACATTTATATATATAAATATATATCTTTCATATGTATAGTGTTACTTTTATGTATATTTTCAGGCTGTCTTATATAGATAGCCCTTGCTGGTCTTGAACTTCTGATCATCTTGAGTTTCTCTATCTCCAAGTAGTAGGACTATAGATGTATGCTAGGTAGCTATTATTTTCATGTATTTGATATTTGTTTGAATTACAATCCTGAAATATAAATGAAACAAGTACTTTTTTTGTACATTTCAATTTATATATATATATATACACATACACATATACACACTCACATGCCATGGTATTACTAGAGATCAGAAGACAACTTGTGGGATTTGGATCTCTGTCTACCATGTGGATTTTGAACTCAGGTCCTCAGGCTTCATGGTCAGAGCTTTTACAGGCTGGTTCATCTCTCTTGCTCCTTGTTTATTTTAAACAGAAGATAAAATATAAGAAAGTATATAGACTCCTGTAGGCTAACTTAACACATTTCCACTGTTGTCATCATTATTTTAGGGTCATACCACTTTCTTTAAAAAAAAAAGATTTTATTTATTTTATGTATGCGAGTACACTGTAGCTATCTTTAGATATACCAGAAGGGGGCATCGGATCCCATTACAGATGGTCGTGAGCCACCATGTAGTTTCTGGGAATTGAACTCAGGACCTCTGGAAGAGCAGAAAGTGCTCTTAACCACTGAGCCATCTCTCCAGCTCCTACCATTTTCTTTTGGTTTGTGAAGGTCTCTTTCTTTGCATTTCTTGTTTTAAATTTGAAAGAACAGTTTTGTTGGATCTGGAGATCTTGGTTGACAGCTTTCTATTCCAGCACTTTGGAAGTGTGGGTATACTAATTCTGCCTTTTGTTTCAAAAAAGAAATCAAACTGCTGAAATAAGTCTCCTTTACGTGGGATGGATTACTTCTGCTTACTTCAGAATTTTTATTGTGTTTTACTTACCTGTACTGTGGATATGTGGACCACTGCCAATTTATCCTATCTGAGGGTTTTGAACTGCTGCTGCTGCTGCTGCTGCCGCTTCCTCCTCCTCCTCATCTTTTCTTAAATCAACTTTTGAGTATGTGTGAATTGTTAATTTTTCTTTTTCTTTTTTCTTTTTAGACAAGGTGTTATATAGCTTAGTCTGGTCTTGGACTTGCTTAGTAGCTGAGAAAAATATTGAGCTCCTGCATCTATGTTTCTTTTTTTGTTTGTTTGTTTGTTTTTCGAGACAGGGTTTCTCTGTGTAGCCCTGGCTGTCCTGGAACTCACTGTGTAGACCAGGCTGGCCTCGAACTCAGAAATCCGCCTACCTCTGCCTCCCAAGTGCTAGGATTAAAGGCGTGCGCCACCACCGCCCGGCTTGCATCTATGTTTCAAGTACTGGGCTTACAGGTGGATGCTACCTACCACTGGCTTTTGAGATTTTTTTCCCCGATTTTATTTCTTGTGTTTTATTCTCTTTTTGAGGATTACCATTAAATGTATAATGGTATTTATTATTTTGTCCATTCTGCCAGTCTTCAAATGCTATTTTTCTTTTTCTTTTTCCTATTCTTTTTGTAAAGATAAGATCTTTCTGGGTATCCCTGGCTGTCCTAGAACTCACTCTGTAGATCAGGCTGGTCTTGTACTCAGAGACTCACTCATCTGTCTCTGCCTTCTGAGTGCTGAGATTAAAAAGACATGGGCCATCTTTGCTACTGGGCTTTTTTTAAAATAATATTTTAAGTAAGAGTGTGTGTGTGTGTGTTACTGAGAATTGAGGTTAGGGCTTTGTGCATGTTTGATAAGCTCTTTATTACAGAGGCTGCACACTAGCCCTTTGCTTTTGAATATGTTTAAAATAGCTCCTTTGAAGTCTTTACTAAGATAATAACATTTGACAATTTTTCCCAATGAAATTTTTACCAATGACTACTTTTTTTCTTCTATGAGTCACAGTTTCCTATTTCTTTTGGAAGTCTTAAGCTTTTTGTTGAAATTGGGAATCTTAGACAAAATATTGTTCCAGTTTTGGAATTTGATCTTCATCCTTTTTATTTTGTTTGTTTTGTTTTTTGAGACAGGGTTTCTCTGTGTAGCCCTGGCTGTCCTGGAACTCACTCTGTAGACCAGGCTGGCCTCGAACTCAGAAATCCGCTTGCCTCTGCCTCCCACGTGCTGGGATTAAAGGCGTGCACCACCACTGCCCAGCAATCTTCATCCTTTTGAAGATGTTACACTCTGTTTAGATAACAGGTCTTTGAAATGTCTTCACTCCAGTGTATGGCTGTTGCTTTCTCTGGTCAATATCTTTTTCCTTTTTAAAATGTTATCTTAGTGGTTGCTTTTGTCATTTGTGATACTGCTTACTGATGTACCTGACATCTAGAGCTAGTAAAACTTCATTCTCCTAGTGGATCTGTATGTAGATAGTGGAATGCATTTTAAAGCTGAAGCCTTTACAAAATCTGTCCACCACTATTTTCTAAAATGCTTTTTACAACAGAACTCATTGTCTTCATCTGTTTTAGTTACCTTTTTTTGTTAATGATAAAATACCATGACCAAAAGCAACTTAAAGGAGAAAGGGCTTTTATTTTAGCTTATGGTTCCAAGGGGGTAACATTTAATCATGGCAGGGAAGTCAGACATGTTAGCAGAAACAGGAAACTGGTTGATCACATTTGTATTCATATACAGAAGCAGAAGGGTAGTGGGAGTGGGGGATGGAATGGGGAGAGAGAAATGAGACTAGAAACCTTCAATGACTACCTTCATTGCATACTTCTGCTAGCAATATTTCCCATCCTAAGAGGAATTTTCTAAATCCCACCACTAACTGGAGACTAAGGATTCAAATAATTCCCCTATGGGGAAGAAGGGATATTTCTCATACAAGGTACCACATCAGCTGAGGATATGATTGATATACATTTACAACCATATCTTCAGACTAGTAGAGCTCTTGGCTACGTCTATTGGCTAAGATTATCATTTGTCTGTAATAGGATATAGGTGTGGCCTATTACTACATATTAAAATGAAGGTACTTTGTCAGTGCTTACTGTAGATTCTCACTGCTTGTTCCACATTAGCAGAATCTGCTGAGTTTGCAGATAACCTCAGGCAAGAATGTTAACTCCTGTTGTCAACAAAAAATTCAGTTTTTAAGCATCAGCACTTATTTTTGTATGCTTTTTTGGTGAATTTCCAGAGAACTGAAATGGTTCTTGTTAGTTTTGCTTTACTTTATAGTAATTTTTTTTTAATGTGAGAGATTTGCCTATAGCCAGAAAGCCTGTATGTAACACAAGGTCTCCACCTTAGTTTCTAGGAAAAGCTCTCCAAGTGAGCTCCCATGATCCACTATCCCCATACCCCTGTTCCTTCTAGGGTTGCATACAGAACTACTATGCCTGGCTTTTACATAGATGCTGGGGATCTGAACACAGGTTTTCAAGTTTGTGCAGAAAGTACTTCCTCATCACAGCCTGGTGTTTTTTGTTTCTTTGTTTTGTTTTGAGGTGGTCTTATATAACCTAAAATGGCCTGGAGCTCATAATTTTCCTTCCATAGTTTCCTGAGTGCTGGGATTATAGGCTTGAGCCACCACGCTTGCCTCTATTAATACTTTTAAATCTCTCTGTACTCAACATTCATACCTCCACCTATAGGTAACTGCTACCTTGATATTTTGGAAATGTTCCCTTGCTTTAAAAGACATTTTAGGGGGCTGGAGAGATGGCTCAGTGGTTAAGAGCCCTGACTGCTCTTCCAAAGGTCCTGAGTTCAATTCCCAGCAACCACATGGTGACCCACAACCATCTGTAATGGGATCTGATGCCCTCTTCTGGTGTGTCTGAAGACAGCTACATTATACTCATATACATAAAATAATTTTTTTTTAAAAATGTCTATGCATAACCTGTCACTTTGCATTGTTTTGAGCTTTATATACCTTGGGCACCTTTCTCGTCAGCTCCCTTATTATTTCTAAAATTTACCCATATTAATATAGTTGTGCTTAATTTGTTTCTACTTTTTTTACTTTTTTTTTAGTACTACATTTCTTTTTTTGTTTTTTAAAGATTTTCCATACTTTTTATTGGTTCCTTGTGACTGTCACGTCATACACCCTAATCCCACTCATCTCCCCCTCCCCTTACACTTGCCCTCCACCCTTGCATCTTCCTCCCAAGAGAGAAGAATCTCATGGAAGCTGTAGTGTATGCCAGTGTGTCCCACAGTATTCCCTTTTCTCTACACTTCTTTGCTTGCAAATAAATGTTTATTGCAAAGACTTAGTCTGGTACGAGTTCTCTGTGTTCTGCTGCTCTATCAATACTGGAATCTCACTTGGGCTCCATTCACATATCCTATTGTTGCCCTGTGTCATGGAGGTCCTGTAGTTTTGGATCTGTAGAACCGGTCCCTTCATCCACTCCAGCAGTTCATTGATGGGGTAAATGTTGGGGTGAACCAATTGAAAGCCCTGGATCTTAGCCTGGTAGGTACCAGAAATGGTCATCTGTCCTGCTCTCATGCTGTCCAGGTTGGCTCACCAGCAACCCTGCAGCAGGGCTAGCTACCCTGCTGCAGCCAGCGAGTGCCATGACCCTTCTCCCACTCTTAGAACTCTAGGGGCAGGGTTTCTGTCTGCCACAGATGGTGAAGGACAAGGGAGGGGAAGTGTGTGTCTCTCCCTCATCTGTACCACTGCCCAGCAGACAAGAGGTAGAGCTGGCTCTCCTGTGGTCACACTCTTGGGGCTGGCTCACCTGCAACCCCCCCATTCAAGGCCAGCTCTACCCTGCTGCCCAGGCAAGGTTTAGAGGCCTGTTCTCTTGAGTTCTGTAGCAGATGAGGAGCAGAGCTAGCCCTCCTGCTTTCATGACCCCAGGACCGGCTCTTCCACCTGCCCTAGGGGACAAGGGGCAAGGGTGGGGAATACTGCCAAATGACAGGCGAGAGACTGGGCCAGCTCTCCCACTGCACTCTTGGGGCCGGTTCACCCGAACTCCCACCATCAGGGTCAGTTCTACTGTGCTGCCCAGGTGAGGCACGGGGCCTGTTCTCCCAAGTACTGCAGCTTGTGAGGGGCAGGGCCAACTCTCCTGTTCTTATGACCCTAGGGGTTTCCTGCCTGTTGCAAGTAATGAGGCAGGAAGGTGGAGGGTATCTCTTTCTTGTCCACGCCACCACAGGGAGACAGTGGTAGGCCTTGCTCTCCCATGCTTGCATCCTTGGGACTGGCTAACACACAAATCCAACAGTGTGCCTGCTCTCCTGAGTACTGCTGTTGGCTGTGGGCAAGGTCAGGTTTCCTACTCTCTTACTTCTAGGGCCAGCCCTCCCGTGGTGATAGATGAGGGGTGGGGCCAGTTCTGCACAGCCCTCAGACATCAATATGTTCCCAGTGGCAGCTCAGACCAGGGATATCCACCTTACCTTTGCTGCTGCAGAGGCGGGACCCAGACATGGCTCCCAGTGTCTGCATAGGCCAGGACCCCGCCATGGTCCCAGGTGGCATCACCAGCTACTCACATCAGACTGTTCCTTATTACCCTTGAGTATCCAGTAGTTCTGCCTCTCTTTGTTGTGACTATATCCTTTCTCTTCCATTTCTCCACCACTTACTTGCTCTTCTTAGTGGTATCTGGGGTCTGTAAGTGTCTGGGGTCTTCTCAGGAGTGGTCTCAAGTGCAATGCCTTCCTTGTGCTTTATGGCAGGGGTCATCTTGATCATGGTCTCCCCCACCCCTCCCAGACCTGAGGGGCACCAGACTGATATTCATTCATCTTAAGCTATCTTCCTGTCTGGGCCCCGTGGTACCAGTCTGGTGGTTGTTTCAGGCTTGCTCCTCTACTGGCCCACTGGAGTGGCCGGAGTGGCCCTCTGTCTTGAGTGCACTCCTGCCTGGGGTCTGTGGTCTCATGCTGAGTTCTTCTAGCCTCAGGCTCTCTTCCAGTCCAGGCCTATCTGGCTAGCTCCCTGTTCAGACCCTCTGACTCCAGACAGTGTTTGTCTCAGGCATGCTTTTTTTTCAGGGAATGTTAGGTTACTAATCACTCAGATGCTCATAGATCAGAACACAGAATGAAGACATAGCCTCTCTCCTTTCTGCCACCTATTGTCCCACATGTGATACAGCAGCTACACCTGCAACGCCTCTAGGTGCAGGAGTACTACAGTTCTTTATTGTGTCTCTTTGTGTATGTGTGCATGTGCGTGTGCATGCAAGTGTTGACAAGTACATGCCTGCATTCCTTGGGGCTAATGCAGAAGTCAAAGGACAACTTTGGGTAGTCAGCAGTCTTTTATATGGGTCCTGCGAATTAAACTCAATGTTGTCAGGCTTTGAAGCAAGAGTGCTCTTACCTTTTGAGTCATTTTGCTCTTCATTAGAATGTACCATAATTTCTTTTTTAACAAAACAATTGTATTGTCAACCTATTTTGGTTGATCTGATCCCACATGGGAAGAGAATGGAAAGCAACAGAGTTGATACAAAAACTATACATAGCAGCGCTGGAAGTATGTTGATTCAGTAGTTAGCATCATTTACTACATTCAGTTCCTAGCACCTACATCAGGTGGCTGTCTGTCTTAAAAGGCCCTGCAGGCATGTTGTGCACATAAGCTCACACAGATGAATACACATACACACAACAGTCTTAAACAAACAAACTTAAATAGTGGCATTCCTTCAACCAAGTTGACAGGAAAGACTTTTAGGATTTCTTTTTTTTTTTTTTAATTTTTAAAATTTAATAGGGACTGGAGAGATGGCTCAGCAGGTAAGAGCACTGACTGTTCTTCCAAAGGTCATGAGTTCAAATCCCACTACCAACATGGTGGCTCACAACCATCTGTAAAGAGATCTGATGCCCTCTTCTGGTGTCTGAAGATAGCTACAGTATACTTACATATAATAAAAAACTAAATCTTTAAAAAAAATTGTGTGTGTGTACGTGTTTGTGTGTTTGTGTGTGTGTGTGTGTGTGTGTGTGTTCGTTCAGTTCAGGTGTCTATTCCATATTGCTAGATGGTGGGGTAGAGGACAACTTTTGAGGGTTTGTTATTTTCCATTTGTGGTTCCAGGGATGAAACTCTGGTCCTTAGGTTTGCTTGACAAGTGCTTTTTACCAGTCGAGCCATCCTAACCAGCCCAAGTTTTCAAGGCTTCACTCTCAGATTCAGTTTTGTCTGTTTTGCAAGTCTGGCTGTGTATCATCTCAAGGCATTGGATCATCGTTACTCTGCTAGCGTTTTTATTTATCTATTTATTTATTTCCTGTGAATTTACATATGAATTCATGTATGTATGTGAGTGTGCACGTGCTACAATGTGCACATGGTCAACAGCCAACCTTCAGGAATTGGTTTTCTCTTTAAAGTTCCTTTTCCTACTGAGATGGCTGACCTTTGGTACTTGCATTTCTTGACTCAAAGTTTAAAAAGGATAATACAGAGCAAAATTGAGAGTATATGATAGCCCCAGTTTGCATAATTATTTTGTTCCTAAAAACAAGGCTGCAAAGCAACCAGCTAAAGAAATGACCAAGGAAACTGGGGTGAGTTGTAAACATGGCTTATTTATTTTCTTTAACTGGGTCTCAGCTTCCTCAAAGGAATTTGTTGAAGTATGGCATGTAGTATCAACATTATCTCAGACTTCTTGTTTAGCCAGTTAATAATCACAAAATATTTTATTGTCCAGAACCATTCTTTTTTTTTTTTTTAAATTGGTTTTTCTTTTTTTTTTTTTTTTGGTTTTTTTCGAGACAGGGTTTCTCTGTGTAGCCCTGGCTGTCCTGGAACTCACTTTGTAGACCAGGCTGGCCTCGAACTCAGAAATCCTCCTGCCTCTGCCTCCCAAGTGCTGGGATTAAAGGCGTGCGCCACCACGGCCCGGCTAAAATTGGTTTTTCAAGACAGGGTTTCTCTGTATAGCCCTGGCTATCCTGGAACTCACTCTGTAGACCAGGCTGGCCTCGAACTCAGAAATCCACCTGCTTTTGCCTCCCCAAGTGCTGGGATTAAAGGCGTGTGCCACCACTGCCCCGCTAGTCCAGAACCATTCTTGCAATCAATTTAATGAGTGCTTCTGTGCAGTACTACCCTTGGCAGTGCAGTTTTTCTGGAGTAGCAAATAGGCTTCTTACCACTGCTATGCTAGTGGGTTTCTGTACCATACCATGGTACCAAAAATTCTGGAGTCCCATGTTTTGCCAGATAACTCACTTTAAACAACAAGAACCACCCTATGATATAGTGTTTCTTTTCTTTTCTTTTTTAAGATTTATTTTTATCTGCATTGATATTTTGCCTGAATGTATGTTTGTGTGAGAGTACCAGATCCTCTGAACTGGAGCTACAGATAGTTGTGAGCCATCATATGGGTGCTGGGAACTGAGCCAGTTTCTCTGAAAGAACAGTCAGTGCTTTTAACTACTGAACCATCTTTCCAGCCCTAGACAACTCACTTTTGACCTATTGATATAGTGAGAGGTATCTAGTCCCGCGGATGTCTAGTGATTGGGTATACTATTTATTCCCTGACAACAAAGTGAAGTATCCTAAGAATTCAGGAGCCAGTTGCAGTGATGCCTTTAATTCTAGCACTCAGGAGGCAGATCCAGGTGGATCTCGATGAGTTTGAGGCAAGTCTGATCTACATAGTCAGTTCCAGGCCAGCCAAGATTTTATAGAGACCCCATCTTCAAAACAAAAATAACAATAAAATAAAACAAAACCCAAACAAACCCAGGGAAGGAGAATGTGAAGTTGAGGTGGAAATTAGAAAAAAATTATTTATTTATATTTAGATTATACACAGGTAGGTGTGTAAGTCATCTGATGTGGGTGCTGTGACCAAGCTCTTTGTAAGAGCAGCAAGCACTCTTAATCATTGAGTCAGTCATCTTCTGAGCCTCTTTTCTCATATATCCCAGGCTGACCTCCAGTTCATACTACCTCAGCCTTCTGAGTATTGATTATACATTGGGATTACAGGCATGAGCTGCCACACCTGACAGGATTTTAGAAATGAATAGGTTGAATGGATACGTGACTGAATATGTTAGTGAATGAGTGGGCTGATGAGAGTCAAGGAACAGTCAATTGTGTCTGGTCTTAGGGAGGAGAGACAGGGATGGGTTGTAATAGCCACATAGGAAAAGACTCCCTTTAGTTTGACAGGAAGAATAGCATGGATGAGATTGCCATTTTAACAGGAATGACAGTGTATATTGATACTCACTGTGCATTCACTATGAACACTAACCTAGAAGCTTCAATGATGTAAATCCCACTGGATGCTTTCTTGAACATTTTTGGGCTGGAGAGATGGCTCAGTGGTTGGGAGCACTGACTACTCTTCCAGAGGTCCTGAGTTCAACTTCCAGCAACCACATGGTGGCTCACAACCATCTGTAATGGGATCTGATGCCCGTGTGTCTGAAGACAGCTACAGTGTACTACTCATATACGTAAGATAAATAATTCTAAAAAAAAAAGAAAAAGAAAATTTTTAAAAATTACATTTATTGCCGCCGGGCGGTGGTGGCGCACGCCTTTAATCCCAGCACTTGGGAGGCAGAGGCAGGAGGATTTCTGAGTTTGAGGCCAGCCTGGTCTACACAGTGAGTTCCAGGACAGCCAGGGCTACACAGAGAAACCCTGTCTCGAAAAACCAAAAAAAAAAAAAATATTACATTTATTTATTTATGTATGTGTCTGGGCATGCACATGCTGTGGTGTGTGTGGTAGTGAGAAAATACCTTACGGGAGACAGTTCTTTACTTTCAACATCTGAGTCTCGGGGATCAAACTCAGGTTACTGTGCAAGTGCCTTTCTTTGCTGAATCATCTTCTGGTCCTAACATTTTAAAATTACCTATTTATTTACTGTGCGTGTGTGTGTGTGTGTGTGTGTGTGTGTGTGTGTGTGTGTGTGTGTGTGAGAGAGAGAGAGAGAGAGAGAGAGAGAGAGAGAGAGAGAGAGACAATAGAGGTCAAAGGACAAAGATCCTGAGATCAAACTTGGGTTGTCAGGCTTAGCAGCAGGTACCTTTATCTGCTGAACCATCTTGCCAGCTCTGGCTTCACGCTTTAAAAAAACCATAATTTTCTACTTCCAGCTATTTGATTTATCCCTACCAAAAAACCCACTTTTTAGACAGGGGAAAGCCCATGAGACTTACCCTACACTAAGGATACACTAAGGAGGGCTGGAGAGATGGCTTCACGGTTAAGAGCACTGACTACTCTTCCAGAGGTCCTGAGTTCAGTTCCCAGCAACCACATGGTGGCTCACAACCATCTGTAATGGGATCCGATGCCCTCTTCTGGTGTGTCTGACAGCTACAGTGTACTTATATAAATAAAATAAATGTATCTTTAAAAAAACACACTAAGGAATACAACTAAGGAACACTAAGAGCAGGAGAAATAGTCTTCCCCAGGGAAGAGGACACCAGTTGGTTACCAAATGGTTAGCCCTGAAAACCCACATAAAAACAAAAGTAACTCTATATAGACAAACATACATGCAAGCATGCACACAGTAACAATGGGGAAAAAAAGAGGCCATGAATTTGAAAGAGTAAAGGCGGGGATATATGGGAAGGTCTGGAGGGAGGAATTGGAATGGGAAAGTGATATAATTACATTGTAACCTCAAAATATAAAAAGAAAAAAAGTCCACTTTTTAATAATTTGATTGTTTGGCATGATTAAACTGTGTATATCTTTCCTATTGTGTTTAGAGAATTTTATTTAGCTTGGATTTCTGTTACTTTTAGACCCACCCCTGTGTTTATAAGAAAATTCTAGAGGGAAAGCTTTATAGAATTTATTGATGAAAAATGACCCAAATGGTAGAGTATCCAAAATAAAAGCTCTGCCCTTTTTCAGAAGACTTACTTTTATGATAGAGCTTTGAAAGATATTTATTGTAAATTCAAGAGCTACAAAACTGCATATAACAACATCTTCTATTCCTTGCACCTCTCTTCCACTTCCTTAAGGATCCTTCCAGAGATTCTGTGCCCTGTATAGACAAACCATAAATAAAATTGCTTGTTCTTAAACAGATAGTTTAACCTTTTCTGTTCATTTAAGGTTTGTGATGTTATATGTTCATGCTTGTGTTGGTGTGTGCATGTGTGCACATGCGTATGGACGTCAGGTTGATATCACTTGTTTTCCATAGATCATCACTTTTCACCTTGTTTTTTGAGACAGTCTCTCACTCAACCTAGAAGAGTTCATGGATTTGGCTAGACTGGTTGGCCAGTGAACTCTTAAGAACCTGCCTGTTTCCCACTACCCCCAAGCACCGGGCTATGATTGTGTAATCCAAACTCAGGTCCTCATGTGTGCAGCAGGCACTTCACCAACTGAGCTGTACGCTCCCCAGCTGCCGCATTTAGTGTCTGTTCACTGCAGCTGCGCCATGTCATTTTATATGAAGAGCCTCTTCCTTCTTAATGCCCACATTGTTTGGCGAGACCTTGATGTGCTCACTGGTTCTATTTATTGTTAATGCCAGTCCTTTGTGATTTGGAAATATTCACGTGGGTTTTAACCAGAGTACTGTTGACATATTTAGGCAACTGTGATGAAATCTCATTTAAAACTTAAGTTTAAGGATTTTGAAATGCAAGTTAATTGCTTGATTGATGTATAATATTGAAAATAATACTGTACAAAAAAGTAGTTCCGATTCATTGGTGCTATCCATATAACTTATTCTCTGAAAAAAAAGAGTCATAGGCATTTTAACTTGTTAAATTTTTTTTTTCTTCAGATTTTAGCTTTATTGAACATGTTGCAGAAGAGTTTAGTCAAAAGACCATAGCTGGGATAAAGAGATGGCTTGGTGTTGGTTAAGAGCACTTGTTCTTGCAAATTTGGTTTGGTTCCCAGCACCCAAGTTGGGTAACTGTAACTGCTTGTAACTCCAGTTACAAACCCTTTTCTGGCCAGGAACACTGCATACATACATGTGCAGAAACATACACTCTGGCACAGACACATGCACATAAAATTAACAATTAAATCTTTAAAACAACAGAATCAGACTAAAACTCATGTCATTATAGCTGTCTTTGATTTCTTTTTTTCTTTTTCCTCTTTTAAGGTTCATTTTTATTTGTGTGTGTTTTGGAGAGACAGACACACTCATAGATAGAGAGAGAGGGGAAGGGAGAAGAGGGGAATACGAATATGATAATGTATATAACGCGTATGTGTGCCTGAGGAAGTCAGCTACACTGGAGCTGCCCAGTGTAGTTCTAGAAACTAAGCTCAGCAAGTGTTCTTAACCACCATTCCATCTCTCTCATCGGCCCGCTCTCGATTCTTGTTTCTTCATCTTTCTTGTTCTGATGCAGCAGAGGGCAGGGCTCCTGCTAAGTGTAATACCAGCTGCATGAGCAGGTCTAGCAGACTCTGTGTTGCAGATGAGTCTTCCAGTGCTGACATTGGCTGGGACTTTGCAAATAAGTTAGGCCAAAAGGTTCAAAATGTACACCAGCTGCTATAATGAGAACATTGATATTACCTGTGTAGGTCATCTCATCATCTTGCAGGATGAGAGCAGAGTAGATGCAGGCATATATGGAGATAAGCCATGGTCGACAGTGGGGATGAAGCTGGGGAGACTGCCATTGCTGGGTGATGTGCTAGTCTCTAGATGGAACAAGGCCCTCCTCCAGTGCAGCACTGAGGAAGGGGGCAATAAATTATTTTTCAGTCTGATGTTATATTGTAATACTTTGAAAAAGTCTAATGCTCCCTTCTTTACTTTGCCTTTAGGGTTTTTTTTGGTCAACTTTAAAGAAAAGAACTGTTAGTAGTGGGAGAGGAGGCGCTGTGGCCGGAATGTATGATAACATTAAAAAAGGAAGAACTTCTAGAGTGTGAGTGATTCTTAACAGAAGAATCAGTGTTCTCTTTCTCACATGCACACACACACTTTAGGCAAAATCTCAGAGCTCTAGCTGGCCTTGATCTTGTTACGTAGCCAAGGGTGATCTTACCAACACCGCAGAGGCCTTGATCTTGTTATGTAGCCAACTTTGATCTTCCCAACACTGCAGAGGATCTAGCTCCGTGGTGTCAGGATTACAGACAAGTTTAACTGTGACTTGTTTGTGTAGTGCTTGAGATTGAACCCAAGGCTTTTGTGTTTTTCGCAAACACCCAGTCCACAACTCTGACCTTATTTTTTTCTACATTTATTTATTGGAGGGTGAGGATATACACAAGTGATATACTTATGGGAGTCAGTTCTCTTTTTCAACTCAGTGAGTCCCAGCGTTTGAACCCAGGTTGTAAGGCTAGTGACAAGTGCCTTTACTTTATCTGTTAACCATTTTGCCAGACCCAACTCTCTTTTCTTTTATTTTTATTAGAAAAAGTTGGACTTTTTTTTTCTTTAGTTCAAGGGTATTTTATATAGACATACAAGTATTTTATGTTGTTAGCATACTTTATTAGTGATGCTTTTCATTTATTGATTTAGCCTATGATCCTCTGTTGGCTTACATTTCTTTTAGAACTGTTAAGCATCCATCGTTGTTTTTATTTAGTTAAAAATTAGTTGTAAAAAATACAAATATGTATATGAAGTAGGCTATACAAGAGTGTCTCAAATTAGTAAATACTCTATAATAGGAATAAATATTTTAGTCTTCCTGAGTTTGTTAAGGAAACTCACAGTGCCCATTTTATTAGAGAACAGGGCTATGCAAGGAAAAAAAAGTACATAGAAAATAATGTTTAAATCAATAAAAAATGATGCTTCAAATGTTAGCCCAATAAAAGAATTTTTCTGACATTTTCTGGATTTTGTCATAAAATGAACTGATATTTGGTAGACCCAAGCGATGGAGATGCTGCATTATACATTACTAGCATACTGCTAAGATTAACGTTTGCGTCTGTCTTTGACCTATGGGGTCATTATGTTACCTTCTGTACAGAGCAAGGGAATGGTTTGCCTTGCTTCATAGCATTCATAGCAGCCATCAGTTAATGAAATTAACAATGTAAAAGGTTACAGGCAGGTGGTTAAAGATTATGTTTTTTTGCTCATGATTAATTAGATTTGTGTCTTTTATGGGAGTGGTGAAGACATTAGATTCTAAATATAGTATATAAAGTATAAAACATGTAGGATGTTTTTCTTAAACCTGAACCTAGTCAGAATTTCCTGGATTCACAAAGTAACTGAACTATATTTTAGTGGCTATTGTTCTTGAAACAGAACACCTGACGTGAGACTCACTCAGTAGATAGACTGAGAGGACAGCAGAATCTGGCCTTTGAGAGAGGCTCTCAACATGTAGCCTAGGCTTATGCCCAACTTAGGCCAAAATCAGCCTTGCAAATGCTATATTACGTGGGCATGCCGCTATGCTCAGCTGGCCTTTTTTCTTAATTCTCCTCTGGGATTTGTCCTATTCAGGGGAATGCAGACAGGTTTGATGCATATAATTACTTTGGTTGATCACTTCCCCCAAAACATGGAGTTGATTATTTTTTTTTTAAAAAAAAAGAAACAGTGAGGAGATGGCTTATTCAGAAGACCTGACTTTAATACCCAGAGCCCATGTTAAAAAGTCAGGTGCTGGGAGGCAAAGATAGCCTTCTAAAAATCACTAGCCAACCAGCAGAGTGTAATTGACCATCTCCAGGCCAATGAGGGATCTTCTCAAAAAACAGGTAGATGGCTTTTGAGGAATGACATAGGTTTTCCTCTTGCCTCTACATGCACAAGCATACACACATGCATAAAAAAAATACACCACAAACCCTTAACAACCCATAAGTGTACATTAGATAGCTTTCTCTTTTACAATCTCTTTTCCTTTGAGGAATTGAGTATAAAAGCCATAGTTTTAGTTGCAATGATTCCTGGACTGTGTGGGGTATTTGATGGTACTGGGGCATTGAACATGCTAGGCAGACACTCTACTACTGAGCTACATTCCAGCTCATTCCCCCTTTATATCTATGTTTTTAAAGATTTGTTTTTTATTTGTAGAAGTATTTGCCTGCATGCATGTATGTAGAAGGGGTGTTTGATCCCCTGGAATTAGACTTATAGATAGGAACAAATGTAGGTTTTGGAACCTAAACCCAGGTATTCTGCAAGAGCAGCAAGTACTTTTAACCACCGAGCTATCTTTCTAGCCGCTTTATTTTTCATTTTGAGAGGGAGTCTCCCAAGTTGTTCAAGTAGGTCTTGACTTTAGGATGCTCAGACGCTCAGCCTCCCAAGTAGCTGGAATTATATCCAGCTACTACCATATCCAGCTCAGACTAGGGTCTCATGTATCCCAGGATTGCCTGAAATTCACTATGGATAATCTTGAACTTCTAATTCTCCTACCTCTACCTCTGTAGTGCTGAAATTACAGGTGTGTAGCATGTGTCTAGTACTATGTAGTGGTGAGGTATGAACCCCAGCTTCATGTATGCAAGGCAAACATACACCTACTGAACTACATCTCCAGCCCCAGAAGAGTCTTATTTTAAACCATTCTTTTCATTTATATTAAAGTCAAGTACACATTAATTATATTAAAGTTTTTTAAAAGATTTCTTCTTGAGTCTTATTATTTCTTTCTTATTTTGGTGCTGGAGATTGAACTTAGGGCTTCATGTACCCAAAACAAGCACTATACTGCTAAGCTACTTTTTCAACCCTATCTAAAGTTCTAAACTTAACTCTTTGGTTACTTGTTGTAATTACAATAGAGGTTAATATTCTATTTTTAATAGATGAGACTGCTAGGATTTTGCTGATATTAAATCCTTTGAGTCTGACTGCCAATCAAGCAAATTATGGGTACATAGTGTCTTAAAGGTCTGTTGTGTAAATGGTGCCTTTTGCCACCCAGAAAAATAGAATGCTATATAGGTTAAATAAATCTTCCATTTCTAGTCATTGACTTTATGTGTTTTCATGCAGGCTGCTTTCCTGTTGCATCTTTGATATCGTTTCCTAGACTCTGTTCCATGATTTAATTTGGAATCTGAGATGAAGATGGAGGAGGCCGTGGGAAAAGTAGAAGAACTCATTGAGTCTGCAGCCCCACCAAAAGTACCTGAACAAGAGACAGCCAAGGAAGAAGATGGCTCTGTAGAACTGGAATCTCAAGTTCCAAAAGATGGTGTAGCCGATTCTACAGTTCTTTCTTCGATGCCCTGTTTGTTGATGGAACTGAGAAGGGACTCTTCAGAGTCTCAGTTAGCATCCACAGAGAGTGACAAGCCCACAACTGGCCGAGTTTATGAGAGTGACTCCTCTAATCATTGCATGCTTTCCCCTTCCTCTAGTGGCCACTTGGCTGATTCAGATACATTGTCTTCTGTTGAAGAGAATGAACCCTCCCAAGCAGAAACAGCAGTAGAAGGAGATACTTCAGGAGTGTCCGGTGCCACTGTTGGACGAAAGTCTAGGCGGTCCCGTTCTGAAAGTGAGACATCTACTATGGCTGCCAAGAAAAACCGGCAATCCAGTGATAAGCAGAATGGCAGAGTCACCAAGGTTAAAGGTCACCGGAGCCAAAAGCACAAGGAGAGGATCAGACTACTGAGGCAGAAACGGGAAGCTGCTGCAAGGAAGAAGTACAGCCTGCTGCAGGACAGCAGTACCAGTGATAGCGACCTGACTTGTGACTCAAGCACGAGTTCATCAGATGATGATGAAGAGGTTTCAGGGAGCAGCAAGACAATCACTGCGGAGATACCAGGTAGAGGATGTTTTTTAAACTGACTGTAAGCACCTGGTGGCCTTTCTCAGCTGTCAGACTCAGTTAGATGAGTGACACTTGAAAAAATCCAGGAGACCTGCAGCTCTTTATAAACCTGAAGACTGCAGTCTATTAAAAAGACATGGCCAGCTTAAAAAACAAACGTGTTCTGAGTTACCAGTGCACTTTTTAGCACATCAGCAAAAACATTAACTGGTTAATGATAGGGACAAGATTATTTAGGAAATGGAATTCTCACAGGTCTCTCTCTGTAACATACTATCCGAACTTTTGTCATTGCCTTCTTAGCACTGCATAGATTTAAACTCTGAGCATTATTACTAAGTCCAAGTACATTTTCCTCAGGACTAGGCACCTTGCTTTATTATCTAGCCTCTGCATTTGAGCTTATGGTGTCTGAAATGATACATTCTTTCATTAAAGCTTTCTAATTACTGGTCCTCCTAAAACAATTTTTTTTTCTTTTTTTTTCTGTTTTCCCTCAGACTTAGTGGATGATAAACTAGTTACCCGTATTGCACATTTTTTTATTCTACCTTGTCACTCAGATTGTAAAGAATGTTCAAAAAAACTTTCCCCTTCATCTAATAGGCTTTAAAAAGTTACTTGGAAATTGGCTTGTATCAGCTCTCATAAATAAAAGGGTCTGTAGTTTATTATATGTTTAGTATATCAGTTTTCCCTGTATTATTGCATCTAATACTATGTGCTACAGAGGCAATCTTTGAGATTTCATAGAGAAAGGAAGATGATCTGAATGGTTCTTAAGTGAAGAATTCTCGTTATTGAAGAGAATTATATGACTAGAAATATTTTGTAAAGTAACTGATACTTAGTAAGTCGTAACAGCAGTGTTTATTGCTGCACTAAAGAGGGGAAAGTTTTGGCTTTTTAAAGGTTTATAGGTGATTTTTTTCATTTTAGTTTTCACTTCTGATGTACAAAGGATATTTCAAGAAAAAGCATATTGGTTATCTAAATTTATACCTAACCATGTAAACTCAATAGCAAGAATGAATTAAAAAGCACCTTAACAGGTGCTTAATGTATAAGTCTCTTTCATATAGCATATTAAATATGAGTTTAAGCAGTCTTTAGAAATGCTTTTCTGTGATAATATCTTGATTAAATTCCTTTAGTAGTTTCTTATTATTAAAACTAAATGAGAAAAAGTTAAATGTAGCTCATGAAAGAAGCAGACTTTTGGGTGGTTCTAAGGCATGTTCTAGGTATATTTCAATTTTCCATTTACTATTATTTTTAAGGAAGCCTTATTAAATACCTATAAAATTGTGTAATCCTGTATTCTGTTATAATTTGTTAATCAAATTTATTATGGATCTCCTGATACAGTACTTAATTCCAGTTAAACAGATTTTCATGTAACCACATTAACACTTTGCCTTGTTGTGGAAAGGGAGAAGGTGGGTGAATAAAATTCTTTTTAAAGCTAGAATCCCATTGTAGAGGTGAAATGAGTAATGTCTAATGAACACTCTCCTATTTCCTTAATATGTAGGCTAAGCATCCTTTGCTCATATCTGACTAACAATAATTTTTAAGACTTCAAAGCATTGCTATTCTTTTCTGTTTGCCATCCATTCTTAATTGCGAACTAATCAAACATTAAAGTAAGTTAATATTTACTATATTTCTATTTTTTATATATCACTTATTAACTTTTTGGCCTTTGAGAAGAAGTAACAATTTCTAAGGTAATTGTGGAAAATCAAATGGTAGTTGAAGATGAAAGCTACTGTAGGATTGTGGTATGCACTGCTCAGATTTTTGGAGAGGAAGGTGGCAGTATTCACACACAGGACAGGCATAAATGGTCTCTTTGGAAATTATGCAAAGCAGCAAACATTGAACTACCTAGTGTTTAAATATAAGGAACTTCAGGTCAGCCATATTGTTATGTTTGAAAAACTGTGATCTTGTACAGTTATACTGGAACAGACACATATTTTTTTAATTTTCTGAGTCACATGACTTTGGGCATGAAGGGAGGCACACTCAACTTATAGCAAGAGTGGTTGTTGAAAGTGCTGTGAAGCAACCTGAGTGAAACAACACGGACATTGGGATGGGCTGACACTGGATGTGTCTAAGACAGTCTTTTGGATGCTGAGACTTTGAGTCCAGCTCTTTACACAGAATGGAACACAATTGGAACATTAAAAAGTTTCCTACTATGTAATTTTGTTAAGATATAACCAGTTTAGTAATTTAGAAAAATTTGTAAGCTTTTGTTAAGTCACATCTTAAAAATTGAAGGAAGTATCATTGTACTATATAAGCCAAGTAATTTAATAGTATATTTTCATTTAAAGAATGCAGATAGTGATGCAAACTAGTACAATCTTACTGATTTATTTTGATATCTTGGGAAGAAGTGTTTAAGAAGTTTTTAAAAAGATCAATTAACTAATAGGCTGTTTAGTATTGCATTGTATCATTTTCTTGAAGTTTTTGGGAATAGAGATGCTTTTAGTATCTGTTTGGAGGAACAAGAAGATAATCTGGCAGTACTTTCATTTGGAGGACTTAGAAATATTATAAATTTATAGTATTTTATAGTAAATTAGTGTAAAAATGCTATGTGATAGTTATCTTGAATACTCAAGGCTTTTTCCAAAAATGCCTGGCTTATCTGGAAATTTTTGGTATGCTTTATATATTACCTTTGCTGTTTTGGATTGGAGTATTTATATGGCTTATGTTTTCTTTACAGCTTATGAATATTACTTTTCATGGGGGCGCAGTTTCTCTGTAAAATCACTCAAGCTATGTAAAGTTTGTTGGAAGTATTTTGATTTTAGTTAATAAGAATAATGGGCATTAGACTACTAAATTAAGGGAATTAGTTTCCTGAGTAAACGTGTGCATCAGTGTATATATATGGCCACCCAGAAAACATTTTCTTCTGTAACTTTTCCTCTTCATTAATAGTTACCATAGTGTGAACCTCCAGGTAGCTTTGTTTCACCGTGGCCGTTATGGCCTACTTTTGTGTGGTCAAAGAGTATTATCCATTGTGGCAAGTAAGAGTCAATTTTCTCAGCTGGTTTACCTTTTTTGCAGTGGGTGAAGGTGTTATTGAGGACACTTGAATTCCTAATTCATGTGAGGTAGTCAGACCAGCTCAGCCCCACTGAAACCAGCATCTCTGCATCTAACATCCACCACAAATATAGATATACTCAGATGCATTATGACAGACTTGCCTAGCTAATTTTTCTATGGTTATTAGTCTTAATCAGTTAATTCTTGTCTAAAATTAAACATCCTTTTTTTTTTTTATTTTATTTTTTGGTTTTTCAAGACAGGGTTTCTCTGTGTAGCTCTGACTGTCCTGGAACTTACTCTGTAGATCAGGCTGACCTTGAACTCAGAAATCCGCCTGCCTCTGCCTCCCAAGTGGTGGGATTAAAGGCGTGCGCCACCACTGCCCGGCAGAATAAAACATTCTTAAGAAGTAACAGATTTGGGCCTGGAGATGACTCAGTGGTTCAGCTTCTTTCAGAGGCTCAGGTTCTAGCACCCACATGGGATAGCTCATAGTGCCACTGGCAGTTACACACACACACACACACACACACACTTACACTCATAATTAAAGATAAATCTTTAAAAAAATAATAAATTCTTCTTCCATAAATGGTTTGCCTGAATGCATTTATATGCACCATGTGTTGGGTGCCTGTGGAAGTCCAATAAAAGTGCTCTTGATTCCCTGGAACCAGAGTTATAGATGGCGGTGAGCCACCATATTGGTGCCTGTAATTGAACTTAGGTCTTCTGCAAGAACAAGTGCTCTTAACCAGTGAGCCACCTCTCTAGTCCCCAGTAATTCTACTTTTATTAACATTTAAGTTTATCTTCTATCAATATTGAAATTTGTCATATAGAATATACATCTGCCTTTTTCTTTATATCATTGCATTTTAAACCTTTAAACACATTATTCTCTAGATTATTTGGATTTTGGATAATTTACTATAAAAATAACTTCCCTATTGTTTGACATTTGGGCCGTTTTTCTATTTTGCTGTTACAAATAAGAGTATGAACATTTAGGGTCTCTGATCATATATCATAATAGTATGTTTAAAAATACATTTTTATTGTGTCTTGAGTTTGAGTGTTTATGTATTCTTTCTATAGATAATATATATTAGTCTTGATGTGGTAGAAGAATTAGAACTTCAGGTTAATTTGTATTACTTTGCTATTTAGTGAAGTTGAAATCTACCTTTACCGCTTGTTCTGGTAAACAGTTTTTATGTTTTTCACACATTTTCTTCTTGGCACATGGGCTTTTTTTCTTCTTAATTTGTAGGGGTTCTTAATCTACTGGGTATTTAATTGTTTAGGAAGGTTTTTTTTTTTTTTTTTTTTTTTTTGGTTTTTCGAGACAGGGTTTCTCTGTGTAGCCCTGGCTGTCCTGGAACTTACTTTGTAGACCAGGCTGGCCTCGAACTCAGAAATCCGCCTGCCTCTGCCTCCCAAGTGCTAGGATTAAAGGCGTGCGCCACCACCGCCCGGCTAGGAAGGTTTTTTATTAATCTCAGCAGTGAGGACGAGTAGTCCTGAGACTTGTAATGCTCCCCATGAAGCACCTGGTCATTGGTCTCCATTGAATAGGAAGTGACCCTTGGTGACTAAAAGCTTCATATTACTTAGGGTAAATGAGTGTCTGTAATCTGGAAGTAGAAGCAATCTGTTTAGGAGTTCTGGAAGATAATGTTGTTAATAAAATGCAGAGGCAAAATAGTCAGGTAGAAATACAGAGTAGGCCAATAAGATTCATTCATGTTTTTTGTTTGTTTGTTTGTTTTTGTTTTTAAGTCTGACTTTGTATTTTAATTGCTGTTTAAAAATTCTGGTACCCAGGCCACACTCTAGCCCTATCAAATCAGAATCTGTAAGATCTGACTCTGGGTACCAGTGCTTTTAAAACTCTTCAAATGAACTGCTCAGTTAAGTAAACCAGGCTGTGTGGAATGATCGGTGGGTGGTGATGAGAATATAAAACTAGTTAGTATTCTGGTCCAGTGGTGCCAGTGGGTATGGTGCTCTAAAAAATGGGGTCTGCTTTTTAGAAATCAAAGTTGTAAAGTGTACACAGTCTATATCAATTAATAGACATAGGTACCTTCTTTCTCCATATAAATGAAAAAAAATTTTTTTGACAGTGTCTCATTAGGTAACTGGCCTTGACTAGTGGTCCTGCTGATTCTTCATTTGTCCACTACATCCGCTCAAGTGTTTTTACATACGTTGTTTTAAGTATATTAATCTGGATATTACAGTGCCCTTTGAAATAGATATCTTTTGGCAGCCTCTCACATTAAAGCACCAAAATATATTACTTGCACCCTTATCTAAAATGAGTGTCTATGCTGTGTTTGTATATACAACACAGACTACTTTAGTGTTAATAAAAAGACAATGCTTATTTAAGATGAGATTATCGTTCCTGTTTTTTAATTTTTTTTTTTTTTTTTTGGACAGGGTTTCTCTATGTAGCCTTGGCCATCCTAGAATTCACTGTAGACCAGGCTGGCCTTGAACTCAGAGATCCACTTGGCTTTTAAGCTTTTTAGTAGTTTTCATTTCACAGCAAATTTGGACAAGAATTCTTCCAAATTCCTGCCTCCACATATAGCCTCCTACTATCAACAGCCTAAATTAAAGTATACTTTTTTTTTCTTTACAATGATTAACCTACATTGACCTTCTGTTATTACTTAAAGTCCTTATGTACTGCTAGGGTTCAGTTAGTTTTTCTAAGTTTTGTGAATTTTGACAGATGTGTCTTGTACTTCTCAAAATTCTTGCTTGTTAGTGTTCACGGCCAGCAGTCATCCTTTTGAGGCTGGGACTTTAGTCTTTAGCATAAGTGTTCTCATCATTTCCTAAAGTCAAAAATTTAAGTACCTATTATTATGTTCATCCAAAATAGGTGATACCAGTACTTAATAGATCAGCTTTCTGATTTGTGCCCTATATTTATTTCTACCCAGTACATATATAATGGGGCTATAAGGAAATGGTTACTCTTTAAATTCTGCTTAAGCCAAGTAGGGTGGTGTCCATCTCTAATCCAGCATTCAAGAGCCTAAGGCAGTAGTTTTAATTCAAGGCTGGGCTGAATAGCAAGTTCAAAGCCGATCTAAGCCACCAAATGAGACCATGTCTCAAAGACAGGCCTCTCTCTGTAGTGTGGTGTGGTGATGCTCTGTAGTCACCCACAGCCCCCAGGAGACTGATGCAGAGTGATAGCAGCAAGTTAGAGCAGCGTGAGATACATAATGACACACTGTCTCAAAACCACAAGGAAAACAAAGTGTGTGTTCTATTTGGTCTGGTTTTCCTGAAGCTGATAGACAGTAGCAGAAGGCACATCCTTCTCAAAGAATCATGTATATAGAGAGAAGGCATTTGTTTCTAAACTATTTTTTAAAAAATAGATTTAGTGGAGAAAGAGTAGTCAGCAGAGAAGGAGGAAGATAAAGTTGAGGAAATGTAGGTAACAAACTTGAAGGGTTTTTATTATTAGGTAGATGGGATTAAAAAATTCTTCAGAAGCATAGGTATAAAAATGAATGGTGTCATTTAAAAGGTTTTAGTGTCTACAGTTATTCTTGATAAGGAGGCATTCTTCTACATCTTTATAAGTAGCCACTAAATGATAAAATAAGTCATGTTTTTAGAAAGAACATATAGTAAACATGATAGAACAATTCATTAGATTGTGTTTTTCAATTTTGTTTGTTTTGGGTTTTGGTGGTGCTGGGCATTAAAGCCAACCAAGGCCTTACACGTGCTAGGCAGGTGTTCTGTTACTGAACTATATCCCAAGGTTAGGTTTGTTCTTCATACAGCATCTCTATGTAGGTGGATGGTATACCCCAACATTGATTGTCAGTCATTTTATTCAACAAGTATTTTTGTACCTATTATACAGTGTTGGGGACATAATAGTGAATGAAGTCTTTTCCCTCATGAAATAAATAAACTCTTCCTTGAGTAGCCAGATAATAAATGCATTCATTATCATTAGGTGGTTCATTACTAAGAATAATAGAAATAATAATAAAGCATACAGGAGATAAAGACTTCATGGGAGTTGGATAGAAAAGCTGTTGTGGTCAGCATAGTCAAGAGCAGTGTGAGAAGGCAACCTCTTTAATATTGCTCCTGAAGATGAATATTTTAAAACTGTTAGTTTTGTTAGAGGCCCAAACCAAGACAATCCAGCTCAAGGACAGAGTTTGTGTAGGGCTAAATCTTAAACCAGAACCTGGTGCAACTACACTTCTATAGATATTAGTGCTGATTGCAGGGTACATATTTGGAATATGCTTAGATTATGTGAAAAGTTTTTTTGTTTTTGTTTTTAACTGCGGGACAACTTAGAACTATTAATATATCCTATATAGGGAATATATGCTGTCTGTCTGTCTGTGAGACAGGGTCTTATTGTGACCCAGTTTGACTTCTGGTTAAGGATGACCTTGAACTTCTGAACTCCTACTACCTTCACCTTCCAAATATTAGTATTATAGGAATGTGTCTCCACATCTGGGTTTATGCAGTGTTAGAAATTGAACCCAGGCTTCATGCATGCTAGGCAAACACTCTATATCCTACATCCTTAGCCTTCATACCCCAAACTTAAATACAAGACTCCTTTGCTCCCAGTGGCATACAGTCCATTTAGCACCCTGACAGTCACTAAGGTTTTTATAAGACTTGCCCAAAAGTACACATAGATTCTGTACATCCTTTGTGTAGTTTTCCGTACAATTAAAGGAAAAAAAAAATTAAAACAAGAGCTATCAGTTAGGTGAGAATTATCTAGTAATGGTTGGTTATGGGTTCACCTGACAAAGCATTACCTTTTAGAATTCTAAAGCCAACACAGTTAAAATATTCAAATATACAGTGGTTCTCAACCAGAACTGTACACTAAGTATTATCTTGAAAACTTTAAAAAACAAACTAAACTTTAAATATCTTGGAGCCATCCTGGTTTGTGGTATTGTTAAGCCACTCCAGATTCTTAATTTAACAAAGGCTAAAAACTGGTTAAAGATCATCATAAGTAAGAGAGCACATTTTCCCAGATAGACCATTGAAGCTATGAAAAGGTAATATCATATGATATTACTTATTTTATAACTTCTTTATAATAAGTGACTTTGGCTTGGTGGGTGAATTTTAACATTGTTCACCAGTGCTGTATCTATCAGGCTTAAGAAAGACAAACCAAAAAACAGTGCTTTTGCCACTTTCCTGAGTTAAGTGTGTTGAGATAAAAATATACTTTTCTAGATTATTAATGTTTTGTTAATTGGCCTCAGTGTCTCAAAGCTGTGCTAGGAGAATTGAATGTGTGTTCAAGGAAACAGGAAATGCCGGGATTACTTGACAAAGGGGCGTGGTGTGTGATAGGAACTTTGTGTTCTAGAAGACTAAGTGACTGTTTTGTTAAGTTACAGAGTCAGACAGAGGTCCTGAATGTATTTGTGAAACTAACTCATTTTGACACCAGTTAAGACCATGAACCCAGGGGCCCAAAACATGGCTGGTTGCTCTAAGAATTCCCCGTCACCCATCAGGTGCTTAAATACTGATGCCCAACTTGCAAGTACTGCCACACACTGCTCTGTTACTTTTTATGTTCCTTGCCTGTTTGAAGGTTGACAATGTATTAGAATTCCCAAAGACAGTAGTTTTCTAGTTAATTTCTGCTAAAAATGGGGAAATTTCTGAATCACCTATGAACTTGTCATTAAAGTGTACTTGTCTACTCTGTGGATTAAGGAAAGAGTATACTTTTGATATTAAAAGTTTCTTTTGATGCTACTTAAAGACTGCATAGTAAACAGATTTTTGTTGTTTGTTTTTTTGTTTTCAATTAGGTATTAGCTGAGTCTGGTGGCATATACCCATAATCCCAGCACTTGGGAGATAGGGAGGAAGACCAAGAATTCAAAACCAGTTTCGCCTGTAGAGGGAGTTTGAAGCTAGCCTGGGCTATGTGAAACCATTTCCAAAAACAAACAAAATAGTATTAAAACAGAAAGCAGCAGTTTGATAAACACAAGTTTAGCTTGTGTTTTATTTTGTAGGTTGGAACATAAAAATGTATTTTTACAACAATAGGTAGGAAAGGAATGATTCTCTTTTATGTTCATGCAAAAGAAAACTGAGTAAAAAATTTAGTAAAAACAACTCAGTAAAAATAAGTAGTTAATAACTTGAGATTCTTTTCCCATTCATTCCATAAACCTCACTCCAATTCAAATCCTGCTTGATTCGATTTTTCTGATTCAAGTTTTCTATGAAGATTATGAAAAAATGTACTATATAAGCATTTAGATTCCTTGTTATTTAATGAATTTGTCAATAGTCTTCATTAAATTGTAATTTAATTATAATTTAAATTATAATATAATTATATTGTACATGAGAAGCATGTATTACTTTCTTGAGTAAATATTTACTTTTGTACCAACTATGCAACATATTGTATGGAACATCAGGGTATGAAGTTGCAGGCCTGTAATCCCAGCATTTAAGAGGTTGAGGTCAGTCTGGGTTGGGGAGAGGGCAGTATGGTAAAGGCCACTTTACTGGGTTGGTTTTCTTTTTTTTTTTTTTTTAAAGATTTATTTATTTATTATATGTTAGTACACTGTAGCTGTCTTCAGACACGCCAGAAGAGGGCGTCAGATCTCATTATGGATGGTTGTGAGCCACCATGTGGGTGCTGGGATTTGAACTCAGGACCTCTAGGAGAACAGTCAGTGTTCTTACCCGCTGAGCCATCTCTCCAGCTGGTTTTCTTCAAGAGGAACATAGTGCAGTAGTAATTCCTCTTACTGGGAGAGGGTGTGTTCTAAGATTTCAGTGGCTACTGTAAGCTTTATACAGCACCAAACCCTGTATATACTGTTTTTCCCCTGTGTGTGCATCTCTGCTATAAAGCTTAGTTTATAAATTAGTCATATTAAGGTTAATAACAATAATAAAATAGAAAATGTATAAAAATACACTGACAAGCTATGTGAGTTATTGTCTCAGAATATCTCATTAGACTATATTCACCCTTACTGTGATTTAGTAAGATGACAGATATAGTGCTTACAGGGCAAGGTGACTAACACTGGCCTAGCATTGGATTGTATGAAAGGTTTCTTGGACAAAGGCACTGGGATGTTAGAACGAACAGTCTCCTGATTGACATGGTGGCTTTCTTTGGAGATACTTTGGACAAAGGGAAGATTCAGGGCTTGAGCTCAGGGCTGTGGCAGATTTCATCACTCTACCCAGAATTGTGGACATTATTGTGAGTTAGTCATTTCTGCATTTTCCCTTTATTATTTTGGTCCTCAGTTAACTGTAAGAAATTGAAACAATGGAAAATGAACTGTCCTTATTGGGCAACATTGTATTTCTCATCATACATAAATCAGTTTTAATCTTGAACTTCAAATTAACCCTGGTAGATATCAGTCAGTTGAATTGAATGGGTTTTAAAGTTTCTAGTGAAAATACTTAGTTAGTATACTAGTTTAATTTTGTTTTCATTCCTTAGACTGAAAATAAATAATCTCTGATCATTTTAAAGGTCTCCAAAGGGAATAAACATGGCACGATTGACTGGCTTGTTTCTAATCTCAGGAGTGGGGAGGTGGAGGCAGGGGTACCAGGAGCTCAAAGTCATCTCTGACGATCTAATAAGTTCCTCTGCCCCTGACACAAAGACAAAGAAAAGTGTTGTAGGAGGGTAGATGTGTTTGTATGTGGGATTTAAAAACATATTTTTGAGTATTTGTAGGAGTATGGTGAGAGACAGCTAAATTGGCGTGAAAGTCTTTCAGTTAGGGATATGTAATTTTGCTAATATTAACTGGCTTTTAAGTTTTTACATTTCTTGCAAGAGAAATTTGGCCTTTTCCTTAATATCAATGAAAAAGAAAAAATATTCTGTTTTGTAGATTAGGCACATTATTTAGAATTTTATATGTAAAAAATTAAAACCTATAATTCATCTTAATATTTATCAGTAATATTACATGGAAAAAAAAACCTGTTTCTCCCCACTTAATATTGAGACAGGGTTTCTTATAGCATAGGCTGGTCTTGAACACTGTAGCTGAGGGATGGAACCTTAAACTTCTGGTCCTCCTGTCTCTCTACCACATCCAGTTTATGAGGCACTCAGGATCCAGCTCAGGCATGATGCCTCAGGTAGATGCTCTGCTGACTGAGTTGGTCCAAGCCTGTTTCTTTATTGGTGGTGTTGAGCTTTAACCAGGGCCTCCGTCATACATGCCAGGCAGCTATCACTGATTGAGCTTGCAGATATTTGCAAGTTTTAATTAACAGGAGTAGTCTGAGCCAAGGTTTCCTTTTTTTTAAAAGAAGGGTTGAATTAAACAAATACTTGTAATTTTTTAATTTTCACAATATAAGTATGTGAGAATTGTGAGTTAATTGTGGAAGGTTTAATATGTTTTTGCCTAAGAATATCTTTGTAGATTGATGTTCTTATTACTGTGTAATGAGTTCAAAGTTTATGAACCTTATTTTTAATCTGTTAGGATAAGGGTTGAACGTCAAGATTTTTCCCTGTAAAGATTTAGGAGTTTCTTATGATTGATGAGGTTTTCTTTGAAGTGAAAGTATAGTTACAAACTTTTTCAGTCTATATAAATGTATACATATACATGTGTGTGTGTTTGACGTTTTATATCAACAGAAGGAACATACTGTTTTTAGGAAACTGACTGAATTTTAAATTAATCAACAATCTTTCCTTGAAATTGAGAGATGTTTTCAAAGGAAATTTAATTTGTCTTTACTTTCATTCTAGAATCACAAATTATATTAGAAGTAGACTTACAGACATTAGAAAATACTATTTTCATTTCAGCATGTTGCTGTAACTTTTCTAATGCATGCATACACTAATATGAGTTCTGTTGCTTTCTGATAAAATATTTAACTTATTAAGCATGACTGAAAATTATATTTATTTTTAAAACAAAAAGACCAAGTCTTTTAGGACTAGTATGTAAGAAAATTATTGCTGGTATTGATTGCATTGACTGGATATAGTTTCATTTTGTTGTTGAGTTAGAGCTCTATAGGTTATTTTTGTTTTGTTTAGTTTTGTCTTATTTTGTAGCCTTTGGCTAGTCTGGAACTCACAGAGATCCACCTGCCTTTTCCTGAATGTTAAGATTAAAGGCATGTGCCACTACTTTAGCTAAATATAAAACAAGGAAAAAATTAAACGAATTCGAAATTTCAAGTAATAGTTGACATTGTAAAGTGGTAGAGTAACGTTTTAAGTACTTGAAGAGATGTTAAACACTTATTTTGGGAAGTTTGGATAAAGATGTAGAAGTGAGTTTTGGTAGAAAGAGGGAACTCCATAACACTGATTTAAAGAATATATACTAAAATATTAAGAGCTTATCTTAGACTATGACTTGGCATTATATAGTTTGAAGAGTTTAGCCTTAAGGGTAATTTTGCAGTAAAAACCTACAAAAAAATTTGTTCTGATTTGATTTTCACACAGTGCCTTAAAGATAATACATTACTACTGTTTTAAGGATTATTGTTTTGAGAATAGATTTACTCTAATGATAGCATCATTTCCAGAATGCACAGATTCAAAATTCTTCCTTTAAAATAATTTGAGTTGTATTATAGACATTTAAAGAAGTGGATTATTAAATTTGCCTTCAGTGCAGCTGTTATGGAAGTGCCTAGTACCCTTCATTTCCCGTGAATTTCTTTAGTTGTGCAGCAATTTAGAAACAGTGATAGAAACTGCATCCTGTTCAGATTTATTTGTAGTCTGTAAAGGGATAGTCCTGTCAGGAAGCATCTTTCAACCTACAATACTAATCCAGGCATTGCTGAAATGCTTTTATATCAAGAGTGTCATCCTTTATCTGGATTGTACAGTCTCTTAACATCTGTGTATAGAATTGTCTTTTCTCTATCCGGTGATTGTTTTCATTTGTGGGTTTTTGTCATGGGATAAAAAGAGAATTAGACAATCAAGTTGAAGATTTAACAACACGTTGCTTCCACTTTCCAGTTTATTTCCTCACCACATTTCACTTTAATTTAGTTTGTGGCATCTAAAGGGTATAATCCCCTCACTAAGTTTAACATTTTCTGATAGTCTTTCTGCAGTCTGTTTTCTCCTTGGTATTTACTAGTTTAGCATTCTGAAATATTCTATACCTAATCATTTTAAGAGAATCTTACTATCAGATTAAAGTAATCTTATTATTAGAGTCACTTATGAGACAGTAACAACTATATTGATATATATTTATAGGCATTATTAAAATTGAGGTAACTTTAAAAGTCCAAGTAAAGTTTTAGTTTAGAATACTTGAGAAATTAAAAGCTTAAGATTTAATATTTTGCATGAGTTTTTAACTTAAAAAATATTTTATTTGTATAAATGTTTTGCTCAAATGTATGTATGTGTGCCACAGTTAGTCAGTTGCCCTCTGTGGTCAGAATGCCATGGGTCCTCTGGAACCTGAGCCACAGATGGTTGTTAGCCACTATATGAGTTCTGGAGACTGAACTCCAGTCTTCTGCAAGAGCAACTGCTCTAACTTAATAAGAACCATCTCTCCAGCCCCTGCATGATATTTTTTCTTTTTTTTTAATTAGATATTTGCTTTATTTGCATTTCAAATGGTATCCCCTTCCTGTGTTACCCCTCTGAAAATCCCCTATCCCATCCTCCCCCCCCCGACATTTTTTAAAATAAGAAACTTACCTTTAATTTTCTCCCTTCTTTCCCATCCTTCTTGTTTCCTTTCTTCCTTTGCTCATTTCTTTTTTGTTGTTTTTAAGCAACAAAAAGGAGTCTAATCTCAGGGATGTGCCACATATACACATATGCACTTATCAGCTCAATTCTGAAGTCATCAAAATTATATTTGATGAGTGGCTAGAGGCAAATTCCTGTGTTGTAGTCTAGACTGGTAGAATGGATCCAGTCATTCATTAATATAATACCCTCGAGGGGAGGGGAGGAAATGGTCTGCTCACATATAAACTTAGTTACAGTAGTTAAAATGGAGCGGGGGAAGGCCTTTCTTTTAAGACAGTATCTTTGGACATAAATTATTGCTAACAGGCCAAATAAAAGAGAGCTAGTCTGACATGCTGTTACACGCCTTTAATCCTAGCACTTGGGAGACAGAGGCAGGTGATCTGTTGATTTTAAGCTGGCCTGGTGAACATAGCAAGTTCAAGGCCAGTGAGGACTGCTAATGAGATCCTGTCTTTAAAAGGCAAAACAAACAAACAACCTTCTCTCCCCCCTCCCCAAAGACACAAACAAATTTGTTTTGCTTACTGTTATGTAGGTTTTAAGAAGGGCCTCTGAGTATAGGCTTTTTTCAGCTTATGAAAGCTGTAACTCAAACAAGTACACTGTTGTTGTTAATGAAAAAGTTCCGTAGTATATCATTTTGTTCAACAAGGCATCTTAAATTGATATTACTGATAACTTTTTATTTTGTTAGTGACAAGGCCTTGTTGTGCAGCTCCCTTTGAACTTGTAATCCTCCTGCCTCAGCATTGCTGTTTCCTAAGATTGCAAGCCTTTGTCACCTTGCTTAACCCTTATTGATAACTTTCTTCTTTTTTTTTCTTAATTTTTTAATTAGTTTATTTATTTTAAAGACAGGGTTTCCTGTGATGCTAGTAGGTCTGCACTTACTGTGTAGCCAAGAATAATCTTGAACTCGTGTTCCTGGCTCCACCTCAAGTTCTGGGATTGTATCATCACACCAGGTCTTAAGTTTCATTTTCAGTATTGTAGGTGACTTTACCTAGTGGCAGTTACATTACAGTTATAGGAAAAATGGTATGCAGGTGTCTTGTTGTCTTCATAAGTACATAATAAAAATTAAAGGCAAATTGACTTACCAAAAGGCAGTCTTCTAAAAGTATTGTATTTTATTTAGTTTATACTTTTTTGTCCTTTCAAAAATGGTTTAAATAATGCATGGGAGTAGTGAGAAGATTTTGTGTTATGCCACATGTTAGAATGTATAGTATTGAATAGTTCTATCAAATTTATTAAACTTATACATATATTAAATATATTTTATTAATTTGTTATATAAAGTTCTTTTAAGTTCGTCTCAAATCCTCTTCAAAAATGGCATAGGTGCCTTTAATCATAGTATACACAAGAAATGTGTTAGTTTATCTAGAAGGTATATGAATTTATAAATGTAGATAACATTGAAAATGACTTCATTTCTATGCTTTTGGGGGAGTCTTAATTTCTGTTCTTACTTCCTTTGGTATGTAGGGAAGTTAGAGTCAGCCGCAGGCTAGAGCACTAAGCATGGGGTAGATGTCAGATTGCTGTATTAGGTCACTACAGTTTTACAGATTTGTCATAAAGAAAAGGGAATGGCTGCCACAAAATGTGTTATTTTTATCAGAACTTTCAAGATTTGAGAAGAATGTTATTTAATTGCTGTTTTTATTTTATTGCATTTTCTTTATAATCTTTATACATCTGTGCATCTGGAGTGTAACTAATAGATCAAATAAAGAGTTTGAAAAAGAAATGTTTCTTGTTACTCTATTGAGGACTCTGTTATAATTTTAGTCATTTCCTACCAGCTAATTCATACTAAGTATTCCTGAGTCAAGACATCATCTTTCTGCAATAAAACTAGCAGTGTTATAATTTATAGTTAGAATAATGGATTTTACACAGTATTATTAAGATGATTTTCAATTTTGGAATTGGTATACTGAAAGGAAAATAAAATACCATTCTAAACATAAAAGTCTGTCTATTAAACTATGTGCTCTACTGGTTAGCATGTTAGAAATCAGGATCTGGAAAGAAACTCAGTGGTTGGGAGCATTGACTTCCCAGTTCAATTCCCAGCAACATACAGTGGCTCACAACATCTATGATAGAATCTGATGACCTCTTGTCATGCAGTCTGTCCTCTTGTCATGCAGGCATACATGCAGATAGGGCATTCACATACATTAAATACATATATACATCTTTTAAAAGCATCAAGGAGTATTTGCAGGCATACATGCAGATAGGGCATTCACATACATTAAATACACATATACATCTTTTAAAAGAATCAAGGAGTATTTGGGGAAATGGAAAAATGTAGATTGGGTCTGTTTAAAGGACCCAGTAAAATGTTGAATGAATGAATCTTTAGCAAGGAACTAGACTGGGAGAGATGGTTAAACTAGTATGTGATACATGTGCTCTCTGGTAGTGTGCAGTGTGTGCTTTAGTCTTCAAATGCTCCGTGCCTATGGCTCTAGGTTCTTTTAAGTATCTCTATAAATGACACTGCCTTATCTTTTCATTGAGTTCACTTGAGTCAGCACCTTCTTATCTTTGTACAGAATGTTGATGCCTTATGTTGTCATTTTCTTTTGATCAACTTTTTGGGTATTCTGAGTATCTTGAAGTACCCTTTACCTCTTTACTCCTTTCAAAGTGATAAATGGAACTCTTTCATCCATTATAGGTGACTTTTCTTCTGAACAAAATGACTTATTGTTTATCAGTATGAGGCAGTGTAGTTCCTAAAACTATTTCCATGGTTGGAACTTTATGAAGCTTAATTTTTTAGTAATTGAGAAGAGCAGAGTGGAAAAAGTTTAGGGCACATTGTCTCCTTTTTATTTTAAAAGCAGCATAATTCCTAAACATAACATGTAGTACATAAAATTTCATTTCTGGTTAGCCCTGTTTGACTTTTTTTATATTAAAATAGCTTTATGATGTTATTCAGAAGAAAACTATACTCACACAGCTTTTTATACTTAAGGTTGCTTGTTCAGAGACAATACTTCTTTCTTTTACTTTTGTTTTCTGTTGATATAACTCTTTTCTAAGAGTTCCTTTGGCTACTTATTTATTCAAATGGATCTGGATTTATACTTTTTTTTCTTTGATGGTAATGAAAAAAAACCAAGTATTTTCAAGCATTTTTGCTACTTACAAATATAAATTTGTATTTTAGTATTCTCGAATATAGTAAGATTAGTGTTTTTAAAAGTAGATTCTTCTAAAAGTCACCCTCCTCGTATCTTGAAGTCTGTCCCTTTCCTTTGGTTCCTTAAATCTACACTTTGTTTCCTTGTTAACCACTAGCAACACTATGGGAATAGCTTGTTTGAAAGTCTTTATCAAACTGGGCGGTGCTGGCGCAAGCCTTTAATCCCAGCACTTGAGAGGCAGGGGCAGATGGATTTCTGAGTTCAAGGCCAGCCTGGTCTACAGAGTGAGTTCCAGGACAGCTAGGGCTACGCAGGGAAAATCTTTATCAGTAGAAAATACAACTTTTGTATCTGCTACCAAGATCTCAAGACTCGCTCTCAGAGTCTTTCTTTAGTATTTCTGCTTAAGGAACTTAGGGTTTTCATCTGTTCTGAAAGTGGGGTGGGGATAGATGCCTAGGCTAGACCCTGTCTCAGAATTTTAAAAAAGACTGTGAGTGTAGCTTAATGGTAGTGCCCGGCATTTATGAGACCCAGTGCTGGAAAAAGGGGATAAGAAAGCAGTTAAATTGTGTGATTACCTTGTATAGTTATAAAACGGTATGCTTCTAGTTACCAAACTTGAAAGGAAAATTCATTATAGATAAGGATATTAAAGAAATTTTTGGTGTGATTTTGATTTTTTTTCCCATTAAAACACTTTTGAAAAAGAAACTAATTTTACTAAACATTTAATATCAGTAGTGGAGAAGGTTGAAGATCAGAAAGATTTATTAGGAACGAGTAGCAATACAGATTCATCAGCGCTGGTTTTTGAAAGTTGGAACCAGCCTGGGGGGCACAGCTGACTTAGTAAAGTGCTTGCCTGAGGACCTGAGTTTAGTTCCAGGAATAAAAAGCCAGGTATATTTCTAATTTCAGTCCTCTAATTTTAGAGGACCCCTGAGGCTTGTTAGCTAGGCCTACTTGGAGAATTACAGGCCAGTGGCAGTTCTTATTTCAAACCTACAACAAAAGGTGAATGATGTCTGAGAAATGATAGGGTTGGTGCATTCACATCTATGTACACAAGGTGTGTGTGTGTGTGTGTGTGTGCCTGTGCGTAGAGACTGATTGATTAGAACCTACCTGTTCATGTACATACAACAAAAGGTGAATGATGTCTGAGAAATGATAGGGTTGGTGCATTCACATCTATGTACACAAGGTGTGTGTGTGTGTGTGTGTGTGTGCCTGTGCGTAGAGACTGATTGATTAGAACCTACCTGTTCATTTAGGAGCTTAGTACAGACCTAGTATGGTGTATTGTGTTGCTGGGAATTAAACCAGAACCTTGTGCATGCTAGGCAGGTCCTTGACAACTGAGCTACTTCCCTAGCTTTGGGTTGATGTTCTTGCATAAAAGGTGGTTGGTGGACTTCTTAATTTTAAGACTTTTCTTCCTTTGTAATTGCAACAAGTTATAAAACTCAAAAATATTTCTATTATCTGGACATAATGGTGCATGTCTATAGTCCTAGCTTTCTGGGTCCTCCTCCAAAAGCAACTAGTGAGGGAAAATCGCACATAGATAAACTACGCATTGATGTTATTAACTAATTGTATTCAGTTTACTTGTATAAGGAGATACCTTTAATGATTTACAAAAACTAGCAAATTTGTTATGTGCTGATTTTTATGTATGATTGGTTTCAGTAGACAGATGGGAGGATGTAGTTTGAGTAGCCTTATTTGTTGTATAGAATATGCTTATGCTAATAATTGAATCTTAAACGGTTAATGTTTCCATGTAGGCCTACTTGAATATTTTAATATTCTTGGAAGTTAAAACAATTTCTTAGTAGGAATTGAGTTGTTCAAACAGCATACAGGAGTAATCAAGAGGGCAGAAGGAGTGATCCTCACTTACTCGGTGCAGTCCTGAACTGACAGTGAGTTTTCATAAAAAAGCAGAGAAAGGGCTATAGAATGGCTTAGTGGATAAAGGTGCTTTTGCAAAGCCTGACCTGAGTTCGATCCTCAGAACCCAGATGATGGAAGGAGAAAACTGATTCCTGAAAGTTGTCTTCTAACTTGTCCATGTAAATGGGTGCTCTCACACATTCCCATAGTAAATGTAAACTAAACAGTTACATTCTATGTAGCCAGAGAATCCTGTCACAAACCGTCACCAGTAGTTAGCTAATATCACGTCCTTTTAGAGATCAGACCCTGGTGCCAGTGCCTTACAGTTAGTGTT
The DNA here is from genome assembly GCA_036184795.1 of Tokudaia tokunoshimensis. Taxonomy (NCBI): domain Eukaryota; kingdom Metazoa; phylum Chordata; class Mammalia; order Rodentia; family Muridae; genus Tokudaia; species Tokudaia tokunoshimensis. The sequence goes on from BTHU01000017.1 coordinate 71,540,361, forward strand.
GGCTTACTAATGATTATGTAAGAGGACCTTGGGACACATGACCTTTTTAGTAGTGGTTTCTCACTGAAAGTCAAAGTTGGAAAAGTACTTTACTAAAATTTGTAGAGTTCTACATTGTCATTGTTTGAATCCATTGGAAATGAAAACTGACAGTGAACATAGTTTAACTGTTAAGTATAATTAAAATATGAAAATATTGCTGTCTTTGTTCATGATAAATACTAAATTTAAGCTAAGTTATAAGGTGTGCGGTTTGGAAATATGGAAGATACAAGAATGAAGCCAGATAACAAGTTTATGCTTGTATTTTCTACTGATGAAGACTTTCAGACAAGTTATTCCCATGGGTAGGTGATGTGACTCTGCATGTATACATACATTTATACTTATTTGCATGATTATACATGTAGGAGTAGTACAATTTTGACTTGACTGGTGACCGCTTTCCTCAATTTGGGGGCAGAGGAGGGGAATACATGGATAAATGGCTCTGAATTGTTATTGGTTATATTAATTTTAGAATAATCAGTAAATAATTCATTGCAAACATCTGAAGAAACCCATAAAGCTCTTTCAAAAATAGAACCTGTGGTCACATAGTCAATATTGTACTTGGCCCCCTTTGCCCTTTGTACCTAAGTATTTGGACGTCACCCACTATCATGATTCCATAATAATCATTTTGAACTCTGACGAAGTTTATAGAAAGATGCACTTTTTTTAAGAAAAGAAAAGTCTCAAATGAGCAGATTTTGCTGTTTGAACTAAAATCCATTGCCATCTTGTTAAATGTTATGGGCTTTGATAAACTGATCACCCCTGTAAGGAACTGGAAATGATTTTTAATAGTCAACTAAAATTTCCATGATCGTCAGAATTTCATATTGTGATATGTCTGTCCTTTATATAATGGCATCTGACAACTCATTTGCTTTATGTTTGATCAATTTTTATTTTAAAAAAATACGTTGTCACATAAAATATGGGATAAATACCCCATGTGTATTCTGTTTGTTCAGTGATAGTTTATACAATGGATGTATATATTGAAGCAATAAGCCTTCATTGTATGATTTTTTTTTTGATTCACTGATACATATATTCATAGGCAAGAGTGTCATAATCATGTGCTTGATACTCATTGGTTGGATGATGTTAAAAACCTGACTGGAGAAACCAGTTTGCTTGTTCTCTCTTCATAGCTAGCTATGGGATAGAATTCTGCATTCCCTGCAGCTCTGTTCTAAAATGGGGGTAGAGGGACTTCCTGAAGGAAAACTGTTTCAGAATACTTTTGCTACTGTGTTAAGAAGAGGGTGGCACTATCATGTGAAAGCATGTGCTCACCTTATAAGCATGGCTACTGGAGCATGAATTACTGTAGAAGAATTACTTTGGTACTCAACTGCAGTCAGTGATAGGGTTTGGGGGTTGAAGCATGCTCTTATTTTTCCAAAAAGAGCTCTCTCAGCTTTCTTTAAAACCTACTCACAAAGTTGCTGTCCTTTACTTGAATGAGCTTATCTTTCTCAGGGAAAAGAAAATATAAATATCCTTTCTCCCTTGTAGAATACCCAAAGCAAAATCCTGAGAGTGGATTTTGTGGTATTGTCTTTTTGTAGAGTGTAGTAAAGTGTGTAACATCCTTGTTATTGAATAAAGAGCCTCACTGGAGGTCAATAAGTTAGTGGACCAGAGCTCTCGTGCCAACTTTGTTTAGCAAATAAAAAAATGTACATATGATTTTCCTGTCCAAGTCTACTAGGAGCTTTTAGTATTAGCACTAAAAGACTCATTTTTCTAAAGCCATTAAGTTAGATTTCAACAGTTTACTGTAGTTTCCCCCCATTTTCTTTGTGGAGTCATCACCTTTTCTAAATCTGTTGCTGTTTAGAAATAAGTCAGTGTTACATTGTTCACTACAGTCTTGTCTTCTGTTCTTCATAGTAAGTAATGCCCCCGTCCTCTTTCCAGAATGTGTTCCTCATCTTTATAAACTTGGGTTATCTTTTCTACTTCAGCATCGTGTTCAAAATACTAGATGCATAAAGTCAGCTCTAATCAGTTGCAGTGACAGTTAAGGCAACTGGCATTCAGTGGCTCTTAATTAGTTGGAGAGATATTTCTTACCCCACAAGCTAGATACAAGTATACATTTTTTTTCCTCCCTAGATGGACCTCCAGTTGTAGCTCATTATGATATGTCTGACACCAGCTCTGACCCAGAAGTGATAAATGTGGACAATTTATTGGCGGCTGCAGTAGTTCAAGAGCACAGTAATTCAGTAGGCGGCCAGAACACAGGAGCTACCTGGAGGACCAGCGAGCTTCTAGAGGCAGGTTGGTCTCCCCTACCCCTTCTCTAATGACATATTATGCATGAGTCCTACCAACCATTTCTTCTGGTAGTAGACCCTGCTGAAGAGAGCAGGCCGTACACAACCATCTGTCATTGAACGACTGTGACTGTCCAGGCTACCATGTATAACAATTCAAGTAGCATGTCATTTTACTTCTTAATCAGAAGGAAGCTTTTAATATTAGCTACTGAAATGTAAGCAGTAGTAAGTTCCAGGAGGCATACTCTTGGATTAAAGATGCTTTTATGAAAAGCAACCCAGATGACTTCTTGGCCAGTTCTTTCCCTGCCTTACCTCTGGACAGCCGCCTTGCTGCTTCTGAGGGGCCGTGGACGCCCTCTGTGCATGCTTCTTCATCTGCGTGACTGTCCCTCTTAACCCCTCCCTAGTAAGCTCGCTCTTGCCCTTTTAAAGACCTTCTTTCACCATCATTTCAGGGAAAATTTCCTTGTTTTGTGTCCTATTATGTTATTGTCTCTGATATTCTTAAAGCCGTACTTAGAAAGGGCCTCACTGCCTGTCAGAAGACTTCCCAGCATGCCTCCAGCTTCTCTTTACTTTCTTTTTCAAATATTCTGTTTTATTTGAACTTTTTAAAAGGGTTAGTCCTTAAGTTTAAGATAAAAGGAAAAGAAACCTTAAAAAACTTTTTTATTCAGTATGTTTTCTTTGTTGCTTTCAAAGGACTGTATTCATTGGTTTAAAGCATTGGTTTGGTAGTTTAATTGTTAGCCAAAGTATTACTTTATGGGAAGTTTTATATATAATATTTGTTTTCTGCATTAAAACAGTGCCAGCGGTCATTGTTCTGAATTCTTTCTTGCACTATCTTTGAACATTGAAGAAGCTTACTGACTTTCTGATTAACTTTTCTGTCTGACTTGGAAATTAGATTTAGTTTTGATCTTGGATCAGCTGTTTTTCTTCTGGATTTTTATTTTTATGTGTATGAATACTTAATTTGCCCAATAAGAGTTTTAAGAATTTATTAGTATTCTATGTCAGTACTTTGAAAAGAAGTAATATTTTAAAATGAAAAATACTGGCCATATTCTGTATAACATGTTTCCAAAGCTGTATGATTTAGTTTGTTCTGTGTACTAGGCAGTTTGTTTTTATTCTTATGCATGGCTGAAGAAGTAATCTCTCCCGCCTCAATTTTATTTTCCTGCTTTCCTAATTATGTCATTACATATAGACCACTTTCTACAATTTCTAGAATCTTCTTTTTTTTTTTTTTTAAATTAGTCAAGTGTGGTGTAGTGGTTCATGGCTTTATACCAGCATTCTGGGGGCAGAGGCAGGAGAATTCTTGAGTTCAAGGGGCATCCTGATCTAAAAAAACCCTATCTCATAAAATCAAACCCAAACCAAACCAAAAACTCCTAAAATTCATTAGCTATATTTTTATTTTGTGGATGTGTGTATGTGTAAGCACAGGTGTGTGTGCCTGTTTCTCTGTATGTGCACCTTGTACATGCATTATTTATAGAGGCCAGAATAGGTTATCATTCATGGAACTGGAGTTACTGGTGGTTGTGAACCACTGTGTAGGTGTTAGGAGCTGTAACTGTGTCTCCTCTGCAAGAACAGCAACTACTCTTAAACACTGAGCCGACTCTTGAGCTGAGGTGTTATTCTTTTTCCTTCCTTCCTTCCTTCCTTCCTTCCTTCCTTCCTTCCTTCCTTCCTTCCTTCCTTCCTATGGATGTTTTGCCTGCATGTATGTGCACCATTTATATGCCTGGTGCCAAAAGATGGCATCAGATTTCCTGGAACTGGTGTTACAGATAATTGTGACCCACCATGTGGGTGCTGGGAATCAAACTTGGGTCCTCTGGAAGAGGAACCAGTGCATCATCATGGAGGGTTTACTGTAAATCTTGCCTTGTTTATTTAAAACATGGTCGTTATGTACCTACCACCATCTTTTTAAGTAAAGCAGATGGTGAGGGGAACCCAAATGGCTCCAGCTTTGCTACTTCGCTCCCCTCAAAGCTCTCCTAAAAATTTGGTGTTTAATGTTGGCATTTCTGTGTATTTCTTTATGTACTTAATTTGTTAATTAGTTATTAGTTCAAACATATACTTACTTTTGAATTGTTATCGATTTGCAGACAGTCATTTAAAAATCTTGTTTTCCTAGTTAAACATTTCATGAGCTTTGTGTTTGCTAAGTATGAGTCCTGCTCATTGGTTTGTTTTGGTTTGGTTTTTTTTTCACTGCTGTTTAGTATTCTATAGAGTATATCACAGCTTACTCTTACTGGACATTTAGAGTTCTGTTTTAAATGATGACACTGTTAACATTTTTCACATATGTGTATAATTTATTTAAACTATAATACACAGAATATGTGTGCATGTTGGGTCATAAGTTATGGTAGGTCAATCTTTGGATACAATTACTGCTATTCAGTAGCTCCCATGACATTTTCTTGTGAAGCTATTTATAGTCTCTTTCAAAGTCATTTTTTCCTAGATCTGTCAATGTAGCTATGTGAATAATAAATAAAAGTGAGTGTTAGGTTTTGCAGTAGGAATCCATTGTATGGATTTAAATATTATGAGTCATTATAAAATATTAATACAAGTCATGATTGTCAATTTAGTTTTGGCACTTTCTCTGTTTTGACTTTTGAATGTAAGTTAAGTGTTCTGTGGTAATCTGGTGTCCCTGTTTCACGGATAAAGAAAATTCAAGTTAACTGAACAGACTATTCATATGTTCACTTTAATATTAGAATCTCAGCTCAAGTCTACAGCCTTGATGTATTTAGGGTCATGTGAGTAACCATTGGTGACAGAGTAGCTAGTCTACTTCTCAAGGCATTTAGATGATGTTCCTGTATTAAATAGTTAGCACTCAAAAATAAATAAATAAAGCAAGCAAGCAAATAAATACATAAATAAATAGGGGGTAGAGGCAAGCAGAGTTCTCTGAGTTTGAGACTAGCCTGGTCTACAAAGTGAGTTCCAGGACAGCCAAGGCTATTACAAAGAGAAAACCTGTCTGGAAAAACCTAGACAAACAAATAAGTAAGTAAGTAAATAAATAAATAGTCAGCACTTAATATCTTTAGTTTTGACCTAGTCAAAGGAGTTGAGTGACAGGCAAATAATTAAAAACTAATTTGAAATCAGGGCAAACACTGATCAGCAAAAGATCTACATTTTACCCTTTTGCCGTGTGCTTACCTTTTTTTTTTTTTAACTTAATGTTTGAATTGTTGTATAGGTTGCTTTTGAGCCAGCAGTCACTAAGTGAGGTCTTAGGTCAGTTACGTAAAGCCTCAGTTTTCTCTGTCTATAAACCTGCATCACCACAGGTTAATGTTACCTGCGTGTATAGCACGCAGCAGGGGTGCTCGCCACCAGTGTGCTAGGTAGTGATGCCGCTCAGACAGACTACGTAAGGGTGCAAAGCTGTTGCTGTGAGTTTGAGGCCAGCTTGGGGTACAGAGTAACATCCTGTTTCAAAACAATGTAATAGAAAACAAATCAACCAACAATACAGTTTTAGTTGGAGTTCAAAGAAACAGAAGTCTGAGATACTCTTGAATTCCAGTAGCCCAGATTAGCCTCACACTTGGAGTCCTGGGAATCAGATCCCAAGTACTAGGACTATAAGCATTTGTTACCAGGTAGCTTGTTCTTGGACTACAGGTTTGGATGGTTTGTTTTTGAGACAGCATCTTGTATAGTCCAGGCTGGCCTTGAACTCATGATCCTCTTGCATGTCTCTCCCAAGTACTGGGATTATAGGCACGTGATAATGTATGTGGAGTACACTGCAATTTTTAATGGCCACAGTTGCACTGTTAAGATTGTTGGGTTGGGGGCGGGGGGGGGGGAGGCTGCAGAGATGGCTCAGTGGTTAAGAGCACTGACTGCTCTTCCAAAGGTCCTGAGTTCAAATTCCAGCAACCACATGGTGGTTCACAACTATCTGTAATGAGATCTGATGCCCTCTTCTGGGGTGTCTGAAGACAGCTATGGTATACTTACATAAAATAAATAAATAAATCTTAAAAAAAAAATTGTTTGGTCAAAAAATCTGAAAGTAGTATATAAATTTTGACTTTTAGATTTAGGATAAATAAAGTTACAATAATCTGAAATACTAATAGTTTTTCTTTTTAAAGATATTGTAAAAAACAAATGTGACATAGTTGTTTTTTTTTTTTTCTTTTTTAAAAGAAAAAAGCTAATATAATGTTCATGTTGCCAACTCTCATGGGGCTTTGAACACAGGGTCAGGGTGAGGGGTCTGCCTAGTAAAGATTAATATTCAAGAATATGGATATATCACAGATTCCTATCATAAAGTTAAATTGTAGCTTAGAAGACTTAAAAGACTTAGAAGACTGGGCACAGAAATAGTAAGATTAGTCATTTCTGCTGTGTTGTGTGTGGGTAATTACAGTTTTTTAAAGCATTGCGTGATAAAGGGGGAGAGTTTGACAGCAGCACAGACTTCACGTTTTCTTTTTAAGTTAGGGTTAATTCAGTTTGCTTCTTTATCTTTGTGACTTTGACAGACTGAGAATCTTGTAAGTCAGTCACAAGTGACTGTAAGGGCCTCTCGGGGCACAAGTCCTTACTTAGTGAGACAACACTATCTCAAGGTGGCTGGGAACACAGATAAGTATTCACGAGAGCTGATGTGCAGGTGGAAAGAGAGGAGAGACTACTCCAGTCATGATTCATGAGTGAGTGAGCCTGTCGGGGCTCAGTGTGTGGCCATGGAACCGTCTCTGGAAGAAAGAGGCTGCAGGTCCTGGAGGAGGGGGTCTGACCAGTCTCCAAACTGGAAAATGGGCTGGGAGCAACTTCCTTTCCAGAGGAGTAGGGGCAGGGGCAGTATTCAGGAAAGCCCGTTTTCATAAGGAAGTGGAAGGAAAGTTCAGTGGCTCCCCTGCACTGACATTCCAAAGGGCAGCTGAGGAGCTGTTGGCAGGTGAATGTGGGTCACCAAACAGCAGAGCAGGAGTGGAGTCTGAGCAGAGGGCCGGGATGTGTGGGGTCCCGCTTCTCTGTGGAGGCGGAAGAGGAGGTGACAGTGCTGTGCTCTCGGCTTCTCTTGTCTTTTGCAAGCAGGGCCCTCTTTTGTTCTGTCACAGTTTTGTGGCATCCTTTCTGACTCAGCCTTTCTTTGGCTGGGATCACAGACACTTATGACCACTCCAGACTTACACTAAGGGCTTTTCTGTACTCTTGTTACTATTATTTGTTGGGTCTGGCCCCAGGAATCCCTGACTAGTGCCCTCAGCTGTTGAGTAGAGTTGAGTGTTCAGCTATATCCACCTAGCATAATCTAGTTAGCCTGTGTCTACACTGCTAAACCTAACAGGAGACAGTTCATGGTTGTGTTAAGGGTCACTTTATTTCCCTAAATCTGCAGTTTTACCTTGACTCTCAGGCTCTTCTTTCCTTAGTAGTATTTTTTTTTCTTTTCCCAGAATGACTGCATTATGTTTCTAACCCAATTCTAGCATCCTTGTCACATTCAACAAACATCATGTCAGCTGCCTATCATTGCTTTATCTCTTCCCTTTTCCCTAAATATAACCTGCTGCACCCCATCTTTACAATAGGACATGTGCACTCCCCTTAAAATCCATCTCACTTGCTTAGCGCTGTCTTAGTTCCTTTCCTCCATAATCTGCCTTTTGCAGTTTGCCTGTTCTTGATTGCCCTCAGCCTGTTTTGCTGTATGGTCCAATCATTCCTGAGACTTTGTTTTCCTAGGTCATCTTGTTGTAAACTCTGAAGGTTTCTGTTTATTTTTACATTTTTCCCCTATCAGAGAGAATGTAGATTAAGAAAAATTCCGAAAGAACTCCCAAGAGTGAATAATAGCCCTTCTTTCTCACTTCTTACCCAAGCTCTGTTTTTGGTGTCTTTTGTTGTTGTGTTTTTCCCATAGATTCCCTTTTTTATGCCTTCTCTTAGGTGGTGGTGGTCATCTCTGCTCCTTTCCTCTGGTGTGACCCTTCTCTCGGGGCTGCTATGGATTTATCAGTCTGTTTTGCTCTAGATCTCTGAGTCAAAGAGGTTTTGAACAGTACCTCCAACTATCTGTCATATATCTGAAAGTTATGTACATAGGAACCCGCAGCCTTCATTGTCTCCTTGAGTTCCCTAAATCAGCAGGATGCTGCATCACCTTGACTTCCTGCATTCTTTCATATAACTGATCTCCAGCATCCCATACTGCACCTTCCCCAGGAATATGCAGCCGTGTAACTGGTTCCTAGGTCTGCAGTTTCCCACCCTTCTCTCAATTGGAGATCTATATTCCAAAAGGAAGTCTTTAAAATACAAATCTAACTTATGTCACTCTGTAGGTCTTTCAGTAGTTTCTCACTTTTCAAGATCAAAGCCAGACTCCTACCTGAGATTTCTCAACTCTACCAATATTGCAGCCTTGTTTCTAATGACTTTTTCTATTTTAGCTCTCAACCAAATTTTAGATCCTAAAGGGCACCAGTGTTCCTTGTGGTACTTCCCTCTTACTTGTGCCCAGTCTTTGAGGGAGCTCAGCTTCTTGGTCAAACTTAAGTCTGGGGAATGTACCTGTTCTGTGATTCCACACACTACTTGACAGCTAGCCCAGGCTGGCTTCCAGGTACTAGGATTACAGATATGTGCCTTTGCTGCCAGGCTCCCTGCCTCCTTCCTAGGGTGCTTTTTTGAAGCTGCAGGTAACTGCTTTTTATTATCTCTGAATGTGTTATAGATTTGTTGAGAACAGTGCTTGTGTCTGCCCTATGTCCTGTAGTATTCTTACTACCTAGTATAATTTATATCATGCCATGAATAATGTATTTATTATAAGAGCTCACAGATAATTAAACCGTAAAATGTCCTTGAGTTATTGATTATAGACTTTGAAACTTGAGATGAGTGAGGTTGTCAGTCTGTTCCTCCCCCATGATGCAGCTGGGGCAGTGTGCATAGTGACGACCATAGCTAAAGCATCAAGGCAAAGTGCATAAAACACTTGGTCGCACCGAAGTATTAAGACAGAATAAGGATCTAGCTTTATTATTTCTAGGCTTAGCCAAGTTCCATTTAAGCAACATCCTAGATTTCACAAAAGTGGGTGCTGTATAGTGAATATTTGTACATAGGTTTCAAACATTGGTGTCTGTTGCCAGTGCCAGCACATGAAATCCAAACCATGTTACAGACCCATGCAGACTGTAATATAGCCTCAGTCACTGGTTCTTTCTGGTCATTAAAAATGGATTATTTCTATGTCTGTGGGCACATGTACCACAGTGCACAGGTGGAAGGAGAGGTAGGTTCTCTCCTCCCACCATGTGGATCCAAGGATTACATTCAGGCCTGCCCATAGGTGTCTTCACCCACTGACCATCTCACCAACGTTTAAACTTGCCACTTTCTCCTTTCTCATGGTCATCCTTTTCTGTCTTTCTTTTTAAAAATTCTTCTCTCATAGATACATCCTGACTTCCACTCTTTCCAGTCCTCACTTCCTCTCTCCCAGATCCAATACTTAGTCATTTTCCTTCAGAGAAGAGTGGGCCTCCCAAAGATATCAACTGAACACAGCATTACAAATTACTGTAGGACTAGGCACAAATCCCTGTATCAGGGCTGCGAGAAACCACCCAATAGGAGGAAAAGGATCCCAAGGGCAGGCAAGGGTCAGACACACCCCCACTGTTAGGAGTCCCACAGAAACACCAAGCCAACAACCATAATATATTTGCAGATGATATAATGCAGGCACATGTAGTCTTTTGGCCCCCATAAGCCCAGCTTAGTTGATTCTGTGGGTTCTGTTCTTCTGGTGTCCTTGACCCCTCTGACTCCTACAATCCTTCCTCCCCTTCTTCCATGAGGTCCCCTGAGCTTAGCATGAAGGGATCCGGTGGAGATCTCCAGTTTGGATTCTCTCTGCACCTAATGTTCGGCTGTGGGGGTCTCTTCATCTGCTTGCATGTATTCCTATCAGCTACTAGAGGAATCCTCTCTGATGATTATTGGGCTAGGCACTGATCAATGAGTATAGCAGAATATGATTAGAAGTCATTTTATTGATTTTTTTTCCTATCCTAGGTTTATAGAAGAAAAGTAGGTAAAAATAACATTAAACAATAAGCACTAACTGGACTTTGACAGCGTTCTTTACTGTCTGTACATTTTTATAGTAGTATGTATTATATTTTAAATGCTATGAGTATCTGTTCCCAAGTTCATGTTAGCACTATAGTACCCATTGTTGACTGTTGTAATATTTAACTTATGTGGGTCTTTTCTTCTTGGAGAGAATTCTCCAAGATGGGTTTGCAGGGCTAGAGGATGCAAGCACTATAAAGTTTTAATTTGGGGCTTCTTTGCTTTCCCATAAGGGTTCTGTGAAGAGGTTGATAGGAGTGAAAACACAGGACTACTCAGTGGTGCTTGCAGATGAACTGGAGGGAGAGTGACAGGAAGGAGCGAGTGACCTGTCTGTAAAGTCCACCTTTCATTGGTCTCATTTGTATGACGTTTCATTAAAAATTTTGTTAAGTATAGAGTATTCCATAACTTTTTTGGCAGATGGGGGTGGGGAGTTTCAAGACAGGGTTTCTCTGTGTAGCCCTGGCTGTCCTGGAACTCGCCTCTAATTTAGAGATCTGCCTGCCTCCACCTCGAGTGCTAAGATTAAAGGCATGCACCATCACCACCCGGCTTGATAGCACCATCACCACCCGGCTTGATAGCAGCATATTTAAATGCAAATATCTCTTAAAGAATAAACAAAATTTTGTGTTAACTGCAACTTTGTTAATTTGTAGGAATAAATTGTGTGTGTGTGTGTGTGTGTGTGTGTGTGTGAGAGAGAGAGAGAGAGAGAGAGAGAGAGAGAGAGAGTGGGGGGAGAGAACAATTTCTAGGAAGACTCCCAGAACAAAGTTATATTCCCTCCTTCCAATGTATTCTTGGGGACTGAACTCAGGTTGTCTAGCTTGTAGGATAAATGCTTTTACCACTGAACTTTATTGCTGATCATCTAGGGATTTAAAGTTCAGTTAAGATTGTATATTTAAGAGATGGAGATGTAGCTGAATTATTTTAACATGGATTGTTTTTAGAGCATGTATTTTGATTTGATGTCATGCCATTAACCTTTCTGTCAGCTCTGTGACATTAGAAGCGTTTTATTGTGCCATGTAATGAATAGTTTATGGAGAGGCCTGTGAAGAAGTCCTTTGTGTCTCAGAGCATTGAACAGGTTTATGTTTCTAGCACTCGTGGCTTGTTCACGTCTAATGAGAGTTGTCAGCAGTGTGCAGCTTATGTTTCAGTCATACAAATCCCAGAGCTCCTTATGCCTCTTGTCTCTGCTTTTATATGGATTTTGGGATCAGACTTTGCCAGATCGTCCTTCCTTGAGAAGGAAGACACATTAAGTCTTTCACAAAGCATATTGATGTAAATATAGAATCAGTTTGGTTACTTTGATTCTGTGTATGCCTTTGCAGATTTTTGATTTAGAATTTTGTTCTGTTATGATAAGCAGTAGAAAACTACCCCATTGGCCTCTAGGTGGTTATGCAGGTCATTAAAAGTGGACTAGGGTTGAATGCAAAAAGCACTACAGAGCAAAATATGAGTGATGTGATGTGTGTGTGTGTGTGTGTGTGTGTGTATTTATATAGTTTATGTATACTTATATAGATTGCTAGTCAAAATATTTAGTTTTTGTTCTAAGGAGCACAAGTATAGAATAAAAAGACTTGGAGTCTCTTACATGAAAGTACAGCTACATGCCATGTCCATATATTATATTTTTAAAAAAGATATTGGTTTTATTTTTAATTATATGCGTGTGTGTGTGGGTATGTATATATGAGTTCAGGTTCCTGTAGAGGCCAGAGGAGAGGGTCAGATATCCTGGAGCTAGTTCCAGGCTGTTAGGAGTTGCCTGATGTGGGTGCTGGAAACTAAACTTGGGATCTCTGGAAGAGCTCTTAATGGTAACTGTTGAGCTGCTCTCCAGCCCTGTATTTTTGTTTTAGCCAGTTTGTTTTCAAATGGCAGAGTGTCTCAGGAGATGGCTCAGTGATTAAAGTACTTACCATCCAAGTGTGAAGAACAGAGTTCGGAAACCCATGTAAATGCCAGGCGGGCGTGTCGGGCTGCCTGTAATTCCATCCTGAAGGTGGAGACAAGCTGACTGTTAAGACTGGCCATATCCGTAAGCTCTGAATTGTCTGAGTGAATATGGTTAAAGAGAGATGAAAGATGATTCCTGATATCAGCCTTTGGTCTCCACATGTATGCCCACACATGTACACTTACACACATGCACGTTACACACCACACACACACACACACACCCCAAAAGCGGAAAAAAGGGAAGAAAACAAAAAATAACAAGAGTTCTGTCTGCCCCTGCTTGACATGGTAACGGTTTTGCTGTGACTAACTTGCTTTAAACCTAGATGAGTAACTTGTCAGTGAGCTGTCCCTGTCTAAAGAGATCAAACTGTTTTGTTTCTTTTCTCCCCTTCTCTCTTAGGTCATTTGGATCCAGGATTCCTAGCAAGTGACAAAACATCTGTTGGCAGTGCACCACTTAATGAAGAAATTAATATCGCCTCTTCAGATAGCGAAGTGGAGATTGTGGGTGTTCAGGAGCATGCAAGGTGGGCTAGTAATTGGTATCCTGGTAATTTAAATTGTGACCTTATTTAGATCAGAAAAAGAAGTAATAAAAAATGGTACAGCTCATAGCCTGACGGCAGCTTTCTTTGGGTTAATAAATACTTTTTGTTAACTCAAATTTAAGAACGTATCTTATATGGTTGCATATAAAGAACATATTATTTGGGGCTAGAGAATTGGCTCAGTAATTAAGAGCACTTGTTGCTCTTGTAGAGATCCAGAGTTCTATTCGCAGCATCTGTGTGGCTGCTCACTGCTAACTCCAGTTCCATTGAATTACTGCCCTCTGACCTCAGCAGGTAACACACACACACACACACACACACACACACACACACACACACACACACTCTCAGGTTAAACATCGTGTGCATAGAATGAAAGAACATGTCAGTCATGGGTGTGTGTAAACTACAGCTGATTTACCCCCCTCCTTTTAAATAAATGTCTAGGTACCAAAACAGTTTTGCTCTTTTTATTATTATTATTATTATTATTATTATTATTATTATTATTATTATATTTATTTATTTTATGTATATGAGTACATTGTCATTGTCTTCAGACACACCAGAAGAGGGCATCAGATTCCACTAAAGATGGAGCCACCATGTGGTTGCTGGGAATTGAACTCAGGACCCTCAGAAGAGCAGTCAGTGCTCTTAACCTCTGAGCCATCTCTCCAGCCCCAATAGTTTTGCTCTTAAAGTATTTATGTGCTGTTTTGTCCCCTCATTCCTAGTAGGATTTTGTTTTTTGTTTTTCTTTTTTTTTTCCCTTTTATTTTACATTGAAATATATTGGGAGCAAACAACTGGGGGACATGCGTCTGACACCATACCTCTTGCTGGTTTGGAATGAAAAAATATCTGTGAAATATTGTGTGGTGTTAAGGTAATTTTTGTGATGTTTGGTGTTCTTTAAGGTAGGAGTTAGCAAATTGGTTCACAGGCCAAATCTGACCTGCCACAGCCTGTTGTATTGAGAGCTAAGAGGAATTTTTACATTTTTAGTTTTTTAAGGTTTTATTATTTGTAATTGTGTAGGGGGTGGGTGTATTTGTATGTGAGTGCAGGTGACTGTGGAAGCCAGAAGTATCAGGTTCCTTGGAGCTGGAGGCACAGAGTGACAAATGGCTGTGAGCTGCTGGGGCGATGCTTGGATTTGAACTCAGGTCTAGAAGACCACTGTGTGCTCTAACTGTTGAGCTGCACCATCTTTAGTCCTTTTACATTTCAAAATAATTGGGCAGGAATGATATCTTATGACATGTTAAAAAATGTTAAGAAATTCATAAAATTATCCTAGTGGAGTTTATTGTTGGTTCATTTTGCACGTAACGTTTGGCTGCTTTTGCCCTGCAGCCACAGAGCTGAGTCTCTTTTTGAGACAGTAGCTCATTATGGCTGTCCTTGGCCTAGAATTTACAGAGATCCATCTGCCTCTGCCTCCAAAAAGCTCTGGAATTAAGGGTGTATACCGCACCATTTTCTGACTCCTTTTACATGCTTGGTTGTAAGGCTGGAGCTTAGTGGTGGAAGGCTTGACCACATCTGCTGCTCCCAGGCACATGTCTTCTCTTTGTTTTATATTTATTTTTTAAATAACTGTTTGCAGTCCTCTCAGATGTATTTTTCTTGTCTTAATACACTTATATAAAATCCAAGAATTTACATATTAAATCTGTGTATTCCATCTATCAAAACCAGTATTTCTTCTCCCCAAGGGTTAAACTGTATGTATGTGTTTTAATAAAACATGTAACAATTATCGTCTTTGTTTAAGAACACCTGGCTCTTCATTCTAATTTTATTCTTTTGTTAGCATGTCAATGAAATACTTGCCAGTATTTTATGTATTGCTTATACAAAGGCTGAAGTGTAGTCTGCAGTGACACTCAGGTGTGTCTGAACTGAGGTCCCTAGTAAGGCTTCATCATACTTCCTGATGGAATTTTTAAACTAAACCAATGAACTTTGAGAAGGCTGACTTAATTCAGAGGAGCAGCCCTGCTCTGGACATTTGTGATGTCCTGGGTGTCACTAGCCAGTCCTCTCTGCAGAAACATGCCTGTGGAATTCCTTTTTCACTCCTGTTTTTATAGTTGCTTTCCTTGTTTAGGGGAGATGAGGTTTCTACTTTTATCTTTATTTCTTCTTTTCATGACTTAATAAAAAATGTTTTGTCATAAATACTTTTATGTTTTGCCTCTTTTCTTGTTAAACTGATTTTCCCCATTAGATTAGGAAGAAATAACTACTGATTTTTTTTCTCCCCTTTATTTAAAATGTTTTTGCCATTGGTTTATTTCTTTCATTGTTTCTTAAAATTCCTGTGTTGGGTCCTTCCCTCCCTCCCTCCCTCCCTCCCTCTCTCCCTCCCTCTCTCCTTCCTTCCTTCCTTCCTTCCTTCCTTCCTTCCTTCCTTCCTTCCCTCCCTCCCTCCCTCCCTCCCTGTTTTTGGGATTCCAGGTTTCCTGCTACACTATGCTGTTGGCAGATGATGTAGTTACTTGTCTTCTATATCTGTGCTAATCCTCTGTCCCTGTCACATCTCCTTGCTTTATTGTTCCTTCGCCTAGAAATGGCAGATGCCTTACTTTTAGTTTCTTTGCTCAACTTTTCTTTCATCATGAAATTTTTTGCTTCCTTTAAAACCTTTTTAAAAAAGATTTATTCATTTATTTTTAATGTGTGCTTTACCTGCATGTATGTATGCGCACCACATTCGTGTTTAGTACTTGCGGAGGTCAGAAGGCGTCAAATCCCCTGGAGGTGGAGTTATGGATGGTTGTAAATCACCATTTGGGTGCTG
Organism: Tokudaia tokunoshimensis; assembly: GCA_036184795.1. Classification (NCBI taxonomy): domain Eukaryota; kingdom Metazoa; phylum Chordata; class Mammalia; order Rodentia; family Muridae; genus Tokudaia; species Tokudaia tokunoshimensis. The sequence continues at coordinate 71,556,221 of BTHU01000017.1, forward strand.
GCAATTGAATCCAGGTCCTCTGCAAGAGCAACAAGTGCTCTCAAACTGCTGAGCTATCTCTCCAACTCCAGCTCCTGACCCTACAACCAATATTTTGGTGTCTGGGATTGGTTTTGTCATTAAAAACATTTAATTTAAATTCCAGTGCTTCCTTACTCTTTTGTGTATAGATGTCTCTACTATACCCTTCTAAACTTCAGTATTTGGTCTAGATGAGTGGTTCTCCTCTTTTCTAATGCTGAAACCCTTTAATACAGTTTTTTTCATTGCTATTTCATAACTAATTTTGCTACTGTTATGAATCATAATGTAAATATCTGATACAGATGGTCCTGTGGTCTTAGGCAGCCCCTGTGATTTACCCTCAAAGGGTTCACAACTCACAGGTTGAGAACTTTTGGTGTCTTAGTCAGGGTTTCTATTCCTGCACAAAACATCATAGCCAAGAAGCAAGTTGGGGAGGAAAGGGTTTATTCAGCTTACACTTCCACAATGCTGTTCATCACCAAAGGAAGTCAGGACTGGAACTCAAGCAGGTCAGGAAGCAGGAGCTGATGCAGAGGCCATGGAGGGATGTTTCTTACTGACTTGCTTCCCCTGGCTTGCTCAGCTTGCTTTTTTACAGAACCCAAGACTACCAGCCCAGGGATGGCACCACTCCCACCCTTGATCACTAACTGAGAAAATGCCTTACAGCTAGATCTCACGGAGGCATTTCCTCAAGGGAGGCTCCTTTCTCTGTGATAACTCCAGCTTGTGTCAAGTTGACACACAAAACCAGCCAGTACAGCTGGTCTGGATTGCCATCTTGTTCTGTACCTATTTTGTGCTATTTCTTGAACCAAGTCACATGACTTAGATTACATTTTGACTATCATTACTTTCAAGGACCTTTTCTTATAGGACTGTGGCATAAGTTGCACATTCTTATCCTTTGATTTGAATTGGGAGTGAGAAACCATTTTGAAACTTCTGCTGTATACAATAGAATACAGACTTTTGTAGATTCTGTTGGAGACTTCAAAGGAAATCCTGTTTCATTTTGAGATTATCTTCTATATTGTCCTTTGAATCCAGGACTGAAGCGAGTAGTCTTCACGTGACTACTCTATCGTTCTAGAAGTATTTTCTGCAGCAGTTTCTGCAGGAGTAACTGGGTGAGCCTCACTCCTGCACTGGATTAAAACTCTGAGATGCTCACAGAGGAGGCTTCCCTGATGGTCAGAGTTGCTCCTTTGCCTGCCTGTATCTCATCTAGAAATTTTTTTACAGGTCTTGGATTGCAATTATGAAGCATTGGTAGGCTTCTGGTAAAATTATCACTTGGAGAAAGGCTCTAGGTGTTTGGGCACCCTACATCTTTTTGTTCTCATTTTATTTGCATGTGTAGATATTTTGTTTGGATTTAGCTGCCCCTACTCCTTCCCTTTGCTGCTTTTATTCTACATAGTCATGGATTTCCTAAGAATTTTAGAAAATCAAATTTGGTCCTTGAGTTGTTCTCTGTGTGATTGTATTGCTCTGCTTGTGTAGGGTGCCATTCTTCCTGTTTGACTTTTGTGCTTAATGATGTGCCTTTTCAACGAGGTTGCTTTTTTCTTGCTTACTAAGATCTTTAAAAAAAAAAAAGAAAAAAAAGTCAGGAATTCTTTCTTTCTTTCTATCTATCTATCTATCTATCTATCTATCTACCTACCTACCTACCTAATTTATTTATTATGTATTTTTGAGCCAAGCTTTCATTTCCGTAGCTGGCCTTGACTGATCTGGAACTTGGTATGTAGGCCAGGCTGGCATGGGAACCACACTGGACCTTGTCATGTGTATTTTATCTGACCACAGATTAGAAAGTATCCTCTCTGAACTAATAATGATTGAGTGCTTTGTTTATGGTGACCTTGAGACAGTTAATTCCACAGTATGATCTGTGCTTGTAAGATGGAGACTTCAGGTCTCTAGCCCACATAAGGCTTGGTAGACGTTTTGGCCTTCATGCCAATGGTTTTCTTTGTTTTTACTCTTTTCCCCCTTCCCTTCCACCAGCCCCACTGATGATTTTCCTAGGTGGGTTACTGCCTGTAGTGTTTCTTTGGGGTATGGAATTGTGTTGAAGGTTCTTCAGTAGCCTCTTCAGAGACTCCTGTGAAGAGGACTCCTAACACCTTAGATATTAATGCTTTAATACTCAGCAAGTGAATTGACAGAACCTTCTTTTTCTTTTCTTTTCTTTTCTTTTTTTTTTTTTTTTGCATTTAAGACAGACTGTTTCATGGAACCAATTGTTAACATCAATACTAAAAAAGAACAGGGAAGGAAACTAGCATTTCCCTAAAACCACAAGGATGTGTTTTGATTTTGTTTCAGTTAAGAAAAATAGCTAGGTACCTTCAAGCTCTGTAAAGGAAAAATGATGACTCTTTATTTTGTTTTCTTAGAACAAGAGAGTAGACCTGTCAGCGTTAGTCGGTAGAGACTGTTCTGTCTGTGATGTGGAAAGACTGCCTCAGGAAGCTCTTCCCCTGTTGGCTCCAGCGAAGAAGGAATAAGGAATCCTGTCAGATTTTATTGTTTATTTTTTTTTTCTAGAATTTTGACGAGGTTTTCTAGAATTTCTAGAATTTTGAATGAGGTCTGAAGATTCTTTCAATTTTAAAATTATTAGGCATGGTGCTATATACTCATAGTAACCAGTACTTGAGAGCTGAGATATATGAATATCCAGTTGGAGGTTAGCCTGCACTACAAAGTGAGACTGTGTCAAAACAGAATCAAAGGCTTCTTCAAAATACATCTCTGGGTTGTTTGATGGGTTACGGGGTCCTATATAGATTGTATGCAGCCTGCATCTGCACTAGGATTGGACTGGATCAGTTAAAACCCAGCCAAGTATGCTCCCTACCCATGCCTTTCATAATACAGAAAAGTATATGGATTAATGCATGAAAATTGTCTTTTATTTTAATGCCTCAAAATTTTGAGCCTTAATGACAGCTCTATATATGGAGCTTATAAAAACATCACAGTCTTACTGCATGAAAAATTACCTTATGGAAAATTTCATCCCTGTTGTTATACATTGTAAATTACTTCTCTAGTGTACACTGTTTTATACTGTAGTTGAAATGTTTCTTCAGGCCGGGCGGTGGTGGCGCACGCCTTTAATCCCAGCACTTGGGAGGCAGAGGCAGGAGGATTTCTGAGTTCGAGGCCAGCCTGGTCTACAGAGTGAGTTCCAGGACAGCCAGGGCTACACAGAGAAACCCTGTCTCGAAAAACCAAAAAAAAAAAAGAAAAAAAAGAAATGTTTCTTCAATAGCAGCCTGATTTCTGTACTATGCAAAAAGTTCTTGGGCCGGGGAGGTGGCTCTGTTGGTAAAGTGTGGAACAAAGCCTAAGGCCCTGCTTTCTGATCCCCATCGGCGGTGTCCAGCCCAGTGCTGGCCAATCCCGAAAGCTCACTGGCAGCCAGTCCAGCCGGATTGATGAGCCTTAGGTTCAGTGAAAGACTGTGTCTCGGCCGGCGGGAAGAGAAGCAGTCAGGGAAGACTGCTGAAGTTGCCTGCTGGGCCTGCATGTGTGCACACGCCCACCTGAACATGCATTAACCCCGCCCCTCAGTTCTCCCTCCCTCCCTCCCTCCCTCCCTCCATCCCTCCCTGTTTTCACTGTAAGAAAGAAAAAAGCCTCACTGTGTTTCATTCATTTCCTGGCTACACAAATCATAGCGTACACTGTAATTTTTGCAGACTGTTCATATTTAAGTAGCCAGCAAACAGATCAGAGCGCAGACAGGCATTCTCCTGTGACTGCACTTGTGGACTTGACTTCCCAGACCAGTTCTGCTGGGCTCGTGATCCTGACTTCCAACAAATCCTAGTCTCCACTGACTTTGGAGGTCATGTTAGCATCTTCTAATTCTAAAAGGTGCCTCAGCTTGAATCTTTTAGAAAATGTTTGTTTTTTAACTGTGTGTGTGTGTAGGGGGGCGGGCAGGTACAGGAGTACAGGTGCCATTAGAGCCCAGAGGTGTCAGACCTTTGGAGCTGGAGTTAAACTTGTAAGCCACCCAGGGTGGGTGCTAGGATCTGAACTTGGGTCCTCTGCAGGATCATCCAAAACTTGCCTTCTAGAAGCTGGTTTGTTTCACTTTTGGCTTTGAAATGTCTGAAGGGCAGAATGGCACCTTTCAATGGGACTGTTCAGTTTGTGGTGGTTCTCTTTGGGAACTAGCCTTCTGGCTACAACTGTTGAGAGTCAGGAAAGCTTTGGACCAGAGAGTTTTAAATTCTGAAGACAGACCAAGGTGTCAGGACTTGAGATCGTCCATTCTTCTTTTAGGTGTTCCAGTGTCTAACTGTCCCATATCACATATGGTGACTGGAGCTGCTGTACATGGTACAGCAGTAGCTGTTTAAGTAATTAAATTCATGTTCTCCTTGGCTTTGGCTATTCACTCTTCAGTAGTAAATGCAGGCTTTAAACCTTTCACTCTCACACCCTGCTCCTAAACCAAATACTTTCCTAGAATCTGTTTGGATGTTTAACAAATACTCCTGGGACTAGGCAACATTCCTCTGGATCAAAAGAATGGTATTTCAGTTGTCACTGGGAGGACAATAAGATGTGATTTCGCTGTAGTCCTGTACTTAAGTTGCATTTCATCCTCTTCTATAAAATACAGATTAGGTTCAATCCCTTTAAACCACTGCCCGTGATTCCTTAGGGAGAGTAGCAATGGGACTTTACACCCCTTAGTTCAGAGGTTCTAGGAATTCTGCCAGAAATTACATTGACTGTCTTGGTAGCTACTTACTTAGTTCCTGAATTCTTATTAATTTTCTAGTTGGCTTTAGTCTAATTAGAGTGCTGTGCTAATGAGTTTTTGAAGTTTTAGAGAACATCATACTTTTAGGTGATTCATTTTACTTACACACCTGTACTCTGATGTACCGTAGACTTGCCTCAATGTTCCTTGACCTGACACTTAAAACATTGTGACCAAGGTAAATCCTGTTACCTGCCTTAAGCCTGCTTCCATCTGTAAAAAAAAAAAAAAAATTATTCCAACTTTTTTGGATTGTTCAGTGAGATGATATATATGAAACTGCTTAGGAAAGTTTAATTAATAGTCACTTTGTTTCTAGTCATCAGAAACAGGTTTTGTAAATGTTGGCAGGACACCCTTAGCCTAAACTCTTCTACTTGCCAGTTTTCCACTTTATAGACACCCAGTCTGTGTTTACTTAATGGTTGTAGGACTTGGAATTAGACTGTGCTGTGTGGTCCTTATTTTGATACTTTGACTAACTAGTCTTTGAGTATATTGTGGCCTCTGGCTTAGTAGATACTTGGCCCATTTCTGAACAGATTTTATATCTCAGATACTATAAGAAATTTGGGTTCTGAGCTAGGTGTGGTAGCCCATGCCTGTAATTCTAGCATTCAGGAGGATGAGGTAGGAGAATCAGTGTGAATTCAAGGCCAGCTTATGGTACCTAGTCAGTTTAGGGCCAGTCTAGGATATGGAGCAAAACCTTGTCCAAAAGAAGAAACAAACAAACAAATAAACCACCCAACCAACCCAAACCCAAACAAAAAGCCTATATTCTACCATATGCCTTGGCCTCAATGGCTCTGTTCTTCCATGCTTCTCTTGGTTCTTGGCAGGCTAACCCTTGAAAGAATGTGTATGTAATTTTGGGAGGTGTATGGTTTAAAAGCAAGGTTCTTCTCCCCCCCAATCATTATTATTACTATGTGTATGATATGTGGTGATGGTTAAACTCTAGTTATTGACTGCCAAAATGCATGCTGCTTCTTGCCTCACACATGAGTTACATGGGGACATTCAATAATTTCTGATGTGGGGTTAGCACTCCAGCCTTCTTCCTTTCTCTTATTTGAGTCAAGACTTCTCTTGTGCTTCCTCTGGGGAGGCTCTGGTTTTTATCATTTGGCTAGAATATGAAATTCATAATGTTAATGTTTCTGAAGTAATTTTCTCCTGGTGAACTCATGTGACTGACTGATCAGCAAAGTATTTCTTCCCTCCAGTGTGCTATAAACTGGGCTCCAGCCTTGCTCCTTTCACAGAGCCACACAGTGAGACACGTAGATCTTTTTATGCAAGGTGTAGTTCCCACACAGTCTTAGAAATACAACCTGTAAAATGGCATTATTCTCACTTCTTAAAATATGGTTAATTGTGTTACAAACTGTTTTACAGGCAGATTTTACCCATATTTTCTTGTTGTCCCAATTAAGGTTGTTCATTCTGTTGAGAATTTCTATTTTCCTATCATAGGAATCCCAGAGATTTAAGTGAGTCCAGAGAAAGTCATCTTCCCTGCTGTTAGTAACTGACTGGAGTACAACTCACGAGTTGACTCGAGCCCTCAGTCTTTTAAAGGCTAATCAGAGTGGAAGGCGTGGGAGGGAGGAGACAGGCATGTAGAGAGGCGAGAAAAAGGCACTGGTGGGCATCATGAACTTGTATAATAGGATTGGTGAAGTGTTAATCAGTACCACAAATGCCATTCTCATGGTAAGATTAACTGGACTTTGTTCTTCACCAATTGCAGGTGTGTTCACCCCCGAGGAGGTGTGATCCAGAGTGTGTCTTCCTGGAAGCATGGCTCTGGCACGCAGTATGTTGGCTCCCGGCCGACACAGTCATGGACTGCAGTGACTCCGCAGCAGACTTGGGCTTCGCCGGCAGAGGTCGTCGACCTTACCTTGGATGAGGATAGCAGACGCAAATACCTACTGTAATGCAGTGTCATTGTCCCTCTGCACTGTTCCCTCCAGCTCCTCTCTGTGACATGGAAGTTCATTTCCTAGCTTCAGCTTCCAAAGCTGGGTGTGGCATTTGTGGGATGGAAATTCTTGGTAACTCCCCCCTTTTATTAAAATAATTCACTTAGGAAAATAACTTAGCACAGAGAAATAATTTTTGTTTTCCTCAACAAGAATATGAGAATGGTGGATTTTATTAGACAGCTTCATTTTGCTTGGTGACCTACCTTAAAGTCACTCTCCATTTAGAATAATATTTTACTTACTAGGCAAAATGGATTTCAGGTTTTGAATCTTATATTTATTTTTCTGTATAATGAAATTACTATCTAGCTGTGAGCACTCTCTGTCTGCGTCAGTGTCACTCCCAGTCTCGGGCATTTGCACACAGTCAGTCAGGTCCTCATTGGCGCCTGGTAGGGCATGTGCATTTAGAAAACCCTTCCTTAGATGTGGAAGACAGAAGTATTATAAAATATATTTTTCCTTTAGCTTACTTCTTCTGCCTTCTTTCCTGACATAGCTCTTTGTCTGTTTGTCATAACACAAATATTTGAAGAGTCCCCCTTTATTTCCAAATACTATTAAGGGGACTCAGTTGGTCTCTTAGTTGCAATAATTCATAATTCTTTGAGATTTTTTGAATATCTGAGGAGTGCGTTGGGAGATGAGTGGGAAATCTGTATCTCTAAACTTTTTCCTCCTGGTTTATTCAAACAGTAAGTAGACATGGAACCTGTTCCTTGAGTAGGAAGACTGTAAAAGGCCAGGTAGCATCTGAGTCTGTAGGCACTAGCAAATCTGAGCAGACAGTGCCTTTCCTTATGTCTGGTTGCTCCATAGAGCGTGTGACCCCTGGTTAACTGGACTCAGGCTGTGTTTGGGTGGTTTTCTTCTCTGCCTTCTAAAAATATGTATACAAGAGAAGTCAAAGTATACCATAAGAAATGAGATGCAAAGCACATTTGATAGTACTGTTAAGTCAGCAGTATTTAAAACGATTGGTAAAGGGTAATAGAAGCTTCAGGGAATTTAGGAAATGCCAGCAGAGGAATTTTGTGGTATCAGTTACTACCTTTTTTCCTACAATGTTGTAGTTACTAGTGAAGTACTTTTAAAAAGCAATACCTAGAATTAGAACACTATGTATTGTGCACAGGGGAGTGAAGTAATATTGGCTCAGAAGACAGCACGTTTTTGTCTTTGTTTTCATGCGGTGTTGCTATGTCCTTTTGCCCTCCCTCCTCAAATGCCTTGGTAGCTCTTCTTCATTACAGGATGAGACCTTCTACTTTCATTCAGTGCACACACATTGACCAAGGACCTACTCTGCAGGGTGGCTGTGTAGAGGCCCTGAGAGGAATGAGACAGCCTGCCTGCATGCCCCTGCATGGGTCTGCCTGGCTCCATCTGCCTGGCCTTGCTTTTTTCTTACATAAAGACAGGTTTATTCATTCTTCTCCTGGTTGCTTCCGTTCTTTTGTAGACTCCTTCTGTAGGGATGTATGTGAGCATGTGCTCGCTGGTCTTTTCTAGCAGTATCTCATTTGACCTGCTCTGCTCACCAACTTCTCATGTTCTCTTCAGTCTACTACTATACTACTAACTAGGCTTTAAAATCATGAGTCTCCAGTTACAGTGCATCATTGATCACTCTCACCTGGCCACAATCCTAGATAGAAACCAAAGACCCAGAGGCCAGAGCAAAACAGAGCTTCTGAAAATTCACTGCTGGTATATCTTTGGACTTTCACATCTTGCTTTAGGATTAATTTATTGAGTTTTACTGTTACATATTTTTTTTTTTACTTGAATTAAAATACTCAACAAAGGAGGAACATAATTTCTGGTCTATGTTTTCCAGAAAAATCATTGATAAGAGAATACAGTGGAGGGTATGGTATGACTTGAAGTTTTTGCAGCTTATATCTATCTCCCCCAGTATCAGGGCACAGCCCCATTTTAAAGAATGTTTTTGCATTACTTATTTTCATGTTAATAATGTTTTGTTCAAGTCTATACAGCAGGTGGTTTCCCCTGACATTTTCTTTAGTCTATTTAGCTGCCCCGTCTTTGGGTGCTGCGGACTGGGACGGAAAGGAGTCTTTTCTGGTCCTTTCTCTTAGGTTGCACACAGATACTCCTGATATATGACCCTGACTACTTGACTTGGTGCATTGGAACGGAGAGTTAGACGTTAATATGCAAGAAGTGAAGGGATGCTTGAGGCAATCTGCTCTCTCTAGCAAGTATGGGACTTTCCCATGTCCCATCTAATTAATTAAGAGGGCAGTTGAACTCCTCAGTTATTGCTTCACCCAGGAGAGTGGAAATGTGGTTTCTGGCAAAGTATTAATCAAATTTTGTGACATACAACTCTTATAACATTGGAAATTTCTTTAAAAGTATTGTTTCCTAATCAGACTTTTACATTTGGTACCATGAGTTCTTTATGCTTTGCCAAGACATTGTTTGAGGGATACAGTGGAATCACAGATTGGTTTACGCCACAAATGTGATTAATTCCCTTCCCCTCCAATTTGAAGAACCAGAAGCAGAAGCCTGGCTGATCATCACTGTGGCGGCTCTGTAGTGCAGCTACAGAGCAGTGGTTCTCAACCTGTGGGTCATGACCCCATTCGGGGGCAGGAGGGGGGCGTATAACTCCTTCACTGGGGTTGCAGTGTTAGGAAGGTTGAGAACCACTGATGTAGACTTAACTGGATGCCGTCAGTGGTGAGAGATCAGCCCTAGCATGCGTTAGTCAGCACAGCTATGAGCATGACCTGCCCGGTTTGCTAGTTCAGTCATTTGTTCACCTACTGTTAGCAAATTAGCACCATGAGGAATTTAAGACAGATGTTGCCTGCTTCTTTTGTACTGTGTCACAAGACTTGCAAAAGCCTGGGGCACAATTTAGTCTTAGTTTTGACTTGTTTTCCTTTTTTTTAAAGGCAAAAGAGCCGAGCCCCAATTCCTGATCTCCCGTATGTGTGTGATGTGACTTCCATGTGTATATAAAACTATTGCACCCTAACCAAACTTCCTCAGACTGTGCACTGTTTGTTTAAAGTAATCACGTATTTTAGTTCAATGCTGTTGTATTTTTTTTCTTTTTATTTAAAACACTACTTATTCGCTAACAAATTTCAAAGGGTAGTGATCTTAAAAAAATCACTGGAAACTAGGAAATGTTTTTGTTGTTGCTTTGTTCTTTAAAGAGTGCAAAGGTCATGGAATCTTTTGCTCTTCTTACCTTGAACATGAATTGTCAGCCATTGTGTGGCTAGGAACCAGTGCACTTGGCATTCACAGATCTGCTGTTGCTGGGACTGAGCGTGGACTTGATGCAGTGACGACAAATCATTGCGTAGAAGTAATGTTTTCCAAATGTGCAACTCAAGTTTGTAAAATGAAATTTGGTTCTTTACATCATTATTTAGGTTTTGTTTCCATTTAGTATTTAATGGTCTTTGGAGAAAAAAATAAACAGAGTGTTATATATATATTTTTTGGTGCAAGATAAGATTTTGTTTTTTGAAATAAGTCTGTAGCATAAAGGTTAAACTATTTTAAGATAAAATAAAAATAGAGTGTATTTAAACAATGATACTTTCGGAGAATGTTTTTTTTTTTTCTGCCTCAGTTAATAAGGTGGTATCTGGAACCTGTCCCAAGCTATCCTTTAGAGGTGAAAATATGTTACATTTTGTTAATAGACCATTATAAGAAGCCTAGTTTTCTTTTTTTTTTTTTGTTTGTTTGTTTTTGTTTTTTCGAGACAGGGTTTCTCTGTATAGCCCTGGCTGTCCTGGAACTCACTCTGTAGACCAGGCTGGCCTCGAACTCAGAAATCCTCCTGCCTCTGCCTCCCAAGTGCTGGGATTAAAGGTGTGCGCCACCACCGCCCGGCGAAGCCTAGTTTTCTAATCAGTATCTGTGTCCTATTTCTACGATGTGTTACTAAGTAGCCTGTGTCAGATCAAGGGGAAAAATAGTTTAATGGGAGTAGGGTTTAGCTCAGTTGGTAAAGTGCTTGCCAAACCCAAGGATCTGAGTTTGATTTTCTGAACCCATATAAAAAGCTGGCGGCACACTCTCGGAGCACGGTTGGCTCATGCTCTGGGAAGGTGTAAGACAAGAGAATCGATCGATCCCCCGAGTGGACTGGCCCACTCGGTCATGAGGAGGAGGGCATTCCTGAGGATGACCACCAGGGTAATCCTCCTCACCCCTTTCGTATACACTTGGGTATGTGCCCCCAACACATAAAAAGCAATAAAAGAAAAAAGGAAAGACAGTTTTACATTAGCATCCGTAAAGCCTGTATCTCTCTCTAGCTAGGACCAATGAGATTTTAGGCACAGTTGAAGGTACCGTTGCTCCCAGGAACAAAATTCCATTCAGAACTAATCACTTTTCAGAAAAAAAACATGCCGGGGTCTGACCACCATGACTGTATGTGATTTAACACTGTATTTCATTAGCTCCACGAACTCTTTCCCTAGTTTGGTTCTGCTTTCAGAGTTTTATTTGATTACAAAAGCAGTAGAAGCCGTAGATGAATATGCCATGACTTTTGTAAAGTACATGAAGAATGGAGCTCTAGGGAGAGACCTAGCTCCTAAATCCTGTCATACAACTCCAGAGTCTCTGAATCCAGTACTTTGTGATTCTGTTTACCAAGCAGAGGCTGCTTCCAGTTTGTTTGAAATGCCTTCTTCATACTGCCTTGTACTTGAAACCCAGACATAGGAGCACCTGCCAAGAGTTTGTGGTCACACAAATGCTTCCATAATTCTACAAGGAAACTGTTAGCCATTTGTAGAATAGGTACAAGCCAATAAAGTAATATGTGGCTAGCACTTGTCTCACTAGGCCCTCCCGCTAGAGTCTTTGCTGGACTGTGGCTTGCCTGCCCTTATTGTAGAGGTTCTCAACCTGTGGGTCATGGCCACCACAGGGGCTGCAAGCAAAGGTTTACATTACTATTCATAACAGTAGCAAAATTACACTTATGAAGTAGCAACCAAGAACTTTATTGGGAGTCACCACAGCAGGAGGAACCATACAAAGGGTCACAGCATTGGGAAGATTGTAAACCACTGCCTTGTTGGTTTGGTTCTAACTGTAGACACTACTTCACTGTAGCTTCAATCCAAATGGAAAAAATTACAGAACAATCATATATAGAGTTATAGATATAGGTTATACATGTAGTACACATACATACAGTTTTATTTTAGCTATGTTCCTGCTCTGTCTGGAAGGATCAGTCTTCTTAGCTCTTGGTAAGTATAATTCTCTTTTCTGATGCCTGTCTGCCCCCCCTCCCTCTTTCTTTCCCTCCCCCTCCCCCCCTTCTCTTGAGAGCCTATGTAGCCCTTACCTATGTAGCCCTGGCTGGAACTCACTGTGTGTATCAGACTGGCCTCCAACTCACACTGATCTGCCTGTTTCTGCCTCCAAGTGCTGGGATTAAAGGTGTGTTCCATCATCATCACCATCGCCATCATCAGAAACTTGGGGGCTTAAGAAACGGCTCAATGGTTAAGAGTTCTGACTTTTTTTTTTTTTGCGAAGGACTCAAATTCAATTCCCAGCACCCACATTGCAGTCTATAACTGACTATAATTCCAGGTCTAGGGAATATGATATCCTCTTCTGACTTCTGCGGGTACCAGACACAGACATACATAGCAGTGTACACATAAAATAAGTCTAAATTGTAAAATATTATACCCCTCCCCCCTTTCTCTCTTGATGCTCACACGTACCCTGTGCCCACTCATGCATTGAGGTCAGAAAACAACTTAATAGCAATCAGTTCTCTCTTCCATCATGTGGGTACCAGGGTCAAACTGTTGCATAGAATTAGGGAAGTTCCTGGGCTACAGTGGACTGTTGGCTCAGAGAACAAGAGTGGTGAGCTCAGAAGCGCAGATGAGCCTGAGTATCAGATGCAGGAGGAAATGTCTGCTTTCCCCAGAAGCTATGGTGCTTCGGTCCTACCACACCTCTGCCCTACCTTTCAGGTCAACGGGGCTTTATGCAGGGGTCCATGTGTGGGATGGGGAATCATGATTTCTTTTCTGCTGCGCCTTGGTGTTGCATTTGATGGGTAGGTGAAGGACATCATGTGTCCAGTGAGTACGTCAACTCTGCAAGAGTATGGCACAGTGGCTGGTGGGATGTAGACTTACCATGCTGCCTGGTAACACTCCCATTTGTTAGTTTTATCTGTATAACTTCCTACTCACTGCTGAAAGAAGCTTGTGAGTACCCTCTACCCTTTGTGCTTTGGTGACTGACACCTTAGAGGAGTTGGATCTGTTCCCTTCAAATAACACTTTAGTCTCAAGAGTGAGATGGTAAAGTGGATCTTCACTTCATACCTGACCGAAAGGCAAGCACATTTGATTTTAGGGTGAATTATCCCGTGACAGAGCTTAACAGGTAAGAGATGGGTACAAAAGACAGCTGATAACTTCAGAAAACTGGATGCTAAAGGGACTTGAGGTTTGCACTTGCTTGTTTTAATTTAGAGAAGACTTTTTTGGTTCTGTAAATGGGCTTTATAGCTCTAAGGAGGTCTTGTCTCTAACAAAGCTGTTTGGGGATAGATAAGATTCACTGCTCTGTAGTGCTGTAGGCTTACTGGGCTCAAGCTGCTTACTCAGCTGTTCCAAGGACTCCAGTGTGCTCTTCTGGAGTGTTCAGCAGGTGTTAGATAGCCAACGCCCCCACGGCCTTGACTGGGAACTCCACTTTCAAAGTTCTGAAACAGTATTTCCCAATTCTCACGTGGGATAAGAAGTGTTAAAGATTGTTATAAATTTACAGATCAGAAGCTGAGCAGAGGCATGATAACAGATTCATATTTACACATACAGACTTATCTAGGACAACTTTGTGTTTTATATGATTTTTTAAAAACCCTCTTTTCTTTGCTTGGTGTTTCCCTTTGTTTCTTTTTTTAAAAAAAAAAAAGATTGTATTTTTAGTCATGTCTATGTGTGTGTGTGTGTGTGGGATAAATGCAAAGTGTCTGTGGAGGCCAAAGGTTGTCAGGTCTCCTGGGTTTGGAGTGACAGATGGCTGTGATCTGCCTGACAGGAGTGCTGTCATCACACTTGACTCTCCTTGAGAGCAGTGCCCACTAGGAACCACTGAGCCATCTCTCCAGCCCCTCCTTAATTCATTTTGCTTCTGCTTTTATCTTATTCCAGCCAGAGGAGAATGAGACATCTTTCTGAGTAGATAAATGTTTGATTGGGCAAGTGGTCAGAGATTTGAATATATGTACCAAAACCACACAGCTAAGTACGGATTCTGGCTCAGGCTTTGTATTGACTTTCTGTAGAAGATCCTATAGTCAATGGATCCTGAAAATTCAGATGTCCTTTAAGCAAAAAAGGTTGCAAACTGGTATTACAGAATGACTTTATTTTTTATTTTTTAAAGATTTATTTATTATTATATCTAAGTATACTGTAGCTGTCTTCTGACACACCAGAACAGGGTGTCAGATCTCTTTTTCAAATGGTTGTGAGCCACCATGTGGTTGCTGGGATTTGAACTCATGACCTTCGGAAGAGCAGTCAGTGCTCTTAACTGCTGAGCCATCTCTCCAGCCCAGAATGACTTTTTTAAAAGTTAGGAATGGATATACATTTTTAAAAGGAGACACAACAGTAGCAACTTGCTTCTTGGCTTCTGGGAGCATAATTTTCCTCAATAATTGGGGAAACTGGAATTATCTAGTAAAGGTGAACATGTCTATACCTCAGGGTCAAGTACCTTCTTGGGATGGTCCCTTTAGTCATGTCACCTGTGATCGTAATGTATAGAAGGACGTCACGGAGTCAGTTCACTCTGTCTATAAGCCAGTTTGTTGTTTAAAAGCAGGATCATTGAAAATAACTGGAGACAGTACTGTTAAACAAAGTCCTTGTATGCTGTATATGTATAAGTAAGTCTTCATGTGTACACAGGGCCAAGAAGTAAAATGTGTTTTTAAACTGTGGGTTATAGTTTTAAAAGAAGGAGGAAGACAAGGATTAGGATGAGAAGTGGAAAGTCGTGGTGTTTTGGGTTTTTTGTTTTGTTTTGTTTTTTTCGAGACAGGGTTTCTCTGTGTAGCTCTGGCTGTCCTGGAACTCACTCTGTAGACCAGGCTGGCCTCGAACTCAAGAAATCCACCTGTCTCTGCCTCCCAAGTGCTGGGATTAAAGGCATGCGCCACCAACTGCCCTGCGAAAGCCATGGTTTTAAGAAGAAAGTTTATGTGATTAAAATGCTTCTTGCCAGTTTTCCATTTTGAGCTATTTCAGTATGAATTCATCCAGATGTATTCCCTGCTCTCCTAAGCCACTATGAAGATGAATAAGTAGAGGTATTTGTATACTTACATTAGCTACAGCAACATGATTTTGTCTAAGTAGTGGGATTAGAGAAAAGGCAAAATGCAAAAGATTAAATGATGTCACTTATTTTGAAACTTAAAAAATGAAGCAGGATTTTGGGAAGTGTTGCCCTGTTCTGTCTGTACTCCTGGGATCTGAGATTCCCTTCTGTACCCTTACCTCCATACCATGATTCTTTGAGGCGACTCCTAGGAGGCTGGATGTCCTAGAATCTGGAGATGATTCCCTGCACTCAGCCAGAACCCTTAGTGATGTCCTGAAGGACCCCAGCATGCACAGAGGAAGAGAAACTTGGAGACAGGTATAGTACCACAGGCAGATAGACCCCTTGAAGAAGAACTGGAGATGCCCAAGGCAAGAGAACAAAGAGATCTGATGGGTAGAAGGGGTGATGTAGAGTCATCTTATGCAGCCCATCTCAGTACACTGGGACCCTTTAAGTTTCTCAGCACGCATTTGAGATAAAACTTGAGGAGCTACTGCTAAGAGGCCTGGGTGCAGCTGTCTCTTTGGAAGCCCTTGGAGGTGTATGTTCCCTTTCCTGAGACTGTCTTTTAACCCAAGTGCTTAAATCTATGTAAAGCCCCTTTCAAAACATGAAGTAGCACTGCATATTGATAAGGAGTACATATAAGTGCAGGAGAAAAATAAACACCACCATTGGGTGTAATGGTCATCACTGGAGAGAGATGTGACGGGGGACACAGCCATCTGCTTTATTATTAGTTTCTTAGGTTGGGGAATAAAAACAGAACAATGACAGTTTATTTTTTGAGTCAATTTCCCTGTGTAGCCCTGGCTGTCTGGAACTCTCTGTAGATCAGGCTGGCCTCGAACTCAGAGATCTGCCTGGCTTTGCTTCTGCCTCCTGAGTGCTGGGGTTAATGGCGGTTTGTGCTACCACCGACCCAGCATCAGAAGAACAATGACAGTCTTGTTTTTGTTTTTCTGAAACATTTGTTTCACCATGCAGCCTAGTTTGACCTTGGACTTGATATTCTTTTCTTTCCATGTAGTAGGGTTTAGGGTCCGTGCCACCGTGCTTGGCTTTTTTGTTTTACTGTTTAATTATTTAATACCATTTCTGTATTAAATATTTATGATAGCACCAAAAGAGTTTCAGGTAGAATAAAAACCCCTTTCTGACTTTCTTAACGTGCCACTAGAAATGCGCATGTTCTGGAACTAGTTCCTGTTAGCTGCTTCAGGACAAGAGCACGGGCAACAGAAATTTGTATTTTTCTGATAATTTTGCCTTGTTTAAATTCAAAACTTTGTACTTCAAAGGATACCACCAAGATATAGAAGACTACTCACCCAATAGGAGAGAATATTTAGAGGGCTCAGACTTGTGTCTGAATTTATTCTTATGACTCAATTTAAAAACCACACACAAGTGGACAAAGGCCAGCTGTGATGACACTTTTAACTCAACACTTGGGAGACAGAGGCAGGTGGCTGTCTGTAAGTTCCAGGCCAGCTTGGTCTACATAGCAGTCTCTAAGCCAGCCAGGGATAAATAGACTGAAAGAAGAGAGAGATGGGTAAAGGATCTGGATATTTCTACCCAGAAAACAGAAAAATATCCAGTAATTGCACAACAATAATACCATTGGAGAGATGCCGATCAAATACATGATGGTTCACATTTCAGGCTGTTAATTGCTTTTCTTAATCATTGTGACCAGAGACCTGACAAAGCAACTTAAGGGTAGCAAACTGTACTTGTTTGGATTTTATTGCTGTGAACAGACATCATGACCAAGGCAACTCTTATAAAGGAAAACATTTAATTGGGGCTGGTTTACAGTTTCAGAGGTTCAGTCCATTATCATCATGGTGGGAAGCGTGGCTCAATGTGGGCAGATCTGTTAGAGAAGGAGTTGAGAGTTCTAGTGGATCCTAAGACAGCTGTGTGCCCTACTGGGCAAAGCTTGAACAAAGTAGAAAAACCTCAAAGCCCATCCCCACAGTGACACACTTCCTCCAACAAGGCCAACACCCCCTCCCCATGGGCCAAGCATTCAAACACAGGAGACTATGGCAGCCATGCCTATTCAAACCACCTTACGAGGTGTATTTTGATGGAGGGCGTTCAAGAGGGGAAGGCATGGCAGGAGGGCGGGCGTCTCAGTCTGTGTTGTGGCCCTGTGAAGCAGCAGCTTGTTTACGTTGTGTCAGTTCAGAACCAGACGCCAGTATGGCCTTTAAAGACCTTTGGCTCTGTAGTCCTCAGAACAACACCACAGGCCAGGAAACAAGAACCTGCGGAGACGTGTCTACATTCGAGCCAATGTAGACGACTGGTATCAAAGCATCCAGGGAAGATGACAGATTTAGAACCTGCCTCTGTCTGATGTGATGAGTAAGAAGAGTCAGGATAACAAGGAGAGGAGGAGAGGAAACCACTGGAAGTCACAAAGGAGTTTAGCTGTGCAGAGAATAGCCTCTGAAAAGAAACAGGGCTCCACCCACACAGTTCCTGGGGGTCAGGGAAGACAGAACCCCTCGTGAAAGGCAATCCAGGCAGCACTAGAGACAAGAGGACAGTTGGTGGGAGTCAGTCCTCTCTACTTCTAGAATGTGGTTTCTGAACTCTGAATTCAGCTCTTTAGACGGGACAGCAAGTGCCTTTACTGCTGAGCCATCTCACCAGCTCCCCTGTCTGATTGTTTTGAGGCAGGGTCTGTAGCTGAACCTGAAGCCCATTGATAAGTTTAGTGGTCACCCAGGGAACTCCAGGGATCATCCTGTCTCCGCTTTCCCAGGTGAATTTTTTTTTTTAACATGGGTGCTGCTGGGCATTGAACTCAGTTCACCATGCACTTTATCAACTGAGTCATCCCTGCAGGTTATACTTTTATATTCTTTCTTTCTTTCTTTCTTTCTTTCTTTCTTTCTTTCTTTCTTTCTTTGAAGCTTTTATGGATTTATTTATTTAGGGTTTTTTTTGAGACGGGTTTTCTCTGTAGTTCTGGCTGTCCTAGAATTTGCTGTGTAGACCAGGCTGGCCTTGAACTCTGCCTCCCAAGTGCTAAAATTAAAGCCATGCACCACCATCACCCTGCAGCTTTAATTTTTTTTTAAATTCCTTTATATTTACATGTTTTGGTTATTAAATTTCTCATTATTGGTAATATTCTTTTGCTCTTAATTCTTTCTTTTCACAATTCTTCCCCATCCCCTACTCTCCCTACTTTTTTTCTTTTTGAGACAGGATCTCACCATGTTATATAGCCCTGACTGGCATGGAACTTTCTATGTAGGTTGGCCTGCCTCTGCCTTGAGTGCTGGGATAGAGGCTGTGTCACCAAACCTGGCCTTTGCTCCTCCTGTTTAGTTTTCCCCCTTCTACTCCTTTCCTTAATCTCATTCATTTGCTATTTCTATATTTACTCAAAATACTTTTAAATTGATAGTGAACTCTACAATGTTGGCTGTGTCCTGTTCCGTAGTCCTTGTGGTGTGTCGGTGGATTTTTAAGTGTGTTTCTGCCTCTTACTCTGGTTGTTATTGGTGCTGTTACTAGGGCTGATTTTTCCCTATTGTAAGTGGTACTGGGCATTGAACCCTCAAGAATATAAAGTAGGACGTATCTAGACCAACGGATGCTCAGACTGGTACACAGAACATAAGAAGTGGCAGGAAGTAAGGCAGCATGGCTGCCGAGAGAGCGTAACTACCAGGCAAGAACATATGCAGACAAAGAACCACAGGTAACCAAGGAGCTGAGAGACTGCTTCCCTGGGGATAGCGCACGGCTTGGTTGGTTATCCAGTACCAAATGGGCAGCCCTGAAAACATACACATAGACAAACATACAGACTGAGCAGGTTGTACTTACATAGTGAGGAACATACACACACACACACACACACACACACACACACACACACACACACCCGCCACCAACAACAACAAAGAAAAAGAGGCCATGCTTTGAGAAAGAACAAGGTGGAAGGTATACATGGAAGGGGTTGGAGGGAGGAAAGGTAAAGGGGAAATGATGTAATTATAATCGCAAATTAAAAGAAAAAATATTTAAAAGAGCAACAGCCTTAGAGTCAGCCATTAAGCAGCGTGCGTCCACACTTGACTTCTGCTTTGGACCTTCCCTGACTCCCTTCAAAGACGGACTGTGACTTGAAAGTATAAGTCAAATGAACCCTTCTCAAGTTGCTTTCGGTCCTCTTTATCATAGCAACGGAAGAGAAAACAGGACACACATGACTGCATCTTCCATGAAAGAAGGGACATGATTAAGAAACCAAACCTGCTGGGTGTGGTGGTGCAGGCCTTTAATTTGGAGGCAGAGACAGGTGAATCTCTGTGAGTTTGAGGACAGTCTGGTCTATAAAGGGCATCCAGGACAGCTAGGGCTACACAGAGAAACCCTGTCTCAAACAAAAACAAAAACCAAACAAAACTAAAGCACAAAAATCTGTTCATGAAATTATAGAAGAAAACTTTGCAAATCTAAAGAAGGAAATGCACATACAGGGATGAGGATCATCTAAAACCCTAAGTAGACATGGCCAGAGAAGAAGCTAGCCACAGCACACAAAACAGAAACGAGAAACAGCGCTAAAAGATGCCGTTCGAAAACACCGACACACAGAGGCAAACCCACCAAGATGTCGTCAGGGCTCCTTAACACAGACTGTTAGAGCCAGGAGACCACAGGTGAGCCTTTGTATCTTCTTGCATCCTCTTGTGTGTCTTGTTTTCTTTTCAGGGATTGATTCACTTTGGTCAGTGGTTTGAAGATATTGTCCACTCTGGGGAACACCTCGATCAGGAAACAGCCTTGACGAGAAAGTAATGCCCAAAGTCCCTACCCTGGCAACCTACTTCCTCCAGCTTGGCCCTACCTCCTAGTGTCCACAGCCTTCTACAAACACCACCACCAATGGCTGGGAACCAAGTGTTTTGAACACAAGAGTTTGTTGGGGAGAGTCACACAAAAGCATAACATTCAGGTCATGGTTCCTATATGCACACAGCCATGTCATAACGCAAAGTGTGCTGAGTTTGACTCCAAAGGTCTACAGTGTCTCAGATTCGAGTCAGTCTCCTTCCCTCCTGCCTTGTTCACAGTGCAGTAGCCAACCTTATTTGCTCAGGAGATTGTACTGTGAGCATCAGTCAAACCTGGGCTCTGTGAGCTCATATCACATGCCAAGGACAAAGCAAACTGACCAATGTCCAAGACTGGAACTAAAGGTCCATAGTTATCACACTGCAGATTTTGGATACTTCTTGCTGTTCCGTAGTGTGTCTGTACCCTACTTGAGCTGACTGACCTCTAGCTTATGGTTAATGATGTTGGTTAATCCCTGAGTGTCTTAGTCAGGGTTTCTATTCCTGCATAAACATCATGACCAAGAAGCAAGTTGGGGAGGAAAGGGTTTATTCAGCTTATATTTCCACATTGCTGTTCAACACCAGAGGAAGTCAGGACTGGAACTCAAGCAGGTCAGGAAGCAGGAGCTGATACAGAGGCCATGAAGGGATGTTTCTTACTGGTTTGCTTCCCCTGGCTTCAGTTTACAGCTTCATGAAGAGCCCAGTCAAGGACTCTAAGCTGGGAATTCAACTCAGGTGAACAGTACCAGTCCTTGACTGCTTTCTGGAAGCTTGATGCGAGTTCCCCTGACCCTGTAAGTCTTGCGACTTAGGACTTCAAAACCAGGACAACAAGGATGATGAAGCCAAGTTTCATGGCCATGGAAGAATGCAGCCTGCCTCTCTTTCACCACAGCTGAAGTGGTCTCTGTGTGCCTGGGCAGCTGAGCCTGGAGAAACACTTCCCTAAGAGAACTTATCGAGCAAGAGAACTTTGAGACACTTTGTTCAGGAACTCTCCTTTGAGAGAAATGTTTTTCAAGAGGATTTTCAGATTTATTCCTTCAAGTGGGATCTCGCCCGTGTGGTGTCATCTCTACTGTCCCAGTACGAAGTTTCGGGTCCGTCCTTAGCTGCGACAGCCTCTTTGAACAGCTGTAGCTTCGCCTGCACCAGCCTTGGCCCCTCTGTCTGAAGCTTTAACGGTGTTCACATTCCTTTCCTGGAAAAACTGTGTTTTCCGGATCGTTCCCTCTTTCTGCTCTCTCTTTTGAGAGCTAACTGAAGACAGTTAGCATCATCTGTGCCACAGCCTGGACACTAGCCACCGTGAAGCTTCCTCCAGCAAGCAAATTAGTCCTCTTCAATTCAGCCTTACTCAGAGTTTTTAGGACACGGGCAGAATACGCACACATTGTCAGAATGTCACTAACAGTGCCGGCTGCTCCAGTTCCCTTTAGTCTTCGTGCCTCTCTGCAACCCCACAAGCCTGGCATCACTATACATCTCCATCAGCACTGCGGCCTCACTCTGTAGACCAGGCTGGCCTCGAACTCAGAAATCTGCCTGCCTCTGCCTCCCAAGTGCTGGGATTAAAGGCGTGCGCCACCACTGCCCGGTCAACTTTCCCATTCTTCCCATGGATTCAAAGAGCTGCTACTGACATGGGTAGGTTTCTCACAAGAACCCCGCTTCTTGGCACCAATATTTTGTGTGAGGTACATTTCTCATCTCCGCAACCAAATGCTTAATAAGCAATTGATTGAAGGGACTGCACAGTGGGTAAGAAAGCAAGAGGACCTCTGTCTGAATCTCTGGCACCAACATAGAAGTGGGAACATGCCTGTGTGCCTGTAACTGCATCATTGTGGGGTGGAGGAAGACAGGCTTATCTCAGGAGCTCACTGGCCAGCCAACATTGCGCAAACAGTAAGGTTTGGGTTCAATGGGAGACCCTCTGTACTGGCTAGTTCTATGTCAACTCGACACAGGCTAGAGTTATCAAAGATGATGGACTCTCAGTTGAGAATATGACTCCATAAGATGGGGCTGTAGGCAAACATGTAGGGGATTTTCTTAATTAGTGATTGATAGGGATGGCCCAGCCTATTGTGGGTGGTGCCATCCTTGGGCTGCTGGTCCTGGGTTCTATAAGAAAGCAGGCTGAGAAAGCCATGAGAAGCAAGTTTCTTCACCATCGTGGTAGTCCTTACTAGGACACCTAAAAAAAAATAAGGTGGAGAACAGTAAAGGAAGACATCTGTTGGGGGATGATTTTGTGCACTGTGTATTCAGATGTCTATGATCTGATGCCTAGATATCTGGTAACAGTCTAGACATAGCATGGCAAACATCTCTGTTTCAGTGTTACATGAAAATTGTTTTCCATTAACTCCTGGTTAATAAGGAGTTGATCAGCCAGTTAGCTGGGCAGAAGAGAATAGGGTGGGACTTCCAGTTCCAGTGACAGGGTCCCAAAGGAAGTGAAGCAGGAGGAGGAGAAAAGAAGGTGTGGAGGGACCAGGAGGAGAGAGAAGTCGCCCTGAGGACACACTTGGACCAGAATGAGCCAGGGCAAGACTCAGATGCAGGTAAAGGACCATGCGGCTGGGAAATAGGCAGCTTTAGAGGGTTAGAATAGCTCAGAACCTGGTCAGCCTAGTGCTTGCAGTCTGTTAATAAAAATACCAGTTCTCTGTGTCATCTATTTGGGAGCTAAAATGGGCTAGAGCAGGTGTAGAAACATCCAGCGGTTGCTTGGGAACAAAGGGGGCATAGAAACCCCCGCAAAGAAATACTATTACAGACACCTGATGTTCTCTGGCTTCTAAACACGTAAGTCTGGGCACACACACACTTTGAGAACTTTGAGAATATGGTCCATCACGGCAGGGTAGTCATGGCGGCAGGACTGTGAGACTGTTTGCTGACACCTCAGTAGATCAGGAGACAAATTGATTCTATATTTCAACCTGAAGGTAACTTCCAACCAAGACTGCTACATGCAGCAACATTGTCTTTTAAATTTGATGAAGAGACTTAGATATTCAAGAAAGCCACTCACTAAAGCAATCCACACCTTCCAAAGCAGTACTGCAAGAGGTACTGAGGAGCACTACACTTGCTAAAAAGGGCAAGGACTGACAAACGGACTGCAGTTTTTAGTGATGGAAACAATGGGATTCATTGTAACGTTTTCACATATAACTGGTCTTTGCGCTCACTCGCTCCCACTGACCTACTGTCTTAGTGTGCCTTCTATTGCTGTGATAAAACACCGTGACCAAAGACAACTTGAGGCAGAAAGGGTTTACTAGACACCACTACCGTGTTATTCACCTCTACTGTTCTTGGATGAAACCCAAAGGAGTCTGCTCATCTGTGTTGGCTGCTTCACTATTCTCCAAGTAGATGAGATGCAGTGCCAACCTAGATGTTGTCAGCAGAAGAATAGATAAAATGTATTTCTTTTTTTTTTTTTTGGTTTTTTTTTTGAGACAATGTTTCTCTGTGTAGCCCTGGCTGTCCTGGAACTCACTTTGTAAACCAGGCTGGCCTCAAACTCAGAAATCCGCCTGCCTCTGCCTCCCAAGTGCTGGGATTAAAGGCGTGCGCCACCACCGCCCGGCTTAAAATGTATTTCTATACCATACAGTTTATTTGGTTGTTTAGTAGACTAAAATCTCATTTGCAGGAAAGTGAGCAGAGCTAGAAACCATCATGTTAAAGCAAAATAAGAAAACCAAATACTGTATATTTTCTGTTATGAGGAAACGTGTCACACACACACACACACACACACAGAGTAAGAGAGGAGGGACTCTGTTGAGTATACTTGCTGATCTTGCAAAGGTTCTGTCTTCAGCACACATACAAGGAAGCTCACAACTGTCTTGTAACTCTGGTTCTCATTGATTTAATGCCCTCTTCTGGCTTCCAAGAGCACTGCATGATAGGATGCTTCTGTCTACTATCTATCTATCTATCTATCTATCTATCTATCTATCTATCTATCTATCTATCCTGGAAACACTCATAAAATAAAAATAAACAAAACCTTTTAAATGATAATTTAGAAATATATCAACTACCTTTGGAATTAAGGATAGTTTATTTTGAGCTGTTAATATCTTGGCATCACTAAATGTCACACACACACCACATATAGATATATGAGAAGGGACTGTGTGGGTAGAAAAAGATGTTTCAAAGGAGAAGGACAGGGAGGAGAACAAGAGAGTAATGCAGGACCCAAAAGGGCAAAATATTGCATTTTTAATGCAAAGATCTAGATTCAATAATTATCAACATGTATACATATATACATGCATATGCATATGACATGAAGGCAGAAGGGCAACTATTTGCAGGAGAAGTATGACCATCATTGAGTGTAGAGGATAGGCACAGTAGGTGTGGCATGAATTTTTTGTCAACTTGAGGATGCTCGAGTTATCTGAGCAAAGGGAACCTCAGTTGAGAAAAAGTCCCCTCAGATCAGCTGTAATCAAATCTCTGCAACCACATGGTGGCTCTCAACCATCTGTAATGAGAGCTGATGCCCTCTTCTGGGATGTCTGAAGACAGTTACAGTGTACTTGCATATAATAATAAATAAATCTTTAAAAAATGGTAAAGGACACTTATAAAAAAGATTGTATTATTCTTATATTTTTAGGAGATATAGATTACTGGTTGTTGAGGAAGGCAAAGGGGCTGAATATTAATAGATAAGGGCTGTCTTTGGAGTTGATGGAGTAGTGTGTAGTGGTGGGCTGGAGAGATGGCTCAGCCTTTAAGAGAATGGACTGCTCTTGCAGAGAACCTGTTTGGTTCTCAGCACCCATGTGAAGTGATCTGCAGCTCCTGCTCCAGTGAATCTGCTGGCATCTGGGGTACTGCATTCCCAGGTGTGATGCATCTCTGGCTATCTACTGTCTGTCTGTCTATCTATCTAAATATCTATCTATTTCATCTGTCTAATCTGTATATCTAACTTATATATCTATATGTCCACACAGGAAACTACTCATAAAATAAAGATAAATAAAACCTTAAAAAACAATAATTTACAGTATGTATTTCTTTTAGAAAAAAACTACCTTAGGCACTGGCATCACTAACTGCTATACACTTTTCAGAAGACAATTTTTAAATGGTGCGGGCACAAAACGTAGTTGCGAGTTACTACCGATGTCCAGGGGACCCAGAAGACAAAACTGGCCATAATTGAAGGTGTGACTGGCTTCCTCACCACTTACAGACTATTCTGACACTGGGAGGAGACTTCAGAAGAACTCCCACCCCTTTGAGAAGCATGGTTTCTCACTTTCCAAACCAGAAGTGATAATCATTCCTATATAAACCGGCCATTATTCCCAGTGCTTGGGATTGCTTACTGGCTTCCCGCAGAGGTTGAGGGCAGGCACCGGACAGCCGGTGGGACAGGGTGCAGTGAATTCGTAGGATCCCTGAGCACTCAGAAGGTTTTTGCCCACTCTAAGGAGCATGGTCCACAGCTGGCAACCTTTCTCATACGGCCACGACTGCATCCTCGGGGCGCTGGTTCAAGCTGTGACTGCTCACTGCAGATGCTCTTCTGTCCTAAGATCTGATAGCTGAGACTCGCTCTGCTGCTTGGTTGCAGGCTCTCAGTGGCTGTCACAGCAGAGAGCGAGGCTGTGGTGTTGCTCAGGCATGCTGAGCAAGAATGTGTCAGCTCTTGGCCTTAGGCGGAGCTGATCGCCTCCAAGTCTTAGCTCAGCTCCGTTGATTAGCTCCCTGGCCCTTAGCCAGAGCACATTTTTGACTGCATTGAAAAATGCAAACCTTTCTCTTAGCAGTGAAATATTCAAATTCATGTAAGCATCAGCTCAGGCACTAACTAGCTGGAACCAGCATTGGAGGTGTGGCTGCCAGGGACTCCTGGGAGCTCAGTCTTTTGATGTGTGAGACCTGACCTGTTACTGTTACACTGTGTAGGACTGCTGGTGATCAGAGGAAAGGCAGAGGCAGGAGGAGCTCCACAAGTTTGAGATTAGTCTGGTCTATATAGCAAAGTGCAGGGATACAAGCAAGACTCTGCCTTAAAAATGAATTAAGATAAATGAGGCCGAGCGTGGTTGTGCAGCCTTTAATCCCAGCACTCGGGAGGCAGAGGCAGATCTCTTAAGTCCGAGGCCAGCCTGGTCTACAAATGGAGTTCCAGGACAGTCAACGCTACACAGAGAAACCCTGTGTCAACAAAACAAAACAAAACAACAACAACCACGACAAAGATAAATGAAAAGAGGTCATGTTTCCTAAAAGGGCTTTTAAAATCTAATTTTTCTCATATATTTTTTTTTTAATTTTCTTTTCAAGTGAAAGTTTCTGATTAGGAAGGATCGCATGTGACTGTGTGGGTACATACAGCTGGAACAGACCTGTCAGTCCGGGAAGAAATAAAAGTCATCCAGACCCATTGCTAATGGGTCACTGTTCCCACCTCCCTCCCCTCTGTCCCTCCACCAAGAGGGCCTGGTACTCTGACCTTCACCTTCACCCCGTGTTGGCTACTGAAATTGCAGGGAGCCACCCCAGTGAGGGACGGAGTATACTCAAAGAACTGTGGCAACTGGTTCCAATTAACCTTGATCTAGTAATTTCCTGGTACATTTCTGGCTCGCCAAAGAGTCCACCAAAAGGAAGACCAAATCCGCATCTGAGTCTTGCCAACCATATCACCTGGATCAGTACCCTTTGGCTTAGCTCAGCTAGGAAGGGTGGGACCTAGTAAAACCTTACAGGTCAGACTTAGCCTCAGGCTTCTGATCTGCTGTCTCCAGTGGGCTGTGCGCACTTCACTGAATCAGCCAAGGCTTCAGTATTTGCTGAGTGCCAGCAGCAGTCCAGGCCTTGGGGCCAGTCCTCGTCCTCAACGAACTGATACTCTCTGGTTTAGCAAACCATCACAAAAACCACTGAATGTTAAGGTCACTACACAACAAAAAGAAGTCTCCTGAACCAGCCAGCCGGGTGGAAGGGGTGAATGGGGGGGCTCCTGTGGAAGGGTGAATTTTTCAGCAAAGTTTGAAGGATGGATAGGAAGGATGGCTTCGAGCAAAGAGGCTGGAAGGTGTGGGCAGGCAAGTATTATTTGGGTGTAAAACCTGGACAAGGCACGGAGGTGACAGCAGAGATCAAGAGGGGAACTATGGGAGAGAGCTGTGGGAGCCATGCTGTTACCCTCAAAAATACCTCCACACTTAGAGGTAGGAAGTACTCATTTAAACACAAAAGTGTAGGGGGCTGGAGAGGTGGCTCAGCAGTAAAGAGCCCTGACTGCTCTTCCAGAGGTCCTGAGTTCAATTCCCAGCAACCACATGGTGGCTCACAACCGTCTGTACTGGGATACATGTGGTTGCTGGGATTTGAACTCAGGACCTTTGGAAGAGCAGTCAGTGCTCTTAACCGCTGAGCCATCTCTCAAGCCCAGGAAGATTCTATAGGAACCAACAAGATCAATAATGAGGTTGGAATCAAGGCAGTAGGGGATACGGTAGAAAGAACAGAATGAGGAGATGCAGGGTAGGTGGGCAGACATGATAACAGTGTCTGGGTGGGGTGCGGAGCATGTGGTGAGGAAGAGACACGAAAGGGGTGGGGGCTGTCCGGTGCTTTGTCTATTGAGCAGGGAATAAAGATAGCAGGTCAAGTTTGGAGAGATGCTTTTGTGTGTCTCATGCCATTACCCTCCCCCACCCCCGAAGGTGAAGATAGGTTCCTAGCGTTTGTAGCTTCTAGCCATAGGATTGCAGCACAGGCCGTATTTGGGAATTCTGTGAGCAGGCTGCTTGGACCATATGAATGCTGGGGTTATGTGGAGAGGATGCTGTGGGGCTGATGTGGATGCACACAGGTTTTGCGGCACCGCCATGTTTTCTGCTGCAGAGAGCTAGTCATCTTTTTGTTCTGTTTTTCCTGGCATGCTTTTGGACTGCAGTTGAGGCAGCCGCCCACTGTGGATTATCTCTCTGTTGGCCAAGTTGCCTACTCTGGACCAGGCTTTGTACCACTCAGATCATAAATCCAGGCTGATACAACAGCAATCCATCCAGAGAGGGAAGACAGAATCCAGGTTGGGCGTGGGCAGGAGCAGAGGTTACAGTTGGTGACAGGAGCCTCTTCTCAAGTTTTCAGTATATTCAACCTGTTGTGCTAATGACTCTTCAAATGACACTAGTTTTATTGTTTGTTTGATCTGTGAGCAGCTGATAGGACACCAGTCACCATAGGCCAGGTTCAATGTGGTGATGTTAGCCAAAATGGGCTGGTATTTCCCCCTAAAATCCCCTCGTTAATGTAGCCATGAATGGCTGTGGTCAGGAGAAACCCATCCTGGGAAGCAGAGCTTAAAGCCTGTTCAGGGATTCCTGTTCATTGACTTGGTATGGAGGGAAATCTTATGACTTTCATAAAGATCATATGGAATTTTGTGTAGCAGACAGCTCGGGTGTTCAGTTAATGTCCTGAAAGAAAAAGATAAGAAAGGTGACAAGGAAGGTTCCAGAAGAGATGTGCGTACCCCAAGGGGTGTGGGCACAAGAGTTGTCTTTTTGCCAGAGAACAACTAGGTTTTTAAAAGAGGCAACTCTCTCCGGAGGTCAGCCTGTGTCAGGGCTTGGAAAGTAGCCATCATGACAAGGACGGAGAGGTCAGACCCAGGGCTTCTAAGTTAATGTGAATACTGAATTTCTCTCAGCATAGAGAAAGCCCTGAGACTTGATTAGCCAGTCAGTCAACCACTGGAGGCATGTTGTGTATTTTGGAAAAGGCATCCAGTCTTCATTCCTGGATTCTAAAGTTGGCTTGTAGGTTGTTTCTCTCCCTCTCTCTCTCTCTCTCTCTCTCTCTCTTTCTTTTTTGTTTTTAATATCTGATACCTTATAACAACTCAGATTAAGAAACTCAAAGATGGCACGCCAGTGGTATATCACCACCAGGATCCATTGGTTGGTCCTCCTAGGATGGTGGGGTGGCTTACTGAAAACCAAGTTTAGTTTCAGTTCAAAGGCAATACAGTGGGATTGGGTACTGCCATCCAGAACACAAGGATAGGTGGCACTGGGTGCTCAGTTGGCAGGAGACAGAGGTCTGGGGGTCCAGGGTGATCTTTCTCACCAGCGTGCTCAAAGATTCTCTTGCACCAGGATAACTAGGATAATTTGCTCAGTATGGGTCGCCTAGTGATACTAGAGAGCAGGCGCTGGCAGGGCGCGGGCAGCTCATGTTGTGACAGAGCATGTCAGAGGAGATCTCACCTGCTACAGAGGGACCGGCGTGGGTCAAGCCCTCAGGCTAAAGAGCTGTCTGACAATGAGGAAATCTAGAGCGGATGTTAAAGCAAGACAGCGGGTGTCCATTTCAGCTGAGGGCCTGCTTCAACAGTGATTGGGACTGTTGTTTGTCCTAGTGACGTTCTTATACAATGATTTTATTTATTTACTTATTTATTTATTTATTTATTTATTTTTCCAGATGATGAGTCTACAGCTTTGAAGGCTCAGTGGCAGAATGGACTTCGTGTGGGACATTAATTGCTCAAGATGATGTGAGGGGTGGCCCCAGGGAGAGCCTTATAACGTTTCTGTTGCCCTCTGATTTCAGCGAAAGCTGTGGTCTGTGCTTCTGTCTGCATCTGGATTCAGGCTAGTGGCACTCTTGCTCCAGTGCATGGAGTCTGTTTGACTAATGTGGTTCACCACAGCCCAGAAGTCACGGAAATTACCTAGGAATGGCCAACAGCTGAGGACAGAGAACAGCTAAATCCTAGCCTTACGTGTCACAACCAGGTGACAAACATCCCGGTGTATTTTGGTGGGCAGTTCTAGGAGTCGCTCTCAGGGGATCCTGGTGGACCTGGGCACTGACAGCAGAGACTTTGAAAATGGGCCCGGACAAGGGACCCTTCTCCACCAGGCCTCCCTCCCATGTTTCAAGTCTCTGCCTCGGGCTCTGCTTTTAGGAGAATTAAGACAAAAAGCCAGGAGGAAAAGGCCAGGGTTCACCCTGATACTGATGTGCTGGAGAGATACCCAGTGGTAGCAGGCAGGAGATGTTAGCCCCATGAATTTTGGAGCTGTGGATTTCTGTATTAACCTGTGATGGCAGTAGCCATGCATCGAGATAAGCCAAACGTATCCAAAAGGAGCCACGGAAGAAAAGCCCTTCTAAGACAGTTGCTTAACCAGAGGCCATTTTATCACTCCAAGTAGAGGTAACAACAACGCCTAAGGCACTTGGGTGTGTGTGTGTGTGTGTGTGTGTGTGTGTGTGCGTGCGTGCGTGTGTGTGCGTGCGTGTGTGTGCGTGCGTGTGTGTGTGTGTGCGCGCGTGTGTGTGTGCATGCATGCGTGTGTGTGCGTGTGCGTGCGTGTGTGTGCATGCGTGCGTGTGTGTGCGCGTGTGTGCGCGCGCGTGTGTGTGTGTGTGTGTGTGCGTGTGTGTGTGTGCGTGTGTGTGTGCGTGCGTGTGTGCGCGTGCGTGCGTGTGCGTGCGTCCGTGTGTGTGTGTGTGTGTGTGTGTGTGTGTGTGTGTGTGTGTTGGTGGCAGGGAGGGAGGATAGGTGTTTCTACTAGTATCTAGTGAGGCGGGTCCAGGTCAGACCCCACAAGGAAGAACTCTCTAGCCCCAGAGTCAGTGTCGTAGTACATCTCCAAGGGGAGCAGTAACTAATACCCCTTGTGTACCCAGTCTTCTGAGCTCCTCACCCCCAAACAGGCTTGTCTGAAACCATTGTGGTACACAGTTGACAATATCGCCTTCAAGATAAGAGGTATGCTGTAATAAAAGGCATTATGGGTAACACAATCAAAGTGTACTTTCTATCAGACAACACATTTCATAGTTGGGATTAGGGACCTGTACAATTTATGCCCAGATGCTTTGAAGCTACCCAGCTAAAGCTCCATTCTGCAAAGACCACTGTCTGGTCTCAACAGGTCTTAGATCTGCCAAGTATAATGGGTAGTAAAGTTGAAAGGCAGGCAAAGTGAGAGGGGAGAAGGAGGTCCGACTGGTTCTACCTTGTTCTACCCATCTCCGTGTTTCTAGAGAGCTGGCCCAGAGTCAGAAGGCTCTGGAATTGGCCTAGCTGCTCTTCAGTCTTGGGGTCTCAGACCTCGGTGTCTAGCTAGGGAGGTGGGGAGAGAAAGCTGACGGAAGGGGCTGTGACTGCCTGCTTCCTAGGAGCTATTTAGTCTGGTCTATACATTTCATTTCTCCTTTGCAACATGAAAAACACAGGACCTTAGCATTCCTGCCTGGGTACGAGTCTGTTCAACAGGTCAGTTGGCACAGGGGTCTGGGTGAAGGTAGAAAGATGGGGGCTCTCCTCAAGGAGATCTCCTCTACCTGGAAAGAAGAAATGACTGTGGACCCATTGACCAGCTTGCAGACAAGACCGAGTGTGGTGACCAGGGCACTTTTTATGTTGGAAATCAAAATAAATAAACATTTTGTATCAGTTTGCATCTCTATGTTGCTGTGACAAAGACCACAACCAACAGCAACTGAGGGAGAAGGTGTTTGCTAAGTTTATACTCCTGGTTACAGTCCACCAAGGGAAGGCAGCGCAGAAACCCACAGGCAAGAATTGAAGCAGAGACCGTGGAGGACCTTGGAGGACCGTGCTTTCCCATTCACTGCCCACAGTTTGCTCAGCTTGCCTTATTCTAAAGTACAACTCAGAACCACATGTGGAGGGATGTCACTGCCCATGGTGGCCTGGGGTTGAGGTCCTCCTACATCAATTATTAATTAAGAAAATGTTCCATGGGCTTCCTGGGCAAACTGATGGAGTCATTTTCTCATTTGATGTTCCCTCTTCTATATGAGCCTTGCTGTGTCAAGTTAACAAAGATCTAACTAGCATACCTTCTATTTTAAAGTGTGTCTTGACCAAGCCTGCTCAGTCAGTCAACAGGTTCTCCAGTGCAGGAGTGAGGATTAAAAAGAAAAAAGACAATTAGACAACATTGTAGCGTGACCCCAGCCAGTTCTGAGGCTGAGGCAGGTTTATTTTTTCCCAATCACTTTAAGACCATTTTAATCACAAGCAAGTATTAAGGGCAAGCCGTACAACGAGGAACAGGCAAGGCAATAAGCAATGTCCCGTGACAGTTGTTTCTAAGGGCTTGTCAGAATGACCAAAATACCTGAGCCCACTTCCTGGTCCAAACCCAAATTCCGATTCTTGCCTGAAGCCTATTTCTTTTGTTCCACCCCATGATTAAAATTCCTGCCTGAACCTACTTCCCTATTATAGCCTAAAATTAGATTCTTGCCTAAACTTACTTCCTTGACAATGCCAGATTCCTACCTGAAGCCCATTTCCTTGTCCTTGTCCAATGTCAGATTCCTGCCATGAGGTCCCCCCTAAAGGCTCTCCACAGTGTCTGTTTTTTGTTGTAAATTGACATTCTGCCTTAAAGAAATTGTTTCTTTTTTCCTAAGCCCAGATGACACAGGGCCCTCCCATGGCACAGCTCTGCTGCAATGTCACTTGTGCCCAGCAGAGGGCGACTACGCTCTTCCCAGCTCCTGCATAGCAGGGACTTGGCTGGTTTCTGTGCAGACTTGGAGGTTTTATTTTAATAAGGGATCTTTGCAAACTCTCTGCCACATGCAGATCTCCATGCCCTTTGGGCTTAAGCTCATCGTGGTGAAGTAATGTTGCTTACTCTGTCCTCCAGACTTTGAGGCTTATTTATTTAAAAAATACTGCTTACACCCACCTGTCTGATCCGATGGGTCATGGCGACCTGTGTTCTGAGACCCAGTGGGAATCTAGGCTGAGGAAGATGGGAAGAGTGTGCTTTGGGGTTGCCTGGAAAAGGACCTTCCATCCAATCCCACGATACCTCTGTCCAACCGGGGCCTACCTAGATGGTTCACTGCCTAACCCCAGTGTCAAGGTACCCTTGACTGTGAAGCAGAGTGCTATTGCCTGCTTACAGGGAGTTTATGAGGATCAAAGGATCCCTGTGTGTGACCGCTGAGGACATGGTCCAGTCTCTGGAGGCCCTCAGTGAAAGCTCAGGTCCTCACGGTTCCTCTTCTATACTGGCAACCATTCTGCGGAACATGGAGCCTGTTTAAGTGGCTCATGATTCACTGATGAGACCTGTGTGACTCAAGATAACCAAAGAGTTCTGGCCTGGCAAGTGCGATCTGGCCCCTGGAATACACAGACGCCTGGAGGACAGCTCCAGGGCCCCTGGAGCCGAAGGAACAGCAGCCACGTCTCCCGAGGGCATTGCTAGAAATGGACGTCCGAGGCTGTTCTTCAGGTGTCCTCAGACTCAGGGAAGGAAGCAGTCTGCGCTTCTCTTTTCCTCCCCATGATTCTGGCCTTCTCTGGTCTGAGCTGCCCTTTAGAGTCATCTGGAAGAGGCCTTTAGTCAAGAGCACTGTCATGATTTGAATATGCCTGGCCCAGGTAGTGGCACTATTAGGAGGTACGGTGTGGCTTTGCTGGAGTGGGTGTGGCCTTGTTGGAGTAGGTGTGTCAGTGTGAGTGTGGGCTTTAAGACTCATCCTAGCTGCCTGGAAGCAGTATTCTGCTAGCAGCCTTCAGATGAAGATGTGGAAACTTCAGCTCCTCCTACCCCTATGTCTGCCTAAACTCTGCCATGCTCCTGCCTCGATAATAATGGACTAGACTTCTGAACCTGTAAGCCAGCCCTAATGTCCTTATAAATGAGTCGCCTTGGTCATGGTGTCTGTTCACAGCAGTAAAACCCTAACTAAGGCACACACGGGAAGGGCTTAATCGCAGTGTCTGGGAACGGAGTCAGATTTCAGTGCCAGGCTGTATGCCCGGGCTTCAGACAGATGTGAGCCCTGGATGTGCCCCCAGCCTTAGGCGCCTGCCTTTATTAAGATTCCCAAGTGCTGTTAGTGTGTAGCAAGAGGGAGGAACCTCTGTCTTAAACCCAACTGGAGCAGAGCAGGCTTTTCTTGGGGAGCAGGCATCAGACAAGCAGGGATCGTAACTGTAGTAGGGACTGGTTAGTACATATGGGTTTAGGGGATTGGAAGGGTTAAGGGAGGTGCTGGTGCCCACCGAAGGCTCCCAAGAAACTATTACCTAACTGGTGTCTAAGAAACTGAACTAGAAGGCTGGCGAGATGGCTCAGCGGTTAAGAGCACTGACTGCTCTTCCAGAGGTCCTGAGTTCAAATCCCAGCAACCACATGGTGACCCACAACCATCTGTAATGGGATCTGACGGCCTCTTCTGGTGTGTCTGAAGAGAGTGAGTGGCAGTGTGCTCACATATATAAAATAAATAGACAAATATTAAAAAAAGAAAGAAACTGAACTCGGAGACCAGTCGCCTGGGAGACCAGTCACCTGGGTGCAAATCCTGGTGCGATCCTTACTGCTGGTGTGAACACCCGCTAGTCCCTTATCCTCTTAGCTCCTTCACACAGGCTTCTGTAGGAATAGGAATTCAGAATTGCTGGAGTGCACGTTGTAATCTTGAGTTGAGGTAACAGAATGTTCGAAGAGCTTAGTGTAGCAAGAGAACACTGGAGAGGTGGGGGTAGGGAAGTGGGGAGGAGTCAGGGGTGGGGCAGGGTTAAAGCCCCAGAGATCCCTGGACTTAAAGGGCTTGAGAAGCCCCTGAAGGTGCTGGGAGCCACCTAAGAGTATGTGTGGAGAATTTGCATAGCATAGCAATCAGGAGTGTGACCCAGAAGGATCGGGCCAGCAGGGAGTGTGACAGTGTCTGCCAGTTAGAGGGTCACTGAGGGTCTGCTGAAATGGTGAAGTGGAGCTTGGACACACGCTGACTGCTGTGGAGGGGACAGGAGAGGACGGAGAGACCAGTGACCTTACCCTCAGTTGAGGAGCAGCCTGGGTACCCAGTCCCAGCACCAGGCTTTTCCAGTCTGCGCTTTCATTTCCCTGAGGCTGGGTCTGAGGCTTACTGAGATGGACCCTCCTGCCCCACTTCCTGGAAACTCTTCTGGAGTAGTTTGGGCTTGGGGTTGAAGGCTGTGAAGACCCATGAGGGCAGGATTGCTTCTTGCCACTTGAATGTCATTTGAATCTGTGGATTCTCATCTCCAGGTTCTCCTTCCCCACCCGACAGACAGAATCCTGCCATCAGTCACCTGTTCTTCCACAGACAAGACAAGCCTCTCCTAGAAGCTCTCCTGACTGGTGATCCTTCTAGAAATGAACATCAGTGACTTGGGTGGTACTTTAGACTGGCTGTCTTTGTGCCTGTGGTACAAGAGATGTTGGATCCTGGAAGCTGGCAAGGGCCTGCTAGGTCACTGCTCCTCCCTAGATGCCTGGCTCAGTGTTTTTCTGGCAGAAGCTGAGTGAGGCCCCCTGACTGGGTTGGTAGGGAAGCAGAATTCAATTACTAGCCTGGAAGGCCTTGGTGAGTATTAGATTATCAGAACTGTCTGCTGGGCCTTTGCCCTCGGGGCTCTGCAGGAGGAACAGAAGATAAAATCTAGTTGCTATGTCATCCTCCCAGGTCCCAGGGGCTGAGTACAACCCAACAGTTTCAACGATGTAATATGGTTCCTCTCCAAACTGGCGAGAGGTGGAGGCCCTGCTG
Source organism: Tokudaia tokunoshimensis (assembly GCA_036184795.1). Taxonomy (NCBI): domain Eukaryota; kingdom Metazoa; phylum Chordata; class Mammalia; order Rodentia; family Muridae; genus Tokudaia; species Tokudaia tokunoshimensis. The sequence goes on from BTHU01000017.1 coordinate 71,591,908, forward strand.
GGCCAGGTCTTCTCTCAGGTCCTGTCAGTTCCTCCTGGTGCCAGGAGGTGAAGGATATTGCCACAGTTTACATGGAGGCAGGAACTGGAACTGGACTGACAGTCAAGAAAAGCCATAGGGGACCCACGTACTGTGGCCTATGGCCTTGTTGGCCTGCACAGGATATACCAGAGATACTAAGCCGAAAGTCCAGATGAGGAGTTGGGCAAAGAGTAAGAAATGGAACTTTGCACAGTAAAATCCAGGCTTATAACCAAGACTCGGCCACCGCATGCTGCTGAGTAAGAGTTGCTAAGCAACACAGGGACCAGAACCTCTGGACATCTGTCCACCCCTTACCTAGCATAGGTGACAGTGGCAACTGATGCCAACTGACTAGAACTTTAGTTGCCTGTGACACGATGGCGAGTGAACCAGGAGCCTGGCTACAGTAGCTTGGGTCCGGTGCGAGTGTCCCACCCCTTGTTCTCCATGTGAGACAAGGCTGATGGTTCTTCCTGAATGGGGGAGGTAGTACTGGGAGGGGTGGGTCAGAGAGAAGAAGAGGGATGAAGCAGCCAGAGGGAGCAAAATGTCCTGGTTTTCAAAACGAGAAGGATCCAGCTTTTGGCACGTAAGCTTAATGCCACTCAACAGCACTCTGGAATTATTAAACAGATGGCCCATGAGCTTGTTACAGAGAACATGCTCGTTCTGGAATAGTTCATTAAGTCATGGCAAGCCGTACCCAGTGAGTTTTGTTACCAAAGGATCTCCCACCACACACACACACACACACACACACTTTAACATATTTATGGCCAGCCAGGAAAGATTCTTTGGCAAGTCACTGAATGTAGTTTCCCAGGCTGCCTGTTCACACATGTGACAGAGGTGGGCAGGGGAGATCGCCACGGTAACTGTGGCCTTTGGAGCTTGGGTCCAGTCACCAAAGTCAGAGGAAAGCAGTGGACAGTGGACAGGGATGTGAGTGCAGTGGGGGCTCTGTTCATAGGAGATGCATTCCGAGGCAGCCAGGGACCTGTGCCTGCCTCTCTCTCTCTCTCTCTCTCTCTCTCTCTCTCTCTCTCTCTCTCTCTCTCACATGCAGCTAATGAAACCAGGGTCTTGTATGCACTAAGCAACACCCCCAGCCCCATGATAAAGTTTAATTTATAAATTAGGTACAGTAAGAGAGTAACAAGAGTCCTATTGATGAAATGGAGAAGAAACAGCTGTGCACTCTGTAGCAAGAACCACTCATAACCTGACTTATGTGTGCATAGTTCCATTAAATATTTTACACTGAGGTCAGGTATAGGTTGAGGCCTCAAGTTAGCAGTGACTATGGTCATCAGGGGTACTTATAAATTTAGCTGCTTAACGCAGGTATGGTGCCACCAACCAATAATCCCACCACTCTGGAGGCAGATACAGGAGGATTATGAGTTCAAGGTCTACTTGGGCTACATAATAAAACCTTGACTCATTTAAAACCATTTTAAAGTGTTTAAGAGCAAATATAGCACAATGGGGAAGCAATTATTTATTAAATGATGGAAGTAGTATAAGCTTGTGGGAAAATTTGGGAAGATCCTAAAGCTGTAACTAAGAGACACTACAGTTCCTCCTCAGTGGAAACAGGTTGATACAGTGTAGCCAAATCCAACAGCAGTGAGAACAGAGCAGATGACATTTAAAATGGTGAGGACTCCAGAGTTGGTAAATCTAGAAAAGAGCTGTGAGTCAAGATGGCATTGGCAGGTTGGCCGGGCCAGCCTTAGGGCCAGCCGTCCCATTCTGAAGGACGGCACTTGAAGACAGGCTCCCAGGAGTGGCTAAGTTCAGGACATGGAATAGGAAAGCGGCTGGCTAGTGGGAGGGGCTGTCTGGGGATGGGGTGGGGCTGTTGGGGTGGGAGGGGCTGCCTGGGGGTGGAGCTGTTGGGGTGCTTAAGTAGAAGTTGCTCCTTATCCCCCTCCTGGGAATCTCATTTCACATTCCCTATCTGACTCTCAGGCCTATGTATCTGTTGGTGAAGACACAGGCTGAAAGAGCGAGGCTCTCGACTACCATCGAGGCCAAGGAACAGGTTGTAAAACTGCGCGTTGTCTATTTTCAAAGCGGCATACAGCTGAGTCTATTCGCATTGAAAAGAGATGGCAAGAAAATGATTGTTAAGGCTCCTACCGCGGCAGCGTCGTAGGACTGTTTTGATTTCTCCAACTTTTCAACAATCGACTTGCTTTCAAATCCAATAAACGTCTCGTTAAAGTTGATGTCTCCCACGTGTTCGAGGATGCTTACTTTACTGACTGTAGGCGAGGGTGTGGAAGGAAGTAGAGTTTTCTAGGAAGATCTTTGAGATGGGATTGGCTGTGGGGGGTCTTGAGAGTCAGGCAGAACCCTTTAGAGTTGGGCATTCCACTGGTAACTAGTGACCTTTTTTGCTGAACCAAATTCATGGTTGTAATCTAATGGATGCTAACACGATTATTAGGACAGTCAGCTCCCTGGAATTCAGTCCTGGCGCAGGCCATTGTCCACCCTCATTCACAGGAGTGTGACCCTAGCTCTGTCTCTGGGTCACACTCTGTTTCTAGGTCTTTGTTTCTAGGTCATGGCCTTTCCTAGTGCACTGTCTGTCCCCAAACCCTCCGAGCTCCTGCTGGACAGGACTTGTAATCCTCATCAAGTGACTGGAGTGGCAGACAGGTAGGGGATGTCTGCCGTCGAGGCCAGTGGGAATGTGGGCACAGTTATCTCTGCTATCTGCAGATCCGGGGACTGAACAGAACACTAGAAGCGGGCACAGTAGCTTCCTGACGAGATGGTCATAGGGGCTGCCTATGTGGGGCCTCCCATGCCACTCGGTGCTGATCCTTGTGTGACATCAGAAGCACTCTCTTGACTGCCTGGCCTTCAGGATAGCCTGTCTGGGAGCCTGTCTAATTCTTAGTAAGCAGAAGACCCCTTGGAAGTCATTTAACACAGTGCACGGGCTGGTCAGCCGAACTGCCACTCTCAGGGAGCCTCTTGCCCTCTTGCTGCAGTATTCATGGTCTGCCTCTCAGCTAGCCAGTGTGCTGCCCCGCCTGGAGGTGATGTCTTCTGCCAGCACACTCTTCTTTGTCTTCTAGGGTCCAACAGATGCTCCTCCCAGGAGGGCTGTCTTCAGGACACCCGTCCCACCTGTGAGGGCCATCCCTGTGCCGGCTGAGGGGGTTTTTATATCTACTGTCAGAGTGGTGCCACCAGTACCCCTGTCTTAGTGTCTACTCCTGGAGCTGTGGTAAACTTACTCTAACAGAAGCAACTTAAGAGAGAAAGGGTTTGCTTTAGCTCAAGGTTTAAGGTATAGTCCATCAGGGCAGGAAGTCAAGGCAGCAGGGTCATAGCATATCCACATTTGGGAAACAGACAGGTGAGTGTATGCTTGCAAGCACTCAGATTGCATTCATTTTATAGTCCAGGATGCCCTGCCCAGGGAATGGTCCCTCCCACAGTGTAGATGTATCTTCCCACATCAATGAACATAATCGACGTAATTCCCCACAGGCATATCTGTTATGATTATAAAAAGATAAAAGAAAATATGTTTTATGGGGGTGTGATAAGGTGTGGGGGAAGAGGGTGCCCGTGCCAAGGCATCCCTTCCCCCTGAGGGACCAGTCACATGGTGGCATAGCATAGAATAGAGTTTATTTAGGGCATGGGGAGAGGAGTTAAAGAGGGTTAGAGAAGCAGAGAAAGGCAGAGAGAAGGAGAGAGTAGAGAAGTAGAGGCCAGCCATGACCACGGGAGAGAGGAGGGAAGGGAATGGGGAGAGAGGGGGAGCAAGAAAGCAAGAGGCAAGAAAGCAAGAGTAAGAAAGAGAGGGAGGAGGGGCAAGAAACCCCTTTTATAGTGGGTCAGGCCTACCTGGCTATTGCCAGGTAACTGTGGAGTGGCGCTTAGACAAAATCCTAACATTATCCATAGGCCCATCTTTCTGGGGATTCTAGATTCTGTCCACTTAACATTTAACACCATTTGACCCGGTTTGCTGCTCAGGACGCTGGGGAGGTACCACGGCACAGCTGCACTGGGCCCCGGACTCCTGAACTACATTCTTTGAGTTTTCTCCTCTTTTGTACTTCACCAGATACATTTGTCCCTTTCACCAAAACTAAAACATTGATGTTGTGGCACAGCTCAGAAGTATGTGTGAGGGTCTGGCTTCAACCTTTAGCATTAAACCCAAAGCCAACCAACCAAACAAAAAACTGAAATGGGAACCACGGAGCCCCTCAGTATGCCTGATGGTGTCTGTGCAGTAAGAGCCTGACGGACGAACGGCGAGAGGTAAGTTTAATGTTAGAGGCTCCTCACTTTGCAAGGCTCACTGAGAGAGACCCAGAAACACACACACAACACACACCACACACACACACACACGCTTCCATAAAATTTATAAGGGATAATTTTGAGTGATCAGTATGGGTTTTATTGCTGTGAAGATAAACCATGATCACAGCAATACTGATAAAGGCAAACACTGAGTTGGGGCTGGCTTACAGTTTCAGAGGTTCAGTCTGTTGTCATCATGGTGGGAAGCATGGCAGTGTGCAGGCAGACATGGTGCTGGAAGAGACATCTAAGGCCACAGAAGACTGTTTTCCGAAGGCAGCCAGGAGGAGACTGAAATTCCACACTGGGTGGAGCTGGAGCATAGGAGATCACAAAGACTGCCTACATAGTGCTGTACTGCCTCCAGCAGGGCCACACCCACTCCAATAAGGCCACACCTCCTAATAGTGTCACTCCCTATGGCCAAACATTCAAATATATGAATCTATGGGGTCAAACCTATTTGAACCACCACAGTCAGTTAAGTGTGCTGTGTCTTCCCTCTTAAGGCCTCTCTGCTGTGTTCTGTCTCATGACAGATGGCGTTGGAATGACCCTGGGGATGTGTCAGGGGAAAGTTGAACTGGGGCTGTTTATGTGACTTTAGTCAGTAAGCTCACTGCTAGTTATGTTTTCCGTTGCTGTGACAAACTCTTGGCCAAAGTGACTTAAAGAAGGAAGGAAGGTTTAATCACAGCTCGAGAGTCCAGCCCTCAGGCGAGAAAGGCAAGGCAGAGCTTGGAGGGCCGAGTCTGTCGCATCCCACACTAGGGAAGCAGAGGGAGGTGGGTGCTGCTGTCTGCCCATGGGACGGCGCTGCTTGCACTTAGTGCTTGTCTCCTCTTCTGGTCTGCACCTCTCTGAAAACACTCTCACACTAAGCATGTGACATCTACCTGAGATCCTACAGCAAGCTGTTGGGGAAAAAGACTTCATTGCTGCCATTTTCCAATGTGCAGCCTCTGCTGTAGGCTAGGTTTAGTTTAGGTGAGGTCCTAGGGCACTAGACACAGCAGCAGGGGCCAGAAGTTCAATCCTTGCTATCCTGACCCTCTGTGCCTGCTGCCCCCCATACTTCTTGGGGTTTAGCATAACTGGTTCTGTGGCCATATCTACACTCTTCTCTTTGCCCTAGAAGTGATCCTCTGGGCTGGGGACTGGTTGGAAGGCAGCACCAGCCTGGGAGCTGTCCTCATTTGAGTAGTAGGCAACCTCTGGATGTGAGGAGGACTGAAGCTATTCCTCCTTGGGTCTGATGGGCACAGGTCTGGGCTTGGCAGTCCTTGGGGGTAGTGAGAAATAGTTGCAGAACCATCTAGGGAGTTCTAACCATATATGAGGCTGCATTCACTGTAGTTTATGCTAGTATACTGTTGGGGCAGTGGGAAGGACGGGTAGGTGCCTTTTAGAGTGCTTCCCAGCAAATCTGATACTCATCCATTGTCTTGGGAATCCTGGAAAGTCTACAGAGACCTAGATCTGCCCAGAGATTAACGGAGCCACTTACTCTTGAGATGCATGGAGCCAGGACTGGGGGCCAGACCACATCAGGTGAGTCCTTGCTCCCTCCTCACAACTGACTTGACTCTGGGCGAGTCATTTAACCCTGCTTATCTACAAAGTAGAAATGGAAGCCCTTAGCTTCAGTGGCATAATACTCGGAGCGCAGATTGGACACCTGCCACCCAGGGATGCCAGGCCCTGCTGCTGCTTCCTATGCTGACGGTAGACAAGGGTTGAGAGGAAGGAGCAGTCCCCATTAGATTTGTCTGGCTGGGACGCCCTCCCTCTGCTCAGTCAATGAATGGACAGAGAGGCTCCTCGTGAAATCCAGCCTGGTCAGATCTGCTTTCAGTCCTAGCTGGGGAACCACCCTCCTTTGTCTGGATCTGGGAAGACGGTTTGGAGAACTGGAGTGTCTGGAACTGTGCCTGTCTGTCTGTTCTTGGGGCTGCCCCATGGAGATAGCCTTTCCTTTTTAGGATAAACATGTGGGAACCAGGGACCAGAGTAGGCAGCTGGGCATGGTCAGAGAGCTGGGGCTAGGGAGTGGGAAGGTAGCTCTAGGCTCTCTTTCCTACCTCATCCAGCCTTGATTCCTCTAATGTTGGACCTCTCCTGCTTTCAAAAGCTCCTCCAGTTCAGGCCTCCTGGGTTAAGTAAACTCACTTTCACCAACGTGCTGAGGATGGAGAGATTTGTTTTTGACAGGGCAATACCTTATGGAGGATCAGGCTCCTGGAATACAGGGAACTTGGCATCCTCCTGTGGGTGCCTGAGGCTGAGAAAGCACAGGAGAGAGAGAGAGAGAGAGAGAGAGAGAGAGAGAGAGAGAGAGAGAGAGAGAGAGAGTCAGAGACAGACAGAGACAGAGACAGGCAGAAACACAGAAACAGACAGACAAACAGACAGAGACAGAGACAAAGAGAGACAGAGATCTGTGTGTAACTGGCATCTTGTCAGCTATGGGACCTCAAGCAGGCCTATCGTCTTCCCTATTCCGTTCCCTAGGCTACTGCCACCACCCTCCCACTAGCCTTGGAGCTAGGAAGGCTGGACAGCATTTGAACCCAGATCTCTCCTCCCAAATTGCTTCTGAGCCCTGGGCAGCAGCAGTGGGGATTCGGAAGGCCTGCTTCCCACCTCAGGCTTGGCATAGGCTTGGCTCCAAACCATCTCTGTCCCAAACATAGGGTGTGTGCAGTCTTCTGTATAGGTTTTCTGTCCCTTTGTCCTCGAAGCTTGGGAGGAAAGAGTGAAAATGAAGAGGTTTTTTTTTCTTTTCTTTTGTTTTGTTTTGATTTTTAGCAGGGTCTGGCTATGCAGTCCAGGCTAGTCTCAAGGCTGCAACCCTCCAGCTTTCTTCTGCTTGTCAGGGAATTCAGGCCTGTGCTACCACCCCGGGCACAACCGAAGATCTCTCTCCCAGAGCTGGCTGAGCTCAAGAGATAAGCTGCCGTCCCATATTATCCACCATCTCCTGAGATGCTTGTTAATTACCCTCCCCCATCTCTACAGTTCCCAAAGGCATTGGGATGCCTCTGAAGTTGACTCAGCCAGATGAGGTCAGTCCCTGTGTGGACACAGAGTCACAACAGCTATTCCAAGTGTGGCAGGGTCTGGCTGGATCGAGGGAAGCAGGTTTTAGGGTGGTGACTCTCGGTTTCAGATAACCTAGCCCCTGTATCCTCATATGTCCTGCGCTGGACGCCTCCGTCCTTATCCTCAGACTGCTGATGCCGACCGAGGCTGCTGTCCCTCCTTTCCACACCCACATTCAAAAGTAGCAGATTTGATGTATGCATGGCCACATGGAGTTGCTTAAAACAGCGTCAGAGAAAACACGCAGAGGGAGATCCACATTGAGCTATCCCTTCACATTCATTAAGCGAGAGTGTACACTTATAAAATCTATTAGAACCGTATCCAAGGAGGGAGAGGAAGGAGCAGGTGGAGGGTCAAAGAAGAAGAAGAGAATGAGAAGGAACAGAGGATTTGCCTCACAAGCCATGAATTGTTTCTAGGAATAAAATATGGATTTATTCAATATATGTAGACATGCATAAAGTCTATACAAAAATGGGAGATTATAGCTAAATCTAGTAGTGTACACCTGTATATACCCAGAACCCAAGAGCTGAGGCTAGAGAATCACAAGTTGGAGTCCAGCCTTGGCTACATAGCAAAACTTTCTTTCAAAACAGGTGTGGGAGGGGGATGGAAGAATGCTCAATGGTCAAAATAAGTGTGGGGATACCTGTTACTATAACATCCCTTTTAAGCCAGGACTTTCCCTGGTTTGTTTGTTAGGTTGGTTATCTTTATTTATTTTTGTTACATGTAACCCAAGCTAACTTCAGTCTCGCTATAAAGCCAAGATAGACCTCGAGTTCATCGCCTTGCTTTCACCTCCTAGGCATGGGGATCATAGGCTGTACCACCCTACCTGGTTATCCTCTTTATTATAAAGATCATTTCAAGGTCTGCATCATCAAGGACAAAGAAGATGCAATAGTCTCTCTGGAATGTTGGAGAGATGGCTGAGTAGTTAAGGGAACGTGTTGCCCTTGCAGAGGACCTGGGTCTGATTATCAGCCCACGTGGCAGCTAACCACTGTCTGTTATTCCAGTTACAGGGGATCTGGTGCCTTCTCACTTCCAGGAACCAGCATGCATGGAGTGCACATATACACATGCAGGCAAAGCACCCATATACATAAAAGACGTCTACAAAAAATGACAGAAACACAAAAGCAAGTACCTCCAGGAAGGAAAGGAGAGGGAATAGAGGAAGGGAGAGAGAAAGAAAGGGAGGGAGGGTGAGAAAAAGAGAGGGAGGGATGGAGGAAGGAAGAAGGAAGTGAAGGAGGAAGGGAGGAAGGGGAGAGGAAGGAAGGGAGGAAGAGAACATTGGGAGTCTCAACCCTACATGATCAATAGCGTTCCCTTGACCCCTGGGTTTATGACCTGCTGCCTTGGACGCTTGTGTCATCTCTTCTCTGACTTTCTAAGCTGTGAGCATTCTGGCATTGCATCTATAAGTTCCAAGATGGTCCTTGCACAATTCACAGCAAAAATAAAAATGAGATCCTGAGGCCTGGAGAGATGGACCAGTGGTTAAGAGTGCATACTGTTCTTGTAGAATACCCAAGTTTAGTTCCTGGTACCTATGTGGGGTAACACTCACCTATTTGTAACTCCAGCTGCAGGGGATTTGATGCCTTAAGCTTCCATGGGTACCTACATTCATGTACACATACCTACACAGACACTACACATACACAGAATCTAAAAATATGAAAGAAATCTTTAACTACGAAAAAACCTAGATACTTACTGGTTAATGTTTGTCAGTTTGACCCAAACTATAGTTACTTGGGAAGAGGAAACCTCAAATGAAGAACTACCTCCATCACATTGACCTGGCAAGTCTGTGGTGCATCTTCTTCATTAATGATTAATGTGGGCCCTGTCTACTGTGGATAGTGCCACACCTGGGCTGGTGGTCCTGGCTTGTATAAGAAAGCAGGCTGAACAATCCATGAGGAGTAAGTAAGTAAGCCAGTAAGCAGCATCCTTCCATGGGCTCTTCATCAGCTCCTGCCTCCAGGTTTCTGCTCTGACTTCTCTCAGTGATGAACAGTTACCAGGAAGTATAAGCTGAAATAAACCCTTCCTTCCCTAAGTTACTTTTGGTCAATGTTTTATCATAGCAACAGAGAAGCAAATGAGGACAGAATCCTATACAAAAATATGCAAAAGATAAGAACAGATAATTCGCACAAACTGAAAACCAGTACAAAAATAGCTCTCTAGCAAAGGAAAAGAAACTCAACATTACCCATGCTGACAGAGATACTAATTATAAGAGCCAGATGTAGAGGTGACATGGAAGATTGAGGCACAGGGATTTGGAGTTTGAATACTCCATGGATGACTTGAGGAAGTTATGTTACAACTAAAGCTACTTGCTGTTGAGAAGTAACACTGGCTCCCAAGGCACTGTCCCAGTCACAGATATTCCAAACAGCTTGTGTCTGTATTTTGTGGTCACAAGCCTCAGTTAATTCCAACAGCCATTTTCTCCTGCCTCTTACCCAGCAGAAAGTCTGTGATTGGTGGAGGCACAATCCTTCATTTGCATGAAGAGCCATGCATATTGATTGGTGCAAACACCCCCTCCCCCTTACAGTAGAAGGCTTGTGATTGGTGCAGGCACAATTTTTCATTTGCATGAAGAGCTGTGCCTCCTGATTGGTGCAAATACTGACTGCCACCTCACCTCCTGTGGTGGTTAATGTTAATTATCAGTTCTACCAGAGACTAGAATCATCTTGGAGAAGGGCCTCTGGGCATGCCTATAGGGGATTATTTTACATTAATTGAGGTGGGAAGACCCACCTATTATAGGAGGGGAATCCTGGACTGTGAAATAAAGCAACTGAGCTGAGAATGTACTCAACCCTTTCTGAGTCACAACCACAGATGCGGTGAGAACTCTCTCAGGCTGCGGCTGCTGCTGTTTTGACTTCCCTGATACGTGGACTGTAGCCTGGCTTTGGAAACCAGAACAAACCCTCTCTGCCTAAAGTTACGTCAGAGTGTTTTCATCACAGGACACAAAAGTAACCGAGACATCTTCCCTTCTGACTGTATAAACAGGTTGTTGGGCTCCCTTTCTGAATCAGCTACTAGACACCCTCTTGGGCTATCTCCTAGTGTTACACATTAAGTCTAATCAAGAGGCTTCTCTCCAGTGACAGCCTTGCCTCCTGTGGTCATTGTTGGCAGTGTGGGTTGAGCAAACAGGAAGAGGGGCCAGCAGAAGAATCCTGGGTAGGGACAGTGAATCACCAAGCCTTAAGAGTTGAGGGTTTCGATAGCCAAGGGCTTAGGGCGCCCACTGCTGCTGCCCACTGCTGTGGAACTGCAACAGCTGCCAGGTTCTGGGGCTGCTGGGAATTAAGATCCAGACCAATAAGCTTCCAGCCAGGGGAGCCATGTGCCTCCGTCTTGTAAAGCCTGGGGCAATAACTCTTGTGCTCCCGGGGCTTAGCACTGTAAGCTCTGGGTCTGCAAGACTTCCCCCTGCACCGTGGGAATCCATAGAGCAGGGATTGCAGACACCAGAGCAGCCTGTCTCACCGCCTCCTCAGGATTTTATCCGGGTAGACTGACATGCTTCCGTCTACCCGGACGGCTTGGGTGCCACTTGGGGGAACTGCAGGAAATGAAGACAGAGATTATGAGATGGCCACGGGACTTGGTGAGTATAGTCCCGTGGCGAAATAAAAGAAAATAAAAAAAAAAAAGAAAAATAAATAAAAAAATAAAAAATAAAAAAGAAATAAAAGTTCTCATGAAAGATAATCTCAAAGCCTGCGAATGCGACCTTACTTGTAAGATATTCTAAGACTTGTAGGCATGACAAAGTTAAAGGTGACATCGTTCTGGATTCCCCAAGGCTCTGAATCTGATGACAACTGTCCTCATAGAGACAGAAGGAAATAGATTTTCCCCGGGCAGAGTTTGGAGCGATGTGGCCACAAGCCTGAGAACACCTGGAGCTGCTGGAAGCTGGAAGAAGTCAGGAAGGTACAGAGCGATTGAGTAAGACACCTAACATTGACCTCTGACCTCCACACAAACATGCAAACATGCTTACACATACACAGACATATAAAATAAAATAAAACTCACTGCGTCTTGGTTTGACACTTCCTCTTCCAGAACTGTGGGAGAACACACTTCTGCTTTGTAGAACACCACACGTGTGGTAATTTGTTATGGCAGTCCTGAGGACTGAATTCTGTGGCACTCTCCCAGCTGTCCCATTCCTCCTGGGGACCCTCTGGAGTGCTATCCCTCTGTCATAGAAGTCACCTGACAACTCCTACCCCTGGCCTCTCTGGTGCGGACAGAGGTTGGACTCTCAGCTGAGGTGTGTCTCTCCATGAGTGCTGACCCTCAGTCTCTGCCCCCATACCCACCCCAGCCATGAGAAGGGGACAATGTGTCAGCAGCCCAGCATCAGCGGGTGGCTGACATAGAGTGGAGAACAAGCCTAATCCTCTTCTGCTAGGGGAGCATCTGGCCCAGGATACAGGATGCTGTGGCAAGCTGGGTCAGCAGAACTGGCCAGGAGCCAAAGGGGTGAGGGCCACAGGGAGGAGCAGTCAGAGGGCCAGAAAACTCACTGTCATCATTTGAAAGATCATCGTTATCTAATAAGTGTTCAAACCTGGGCTCTATTGAACTTTCTCCTGGTGGTGCAGGATGAAGCACCTCAGGGTTTATGCTCAGGACGTGGTATCTCCCAGTGTCCCTGTATCCCCATCGTACTCCCCAGCACCTTATAAAACCTTTTGACTAAAGTCTACTCATCAGGGTCTCTAAAGGAACAGAGCTAATAGAATATACAGTGCGCATGTGTGCTTGCGCGTGTGTGCGTGTGCGTGCGTGTGTGTGTGCGCGTGCGTGTGCGTGTGTGTGTGTGTGTGTGTGTGTGCGTGCGTGTGTGTGCGTGTGCGTGCGTGTGTGTGCGCGTGTGCGTGCGTGTGTGTGCGTGCGTGTGTGTGTGTGTGTGCTTGCGCGTGTGTGCGTGTGCGTGCGTGCGTGTGTGTGCGTGTGTGTGTGCGTGTGTGTGTGTGTGTGTGCGTGCGTGTGTGTGCGTGTGTGCTTGCGCGTGTGTGCGTGTGCGTGCGTGCGTGTGTGTGCGTGCGCGTGCGCGTGTGTGCGTGTGTGTGCGCGTGCGTGCGTGTGCGTGCGTGTGTGTGTGTGCGTGCGTGCGTGCGCGTGCGTGTGCGTGCGTGCGTGCGTGCGTGCGTGCGCGTGCGCGTGCGTGTGTGTGTGTGTGTGTGCGTGTGCGTGCGTGCGTGTGCGTGCGTGCGCGTGCGCGTGCGTGCGTGCGTGCGTGTGCGTGTGCGTGTGCGTGTGCGTGTGCGTGTGCGTGTGCGTGTGCGTGTGTGTGTGTATGAGGCTGTCCTCACAGGCCTGCGAAGGTCTGGAGGACTCCTGGAGCACTGTTGGCCTTCAGTCTATATTGAAAGCTCTGCCTGGCATTCCAGGGTTACCCATGGCAGTCGGCAAGGGCGACCAAAAGCTGCTTACTTTTGGCAATTTAACTCTTTCTTTACCTTTTTGCTATTCTGTGGCCAAAAGTTGCTGGTTTCTGGCAATCTAACACTTTGCTACTCTGTGGCCAAAAACTGATGGCCTCTGACAATTTAACTCCTGCTGATAGCAGGCAGGGATTAAGAAAAAAGGCTAAGTTACTTGGGCTCTTTACTCTCTGGCTCCAGGGCCCATTCCTGGCCAGGTGAGAAGCTCAGAGTGTTAACTCTTTGTGAGCCAGAGAGAAGAGAAAAGGAAGAGAGCCAGGCACACAGACACACAGACACACATAGACACACACACACACACAATGGCCAGGTCTGACTGTTTCATCAATTTTATAAGTACACATGCATACATACACAGATATCTATGTACTTATGTATGTACATACATATGGTCAGACATATATGTACAAACACACACACACACACACACACACGCACACAGATTTGGTGGATAAAGCAGAGCCTCAAAAGCCACACTTTATTTCTTCTCTATGACAATTTATACCTTCATAGACAAAAATTCTTTATAAAATTGCCTTATAGATAAAAGGGGAGTTACAGAAGGTGTCAATAGTAAGTACAGTTTCACATGGCCTTGCTTTGTCATGGTGCACACTTGTGGCATCATCCTTGGACCTGACCTAGAGTGAATCTTTTTCCTGTATCACAAACCTGTCCCAAGCCTGTTTCTCTTCCTATTGCCATTCATGAAACCTCATTGTATTCCTTACTATGAAGCCTTTACTTACTATTCTATGAGGAGGGGGCACATTCTATTCTTTTTTTTTTTTTTGGTTTTTCGAGACAGGGTTTCTCTGTGTAGCCCTGGCTATCCTGGAACTCACTCTGTAGACCAGGCTGGCCTCGAACTCAGAAATCCACCTGCCTCTGCCTCCCAAGTGCTGGGATTAAAGGCGTGTGCCACCACTGCCCGGCTTTTTTTTTTTTTAATTTATTTATTTATTTAATGTATGTGAGTACACTGTTGCTGTCTTCAGACACACCAGAAGAGGGGCATCGGATTCCATTACAGATGGTTGTGAGCCACTATGTGGATGTGGTTGCTGGAAATTGAACTCAGGACCTCTGGAAAAGCAGTCAGTGCTCTTAACCACTAAGCCATCTCTCCAGCCCGGCACATTCTATTCTTGATTCTAACTTTATTACATTTTTCTGGCAAAACAACTAAAACCACCTCTTTAAGCTTGCTTCCTAAAATTGTTTGAATCAAATCAGGAATTCTATAAAGTCATTAATTAATCTAAACAGCATTAATTCATGAAAGTCCATCTTCATGCTGATCTGCAGGAAATTTGTACAATGGGGTGGGCTGATGCCCAGGAATCGTTAGGCCATGTACGGTGGCAGGAAAGGCATCTCAGCAGTGAGAAGCAGTCCTGGGAAGAAGTCTTTGGGCTGTGCCTCTCCAGAGTACCCCTACTGCAGCAAGACGGGTGGGCCATCTCCAGGAAACTCACTTGCTCGCCAAAGCCTTCCTAGATGGACCCCGTCAGTTATGGCATGGTGTTTGGGATGTAGAGACAGAGCTCTAGCTTCTCCTAACCCTGAAGTTAAGACTATCATATGGTAGCATCTGCAACCTGCACAGAGACCTCCCTACTTTGTTTTAACCTACCAGCTGTTCCCACCAACGTGTTTGAAAAGTGCCTTGATCTATGACTTTCTCTGTTCTGGACTAAAAACTTCATGAAACTTATCACATTGGAACATGGTACTTGGGATAGCTACTTCCTAGGATATGCTCACTCATTTTTGGGTCCAGAATAAAATCTCTTTCATTTGCATTTGAGATGAGAATGATGTTTTTGTGCTGGCAACATAGAAATATAGCAGAGGTGTTATGGTGAGAGTTTCAAAGGGCTTTGGCAAATGCCTACAGTCAGGTACTTACCACCACAGAATCAAAACTAACCCTGGGTGATATCAGGGTTTAGAAGGCGTCTAGGGGGTGGTTCCTCTAGCAAGGGGGGAGTGTGTGGGTGGGTGAGGAGGACAGAGACTTGGACAGAGATGTATAGAAAGTAGCAAGCAAAGTCAGAGAATTTGGGTCTGTTTCGTTGTTGTGGTTTTGTGGTTTTGTTTTGTCTACTGAACTGCATTCCAGTGTAGTGTCTGGCTTCTTTAATTCAGTAGGGTGCATTTGGGATGCTCTGATTTTAGTGCGAATCAGGTGCAGTTTTCTTTTATTACACACTAATGGTCCATTATACAATGCAACAGTTTGTTTCCCAGTTGAAGGATGTCCAGGTTTTTTCCAGCTATATGCATTTGTATACAGATCTTGTATGAATAAAAGTTTTTATTTCTCTTGGACAGTTCCTAGGAATGGAGCTGATGCACAGGAAGATGAAAAACATAGAATTGTACACGAAATTGTTCTAGAAAGCCGGGGGAAAGACTATTCTCACAATTGCAATATCTCTGTGCACTTCTTGGAAACCTGCCAAGCGTGTGGCTGTGGGGCTGCTTCTGGGTCTCTCTGCCATTTGGTTCATGTACCTGTGCATCCTCTTCCCAATTCCACAATGTAATCATTGCTGTGGCTATATCACTTCACTTTGTTTAATTAATTAACTAATCAATTAATTCATTTAGACAGGATCCCATATAGTTCAGGCTGGCCTCAGGCTGCCCTCGAACTCCTCCTCCTTCTCTATCCCTCCCATGCTACGGATGTGCATTATCATACCTGATTACACACTGTTGAGGACTGAACCCAGGGCTTCATGCATGCTGATCAAGCACCTATTGCTCCATAGTGAATCTTTAAAAGGATTTATGTGTATGAGCGTTTTGCCTACATGTATGTAATTGTAGCAGGTGAATGCAATGGCTGTGAGGCCAGAAGAGGGCATTGCGTTTCCTGGAGCTGGAGTTACAGCTCTCTGCGAGCCTCCATGTGAGTGCTAAGAACTAAATCCAGGTTCTCTGCAAGAGCAACGAGTGCTCTTAACTGCTGAGACACCTCCCCAGCCCTCAGTATGAAATTCAATGTTAGGCTTTCTTTTCAAGGCCATTTTGACTAGTCTAATTCCCTTGCCCTTTTAAATACATTTTACAGTCGGCTTGCTTTTAACCTATAAAGAAAAGTCTTTCTGGGGTATTATTTGAGAATACATTGAATCTACAGATCAATGTTTGGATAACTGACACTTTAGTAGTATTGAGTCTTCTTTTTCAAAGAGATTTCATATCCACTTTCTTCCATTTCCTTCATTGATACTTTTCAGAAGAATGATTTGTATTTAAGTATTTTATTGTCTTTGTGCTATTGTAAATAAGCTAATTAGAATAATGGAAGTCTAATTGTTCATAGCTGGGCTATTTTGCTTGCTTGAGTCCTGGAACCTTGCTAAAGGAGTTTTTTTTGCAGTTGTCTGTATAAGAAATGTCAAATATGAGTCTTTTCTCTCAAATACTATAGACTTGGGTTTAGGAAAAAATAGTTTAAATAGTTTATCTCCTCCAGTTTGTAAGGCTTTTATGCAAATGTTTTGATCCACTCCCATCTTTCTTCTGACAAAGGTCCCCAGCTGTAATCCAGGAGTTTGATGGCCTGGATAAGTGATTACTTTCTCCTTCATCCAGTTCATCTAGATTAGCCAATTTTACAAGATTGGAGGTCAGACCCCAACCTATGGGGAAAATACAGTCACCACATGAGTTAGAACAAAACCAAATTTATTTCCCGCCTCTGCGTGTTTGCTCTTTCAAGCACATTCTTGTCCAGACGTATCAGTTGGAGTGGTGACTTCTTCCTCTGTGACTCTAAGTTTTTTTCTGACATCTGTGACTAGAAAATGTTTTCTTTTGTCTTTTCCAGTCTGTATGACTTATGTGTGTGTGTGTTGTACTTGTGTGCAAGTGTGCATGTATGTGTGTATATGTGTGTGTATATGTATGTGTGTGTATGTGTATGTGTGTGTGTTGTGTGTGTATATGTATGTGTGTGTTGTGTGTGTATGTGTGTGTGTGTTGTGTGTGTATATGTATGTGTGTGTTGTGTGTGTGTATGTGTGTGTTGTGTGTGCCTGTGTGTATGTGTGTGTTGTGTGTGTGTATGTTTGTGTTCCAGTGTGCATGTGTGTGTCTGTGTATGTATGTATGTGTGTGTTGCGTGTATATATGTGTGTGTGTTGTGTGTGCATGTGTACAAGTGTGCATGCATGTGTGTTGTGTGTATGTGTGTATATGTGTGTGTCTATGTATGTCTGTGTGTGTATGTATATGTGTGAGTATGCATGTTTGTGTGTGTATGTATGTGGTGTATGTGTGTCTGTGTGTGTTGTGTGTGTCTGTGTGTATGTGCCAGAGTTGTCTTCCTCAATCACTCTCAACTTTCCATTTTGAAACAGGCCCTTTCACCATACCTCAACTTCATCAGTTTGGCTAGACTAGCTGGCCGGTAGCTCCAGCTTCCTCCTGTCTCTGCCTCCCCAGTACCAGAATTACAGATCTGCGCTCCTGTGCCTGGCTTTTTACATGGGCTCTGTGGGTACAAATTTAGGTCTTTTGCTTAGGACAAGCACTTAATTGACTAAGTCATCTTCCCAGCCCTCTGTATGGCCCATTAGTTTTGTTTGCTTTTTCTTTATTGCCTTGAATAAAAATGACAGTGTGATGCTGAAGTGAAGCCGTGAGAGGTACTCCTGCCTCATTCCCGATCTAGGACGAAAGCATTTAGTCTTTCAACATTGATCATGCTGTTCCCTTACGGCTTTATAGATTCCCTTTATCAAGGTGAGGGAATGTCTTCCACAGCTGGTTGATTATGAGTTTTTAATCAAGGAGTGTTAAACCTGAGAAGGCCAAGGAGGAAGGCCAATACCACAATTATCCAGTTAAAGCAAGCTTTATTTAATACTGGCCAGGAAGATGGAGACTAGCTGTGCCCGTACTCAGAATTCCCAGAGAATGGCCACAAGCTACATTGGCCGGGTGCTTATAAAGGCAAACCCGCAAAGTTCTGGATTTCTCATTTTCGTTCAACTGGGGGCAAACATACATTCTGGCATGCTTCCTGCCTATGTGCAATCAAGCATGGGTACAATTGGATCAACCAAACTTGTTTAGGGATGCAGCACATGTGGCTTGTTATATGAACAACAGCCGCTAGCATCTCAGGAAGTATCTGTCTTTGGCAAATGGTACTTACAGGCTACCTTTCTCTCTCACAGAAGGAATCGAATCTTGTCAAGTGCTTTCTTGTATCTGATAAAGCAATCACAGTTTTTGTTCATTACTCTATCGATATGATGAATTACAATGACTTTCTCTTTCTGTTAACTTTCTCTCTCTGTCTCTGTATCTGTGTGTGTGTGTGTCTGTCTGCCCCGCCCTCCCCCTCCCCCACCCTGAGAAAGTCTCATATATTGAAGGTTGGCCCCAAACTCTACAGTAACTCAATGTATGGCCAAGGGTAACCATGAACTCCTACTTCTACCTCTCAGATTCTGGGATTACAGGTGTCGGTCACCACACCCTGTAATTACACTGGTGTCTTTGATTTTCAAACGTTGAACCAGCCTTGTATCCTTGTGCTACAACCCCCTTGATCCTGGTGGGGCTATTTTATATAGTTCTAGATTCATTCTGCTAATATTTTATTAAACACTGCTGTATTTGTGCTCACTAGGAACTGATATTGATGCACTCTTCCTGGGGGAGAAGGGGTTCCGTTATACACAGTGGAGGCTGGTCCTGACACTAATGAAGAGGATTTGGAAGTTAGATGGGAAGAGAAAGGGTGTGTGTCAGAGGCTGGGGAGTGCTTGGGGAAAGCCAGGGGGTGGGAACTGCTTTCTAGGGAGGCAGAGCTTTAGAGGAGCCTCCTAGTTTGGCTGTTTCCCTCTCTTGGCCTGCTGCTCCTTCTTGAAACAGGAGGATTTGCTGAGATCATAAGCTTTTAACCTGGAATTCATGGACAGATTTCATTAGGGTCAAAATTACATCTGACCTCTCTGTGTGTTTTTCTAGAGAGAGTCCTACAACTTGCATTAGATTCTCTGACAGGTTTATAGCTCCCAAAGAGTTAAAAATAACAGCTTCCAGGGCTGGAGAGATGGTTCAACAGTTAAGAGCACTGACTGCTCTTCCAGAGGTCCTGAGTTCAATTCCCAGCAACCACATGGTGGCTCACAACCATCTGTAATGGGATCTGATGTCCTCTTCTGGTGTGTCTGAGGACAGCAACAGTGTGCTCACATACATAAAATAAATAAATCTTTAAGAAAAAAGTTAATTAAAAAAATAACTTTCAGCTGAAAATTTTCTTAGGCTTTATTGTGTTGGCTAGAAAGAGCTTTTTGGTGTTTTTATGGGCAAGAAAGTGAACACAGTAAATTAAGGTTTTAGATAACTGAAAAACGAATTTAAGCTGATAATAAATGGTTGTACAAATGTGTTTTAAAAAGGCAAAATATACAAAAATGAATTATAATTACTCTACCCTATGAACATTATGAGATATTATTTATATAATATTATATAACACCTATAACATAAAACATAAATCTACTACACTGTAACCTAGTATTTCGATTCATTATAGAGTCAACAGAGGGCTGGGAGACAGCTCATCGGGCCCCCATGCAAGTACAAGGTCCTCAGTTTGTCCTCCCAGCACCCATGGAAAACGTCAGGTGTGGAAGGACACTGTAATTCCAACCCTAGGGAGGCAGAGATAGGAAGATCCTTGAGACTTGTTGGTTAGCCAGTCTAGCAAATTGGTAAGAACAACTCTATTTCAAAAAATAAGGTACAGAGTGATTGAGTAAGACACCTAACATTGACCTCTGACCTCCACCCAAACATGCAAACATGTATGTGTGCATGCATGCTTACACATACACAGAGATATAAAATAAAGTTTAAAAAAAAAAGTAAAATGAGCACTTTCCTTACACTGTCGAGCAGCATTTTCCTGTGATGTCTGTTTTCATAGCTGCAGAGACTCATGTTTAGGGCCTTCCGGGTGTTCTCTCATGGGAAACAGAAGGTTTTGAGAATATGTGCCGTGTGAGTTCCAGGTTAGTGAGAATTGGACCCTGTGCAAAGTACTAGGGAGACCTGCACTCCCAGGCTGTTTGGGAGTCTGAGAGGGGTGATGTACGACTCCCCTCCAATATTGTATTAATTCCCAGAAATAGGACTTGGGGGGGTGCATCCTAAGCCTGATAAATCAACAGGCAGATGCAAAATAGGCAAGAACTACAAGTCAGAAACAAGTCCTGAAGAGAACTCATGGGAAAATGCCAGCTACGGAGTCTCTGGACTCTGTAGGAAGCTGCTGGTTTCCAAACTCTGCAGCGCCTTTCTCTACTCCCAGCCCGGCTCATACTGGCTTTTACCAGGAAAAACTGTGCCATGATTACCTGTAGCAAAGCTCCTGGAGGATGTGCCGGGCATGCAGGAGCCCAGTTCTCGGGGCTTCACAGTTTTCCTACTTTGTGTAGTGGCCCCGCAGTCTCAGGAGGCCCAGGACTGTTTTTTGATTTGCTGAGCACTGTGCCTCTTGCAACAATAGGAGTACTGGCTGTTATTCTCCCATTCTTTGAAATGTGGCAACACAGGCTCAGGTAATCTGCCAGGACTGCACAACAAAGGCCCAGGGTGAAGGAACTGAAGAGAGCAGGGAGCAGAAGGGGCTGTGGAGGTCTCTCTCCTGAAGGCGAAGACTGGTACATGCAGGGCAGTGCCATTGGGTGATCTGTGGTGAGCCTGAGCTGTCCCCACTGATGTCTTCAGAGGGGCATGGTGCAAACCAGTAACTATTACTACTGTTAAAAAGATCCCTGGCTCCGGAAGCCACGACAGCGTCCTGAATTAGGGCGGGGCTTCTTCAAGATAAGGCCTGTCTTGAGGTATCAAGGGTCACTAGAAGGTGATACCATGGTCTTTTAGGCAGAAACTTCACCAGAAAGAGGAGGAGCCTTTGGGTGGAGGGAGATCAGAACCCCATGTGCTTCTTCCCATTTGACTGACACCTGCTCAGAGGAGGTCGACAGGTGTCAGGAGCTGAGAACCATAACTTAGGAGGTGGGAAACACTTCTGTCCTGTCATCCAGGAGTGTCTGTCATTTGAAACACCTTCGCTTAACTGTCACTGCAGATCGGTCTTATTTTAATGTGGAAGAAGGTGGGAGATTGGGAATAGCTTCTCCAAGACATTGGTACCTGAGCAGGGTTTGAAGGATGAGTTGAAATTACAGTGGTGTCATCAGTGTGGGGCTGGGAAGGACATTGAATAATAATAATTAGCTCAATGAAGCAATGGTTGAGCGTGCTAGCCCTGTACAGTCTCTAGGAAGCAGTGACTGTCTTGGAAATCTATAAGCAGATAACACCAGGTTTGTTTCCCTGGTTGCCGCATGGCTTTAGGTGTTCTCCAGTGTCTCCTTCAGCTCTAGGTCACTTTCAACTCCAGAAGGAAGGGGTGGGACACACTTCACGAGATTCCCCAGAACATTCCTCAGTTTCGAGTCTGGAACAAGAGCCCTCCACTAACTAGCTACAGTGACCATGTTAATTGGGTATACTGAGAAACCACCTACAGTTCTAAGCGCTGTGACCAGGCTGTGTTCCAGAAATCTCTATGTGAGCCAGTTTTTTGGAACTCTGAATGCATTTCCCCATAGAAACCAAGTTATAAATGGTGGTTGGTTTTTCAGGCCAGTCCACAAATTTCTATTTAACTCGTGAGATTCTTGCAGGATTTTTTGTGAACAGCAATGTTAACTCAGAATGGTGGATGTAGGGAAATGCATTTAAGGTTTCAGGTTGGTTATAGGAATACATATATATATATATATATATACACATATATGTGTGTGTGTGTGTGTGTGTGTGTATAATTAGTTCCTTTTCTCATTGCTACAACATGCTACCCAACAAATCTGTTTTGTTTCACAGTTTGAGGATAGAGTTCTTCATGGTGGGGAAGCCACAGCTGCAAAAGCATGTAGAAGCTGCTCACATTGCATCTGCAGTCAGGAAGCCAAGAAAGATGGCTGGCTGGTTTCAGCTAGCCTTTTCTTTTGGGCAAGTCCAGGAACCCATCCCAAAGCTCCCTTAATTTAGGGCCAGACTTCCTATTTCAGTTTATCTAATCTAGAAACTCCATTATAGACACACCTAGAGGTGTGTCTCAATGGTAGTTCTAAATCCCATCAAATTGACAGTCGAAATTAATCATCCTAGAACATGTCTCACTTCTAAGTGGTATCAAAGGTCTGGGAAATCATTTGGATGGAGGATGGGTAAATATTGGGGAGCACACACCTGTTTTACTGGCTGGTTTTCTGTGTCAACTTGACTCCGCTGGAGTTATCACAGAGAAGAGAGCTTCAGGTGAGGAAATGCCTCCGTGATCCAGCTGTAAGGCATTTTCTCAATTAGTGATCAAGGGTGGAGGGCCCATTGTGCATGGTGCCATCCCTGGGCTGGTAGTCTTGGGTTCTATAAGAAAGCAAGAGGATCAAGCCCTCCATGGCCTCTGCATCAGCTCCTGCCTCCTGACCTGCTTGAGTTCCAGTCCTGACTTCCTTTGGTGATGAGCAGCAGTGTGGAAGTATAAGCTGAATAAATCCTTTCCTCCCCAACTTGCTTCTTGGTCATGATGTTTGTGCAGGAATGGACACCTTGATTAAGACGCCTGTATACACACCAAATGCATATAACGTGGGCAGAGGATTCTATGTTACTGAAATCCTGAACTGGGAACAAGTGTCAAAGTCCCACACTGAGGTATTATAGGAGCATGAACCCAGACAGAAATATTTCTTCCCAACCTCCTTGGAAAAACCATTCACATGCCTGGATACACTTAATATCCTGCCTGTAAGAAGTTCCTGAACCCTGACTAGCTCAAGCTGGTCCCTGCTTGCAGGCGTCCCACATGCAGGGCACCTGGAGACTATTTGGCTCGGAGAGCTCCACGCACGGAGGGAGGCAGGTATACAGAGCCAGTTTTCCTATGTGCTCCAGCATTTGGACTGACACCCCCTCCCCCCCAAAAAAGGTAGATTAGCTGGGAGCCAGGAAAGCCTGGGATGGAAGGACCACAGTCAGGTTTTCGGGAGGTGAGAGCAGGCATCAACACTTGTTGATGAGACACAAAAGATGCTTCAGATAAACAACCCAGGATCTGGAGCGGCTCTGTCAGCACCATGGAAAGACTCTCTTGTCTCCGTTGCCACAAGCCAATGTTGGCCCACTGTCAGAACAGTTCCCTGGACAGGGCAAAGTGGAAGAGTTGGAGAGCTGATAGAAGCAGCTTTCAACCAATGATGGGGTGGAGGGTCCATGAATGAATTCTTAGGCTCTCTGTCGAGATAACTCAGAGGTGTATTCTGTGCCACATCCCTGAGTTCCCAGAGGGGCTGAACTCCAATTGCTCCTAGTGACAACTGGCTCCAGATGATATAATTATCTATTGCCAGGAACAAATCATCCTAAAGTTTTGTGGTTGCTAAGCAATCATCATTTATTTCTCATGATTCTAGGGGTTGACTGGAGTCTACAGCTCCATTTGCTGGAAGCTGGCAGAAGTCCAGCATGGCTACATTCACACTGTGGCAGCTCGCTGGGCACCGTGGTCTCTTCTAAATGACCTCACATCCTCCAGGAGACCAGACTTTCTGATGTGTCTATCTCAAGCAGTGCTTCAAGGGGTCACAGGCAGTGGCTATCTACCAGGTTCTTCAGGCCTAGGCACTAGAACTCATCCAATGCCCATCTTATTGGTCAACACAAGACCAACACTCATATTCAATGGTATGGAGAAAACCACTGCCACAACCTGGATGGGAAGAGCACAAAGTCGCATTATCAAAGAGAGGTGTTCTGGATACTTTAGTGGAGAGGATGAAGATCACTAAACAATCACACACTCTCCCTCTCTGTCTCTTTCTCTCAATCTCTTGGCATTATCTTCTTGTGGGTCACCTCTGAAACATATTTAAACGGGAATATTGGAAACAGTATCTGCTGACGGAGAAACCTAAACCACAATCCACACAGAATCATGTGCGGCTGGGAACCAGCCAGAGACTCAGCTCCTATACAAGAGATGAGGGCAGGCCACAGAGAGAGCCTTGTCTTTCAGCTCCATTTCTTCTGATAGCCTGTAGCATTGTTCTCTCTTTCTTTGGCAAAGACCAGTTTAGTGAGATTCTGGGAAAATTTCTATGAACACTGGTGTGGTCCAGAAGAGAAGATCCAGAGGATGGGTCCATTTATTTTATAACAGTTCTGTGCTATAAGTTTTTCAGATATTGAAATATTCTTGCTTTTATTCTGAGGAAGAGTTCCATAGCTCCAGTTTTCTGAATTGAGAAACATATAGCATGGCACTTGTGTGGAAATCAGAGGATAGCTAACAGAGACTAGTCAGTTCTGTCTCTTCATGATGTGTGGGTGTCTGGGGAATTGAACTTGGGTTGTCAGTCTTGGTGCCAAATGCTTTTGCCTGCTGAGCTCCCTTGCCCTGTTTCTGTCTCACACCCAGTGTTGGTGCTCCTGATCTTGTCTCTTTTGTTGTTTCCTGCAGAATCTTCAGGTTGACCTTACATCTTCTGCTATATAGCAACTTTCATGTCTGCTCTCAGGGTTTGGCTTCCAAGAGATATTCCTGTTCTCTGCGTGTTCTTGCTGTGGAATATCTTCTTTTATTTCCCTGAAGATACTGACGAGCTTTAAAATGATGTTTTCCTTTTCCTGCCTACTGCTTCCAGGATGCTTGAACTCTGTCTTCCTCAGTGCAGTCTCTTGCCCACCTGCTCATGGTTAAGGTAGTGATAGGAGGGGACCAAAATGAGCCTGGACACTCTGACTAGCTCAGCAAGACACATCCATCTTTTAATGGTAGGTGCTTTTTGTTCCTTGGTTTTCAGTACATGGTTTCTCTGTGTGTAGCCCTGATTGTCCTGGAACTTGTTCTGTAGACCAGACTGGCGCCAAACCCAGATATTTGACTGACCCTGCCTCCTGAGCTCTGGGACTAAAGGTTATTATTTTTTAATTAAAAATTATTTTCGGGAGCTAGAGAAATGGCTCAGCGGTTAAGAGCACTGACTACTCTTCCAGAGGTCCTGAGTTCAATTTCCAGCCACAATATGGGAGCTCAAATGATATCTGATGCCCTCTTCTGGTGTGTCTGAAGACAGCAACAGTGTACTCATAAGTAATAAATAAAACTTAAAAATTTGTTTTCATCCAATGCTTTTGATCATGTTTTTTCCCTCCCCTAACTCCTTCCAGACTTCCAGATCCTCCCCATCTCTCTCTCTCTTTCTCTCTCAAAGCAAAAACAGAAAGCAAAACAAAATAAAAAACCCAAAGTGAAACAAAAAGTTCACAAAAATACCATTGTGTCCTTTTGTGTTGGACAATTACTCCTGGGCACGGGGCCTGCCAGGGATATGGTTGATATGCCCAGGATACTCCCTTGGAGAAAATGGACTTTCCCCTTTCCAGTAGGTATCAGTTGTAGATAGTCTCTTGGTTCGGGGTGAGCACTGTGTCCGCTCCCCATCCCGGGGCTGGTACCCTGTCTGGCTCGAACGTGTGCCAGTCTTGTGTGCACTGCTGGTCTTGGTAAGTCTATATGCACATCAGTCCTGTCGTGTCTATGGTGTCCTCAGTCATCCCCTCTGGTTCTTCCAACATTTCTACCTCCTTTTCTGCATAGCCCCTGAGCCTTGAGGGTGTGGAGCTTGATGCAAACGTCCTATTTATAAAAGCCTCTCGCTCTCTGCACACTGTCCAGCTGCAGGTCTTGGTGTTAATTCCCATCTCCTGCTTCTCTGCCGTGGGTTGAGTGAGGCCCCAATCTATGGGTATATCAGTATATCACCAGGAGTCATTTTTATTGCTATATTCCTTTAGGAGAATCATAGAATTGGGTCCATGACCTATCTAGTCTCAGGATCTCGGCCATTTGAGCAGTGTCAGATATGGGTTCTACTCAAGAAGTAGATCTTAAATCCACTTTTTTAAAAAAGTGGTTGGTAGGGGCTGGAGAGATGGCTCAGCGGTTAAGAGCACTGACTGCTCTCCCTAAGGTTCTGAGTTCAATTCCCAGCAACCACATGGTGGCTCACAACCATCTGTAAAGAGATCTGATGCACTCTTCTGGTGCATCTGAAGACAGCTACAGTGCACTTAGATATAATAATAAATAAATATTAATTTTTTTAAAAAAAGTGGTTGGTTACTCCCATAATATTTGTGCCACGATTGCACCAGTACGTTGTACAGGCAGATCACTTGTTGCAGGTGTCAGGGTTTGTAGCAGGGTGGTATTGTTGATTACCCTTTTCCTCTGGTGGTATGAAGAGTACCTTCCAGTACCATGAATGTTAGTTGATAGAGGGAAGCTTCCAGTGAGGCACCACCTCAACTTTTCATGTTTGATGACATGCATGTATTCTTTTCAGCCTCAGGGCTTCATCACCAGGCTGTGGAGAGCAACCAGGAGCCTTACAAACAGATAGTAACCTGACTAATAGCAGTCCAAAACCGTGTTTCTGGTCTGAGAGTCTTCTGGTGTATAGAACAAAGGCTACAAACAACTCTTTGGAGGACAAACCAGCAGTTGGCTCGTGCAGTTTTTTGAGTGTGTCTGATACCGACCTTAGGTGTTAGATTGGAAATCCAAAACCGAATGAGTTGTGGAAGGCAGAAACTGGAAAGAGAGAAAGCAGGTTTTCACCCCGTGCATTGAGCCTGACCATGCGTGTGGAAACTGGGTATCCAAGCACTGCGCTGAGCATTCGCCTTGCAGTGATGAAGCAGTACTATGCTGGGGTGCACAGGAAGAAGCCAAGGCTCTGGGAGGCTTTCCCATGGCAACTTGACAGAGCGGGGTTGGATCTCTGGCCACACACTTAATTCCTTTATGGTAAACAGGTTGTGGGAAGTATCCCATTTCCAGTCAGGAGGAAAAGAACATGATTCAGCAGAGAGAACAGGGAGAGATGCCATGTTTGTTAGGTCAGTATGCCAACCGAGTAGTTTGTTGGTCAGTCTAAGGGAGTAGTAACTGATAGCCTGGTGAAAAGAGATTTACTTAATCATTGATGGGGTCTGCCATGTGCAAGCTCAGCGACGGGAGATGCTGGGGAACTTGAGGGAGGAGTTGGTGCTGTCCCTACCTGCAAGGCACTTGTCTAGATACCAGAATGTATCTGGCCAGAGGCTGATGTGATGGTGGGCTGTGTTCTTTAGACGCTCAGGAGGTCCCAGAGCAGAGGAGGGGCCTCACAGTGGAGTCAGATGTTTTCCCAGCATATAAAAGCAAGACTGGGGAAAACAGTTTGACGGTTCCTTTGAAAAGTTAAACACAAAATTACCATATGACCCAGAAACACTTCTTCTTAGATATACATCGAAAATCCCTTGGCTGGGAGCTTGATGTCAGGCCCCCACGCTCACACGCTGTTGACAATGGTGGAGAGGGAGGAGCGACCCAGGTTTCACAAGCAGATGAGTGGATAAACAAAATATGATCTGTCCTTGCAACCGGATGATATTCAGCCTAAGGGGTGTGTGTGTGTGTGAAATTCTGACACATGCTTCAACAAGGATGAACTGTGGAGACATTACCTGAAGTAAGCCAGGCAGAAGAGGATGCGTGTTTTATAACTACGTGACAGGACCCCAAACAGACAAATCCACAGAGATATTACACTCTCTGCCTTCTGCCCCTTTCAGTACAAGCAAACAAGCCAACCAACGAAATAAGTGAGATTCAGATTTGCCCAGGCTGAGAACATGTCCCACTTCCCTTCAAACACAAATGAGAAACAAAGGTGAAATGACAGGATCCACTCCAGGTCCCTTCGATGGCCACTTATCCCTGCAGGAGCAGTAGGGCTGTGACACAGATGTGACCTGCCGCGAGATGACTGCATGTCCCTTGTACTCTGTGCCCAGGGAATCCACGGGTGTTTCCTAATCATCTGATTCCTGGCTTGGGAAGTGACCTAACACCAAATGTTCCACCCTTCAAAGAAGCAAGATAAACATCTCAAAATGGCATCAGGATGGCTATGAAACTGGCCAGATTCAGTAGGACCCTCCTTGCCAGAGCAAGCCACCAAAGTTGAGAATCCCTCCTATAAGCCAAGCTTAGAAGGAAACTCTTAGACTCTTCATACACATACAATAAAAATAATAAAAATCTTTTTTTTAAGAACCCAAGACTCCTTGGAGGTGGTGGTGGTGGTCACAGGTACCTGTCAAAAATGGCTAGTGATGTGGCTTAGTGACAGAGTATGTGTCTGGCCTGCAGGTTTGATAGAATCTAAGAGCTGGTACAGGCAGAGGCTCTGGTGTACACTACATGAGCCCCTGGGTTGATAGGTGGACTCAGAAAGGCAATCGCGGGAAGCAGGAAGCCAGCCCTTTGTCACCAGAAGTCTTGCAAAGGTCTTTTGCGACTGGACTCCCTCCCAGCAGCCTCCAACTGCAATAGCCTTCACCTAGGGGTGGGGGTTGTGAGAGGTTCCCATCCACGCTGAAACGTGGACTGGCTTGGTATTGTGTGGCAGCTACAACCGCTGTGTCCACGAGAGCCACAGTCTTGTGAAGTCCAGAGGACACTGCTTTACGGCAGCTCTCTCTGTGCTCCGGTTTTCCCAGTCTCTCTGCCTCCTCTTCCAAAATGTTCCTCAAGCCTCGGGGGTGGAGGGATGGGGGAAGGGGCGTGACGTAGACATCTTAGGGTTGAGCACTCTGCAGACATTTATTTTCTCCGATTTGACCATTTGTGTCTCTGTATTAACTGTCATTCACTGGTGGGGATAAGCCTCTCTAATGAGGACTTTCACTACCTCAGGCCTTGTCTCCAAAGAGATGACTCAGGAACATGTAGTTTACCGAGGGTCACGCAGACGCAGAACACGGAAATCAGTGTGAACCACCACGGGATCAAACGCTGGGCCAAGATTCTGATGCTTAAAAAGGAGAAAATCCTTATTTGCTGTTGCATTAGAATGTCTTTTGTTTTTTTTTTCTCCACAGACTTCTGGGTAGCAGAACCACATGAGGTGGAGGTGCTCTTCAGGCCGCTCTGTTCAAGGGTACACAGGGATCCTCATTGCCGTAGACCAGCGCTGGGCGCCCTGGTGTTCATGAGTGCCTCGGTGCTGGGCATTTGGTGTAGAGTAAAGCAAGGCAGCCCCACTTCGAGCTGAAGGCTAGAATACAGAACTACGCTTTTCTAAGAGAGACCCTGATCATCTGCATGATGGAGGTGGTACTTGTTAAGATAGGCAGGTTCCAGGGCCAACCCTGGGTGTCCTGAGTCTCAGGGACTAAGACTTGGGGATGCTTATCCTCCTCCTCCTCCTCCTCCTCCTCCTCCTCCTCTTCTCCTTCTCCATCTCCTTCTTCTTCTATTTATTTATCCACTTTACATCCCCAAATCAGCATGCCCTCCTTCCAGTACCTTCTCACACAGATTCTGTCCCCATTCCCCCTCCCCTTCTCAGAGACAGGGGAGCCCTGCCTTCACTCCCACCCCACCCCTCCATCCGCACACATCAAGTCACTGCAGGACGAGGCATATCCTTTCCCACTGAGACCAGACAATGTGACCTAGTTAGGGGAACAGCATCCATGATCCACAGGCAGGGACACCCCTTCTCCGGTTGTTTGAAGCCCTGCGTGAAGGCCAAGCTGCACATCTGCTACAAATGGGGGGGGGGAAGGGGCTGGGCTGGGGATGCTTCTTTTAAATAGGGTCCCCGTCTGATGGGTGCATGCATGTGTACATGCTTAAATGTACATATGGATACAAGGAGATTTGGGGCTCTCTTGTGTTCTACCTTATTTTTTGAGAGAGGGTCTCTCCTTAAACCCAGAACTCACGACTTAGACACTCTGGCCAGTGAACTCCAGGGACCCACCTGTGTTTGCCTTCTCAGGGCTGGGATTACAAACTCAGACCAAGGTGCAAAACTTATTACATGAATGCTGGGGATTCGAACCCAGACCCCTATGCTGGGGAGGCAAACTCTTCACCAATGGAGTCATCTGCCAGCCCCTCCCCCTGCTTCTCATGCACACAGAATGGTGCATCTGTACATCAATCACGCTGTACCGCCTGTCTCCATGTGTTTCCACCCCTCAACCACCAGCCGGTCAAGGTAGGAGGTAGTGTGGGAATAAAGAAGCCAGCAGAGGTCAGAACGTCTCCATGAACTGCAGGAAAATTTAAATCATCATTGCTGCCTTTCACACCTCGCTCATTCTCCACACCCTTAGAGTTCACTTAGTAATCTAGGCCACGTCTTCTGCTTTCGTCTTCTACTTTCTGTTCCCCGGTAACCACTTCACGTGCATTTTAAATGCACGTGAATTTGCAGTTTACCCATTTCAATAGGCCTGAATTTGGCCTTGTGTCACAGTCAAGACAGGTCACTTCTGTCCAGTGCACACATGGGGCAGTTAAGGGATGATGTGACACCCGCCGGCAGGAGAAAATGAGAGAAAGTTGTAAACAGCTATGGCTTTAATGAGGTAGAAGTTTAATTCTGTCCTGTATTTAAGAAGCCGTAGGAGTTCTGCCCTGGGGTTGGTGTGATATCATTCATTATCCGGGGTATTTCAGACTTGCCCCTCCAGCTCTTTCCTTCCCCAGGCCCAGCCTTTACACCCACCTTCAAGTTAGTACAAATGAGAAGGCAAAGAAGGGTATAACTCCTTGCCTTGCATCTCATTGGTCAGAAGTGAGCCAAGAGCTATACTTGACTGCAGTGGAGTCTGGGAAATGTAGTCTTTGTACTCAGGTAAGAGCAAGAGGTTGTCTCAACACAAAGAAGAGCACAGCAGTACAGGGGGCCCTGGCATCCCCTCAGCACCACCTTGGTCTTCTTCATGTTCAATCAGAACAGACCAGAACATGTTGAGAGTCAAACCATTACTCGGCTAATAAGAGGAAAGCTTGCCTCTCAGAGTGGAGTCTGAGTCCTTTGAATGGTGCCGCTCTGGGTTTGGGAACAGATGGGTTTGGCACTGTGTCATAAGGAAAGCTGCCTGCAGAACATTCTTTTCCCTGCTTAGGAATGTTCGGTGTGTCCTCTGTTCCCTCCTTACACCCAGGCTCAGACTCAACATACTGTTCCAGCAACTGGTTTTCAAACCCACCTAACTGATGTCCAGGCCTTAGAATTGATCCGCTGGCCTGCTTACTTTGTGTATAGATAGGTTACTTCCTAACCCTGTACTAGCTCACAGTGCTAGTGCTCCTCGCTGCCTGCTAAATAAATCCTCGGGTCCCTCAGCAGGTGAATGAACACACACGCACACGCTCACACACACACACACAGCATCATATTGTTGGCTCTCTGCATTAGCTATCATTACTGGTTTACAGGTGTCCCCTTGCCACCATTGGAGGACATGTTCTGAGCAGCTCAAAGAGCAGAGCCACCACACCCATGGGTAGACCTAATGCCATCAGAAGCCAGAGCCACAAGGACTAGCTATTTTGTTTTGCTTTCTTTTACCTTTGAAAAAATTCGAAGACAAACATAGAGAAACAATATAATGGACCCTCACGTGCTTTCCCAATTACTAACTCAGTCACCCTACCTGTGAGGGTACAGGGTTATTTATATTTCTGTGCCCACCTTCTGTAGAGCAGTATGAGCCAGCTAGATCAGTGGTTCTCAACCTGTGGGTCGAGATCCCTTTGGCAAATCTCTGTCTCCAAAAATATTTACATTATGATTCACTCATAATAGAAGCAAAATTACAGTTATGAAGTAGCAATGAAAATAATATTATGGTTTGGGGGGGGTCACCTCAACATGAGGAACTGTGTTGAAAGGTCACAGCATCGGGGAGGTTGAGAACTGCCGCCCTGGAGAGTTTCATTTCACCAAGTAAGGGCAAGGTTTCACTCTCTCACCTAAAACAAAGCAATCCTTAGTATCTGAAAGACCAGCGATTGCCTTTCCCAAATCGACTTACCCTGGTTCATCTGTTCAAAGTACATCTCACAAAAGCCTAGACACGCAACACTTGATGACTGGTACTCTTTGCCTCTGGAGGATCCTCCTCCATCACCTCTCTTTCCTCAGTTACACAGGTGACACGTATGTCACGTCCCATCCCCTCTTAAGCTGATAATGACAGTTATCTGAGGTGAGTGCCTAGAAGTATGATGTCATGTGCCTCATAGTCTCAGTATAGATTTCTTCTTCATTGTTTACCCAATCTTTCTCTAAAGAGAAACCCCTGTTAAATACATATCTTAATGTTGTGCAGTTTGGATAGGAAAGATCAGATTTCTACCTGGCTCCTTCCCTTTATTCAACCAGTTCATTGCATCCCTCCGAAGTGAGTGCTATCCTTGGGAAATTCTCTCATGGCATCCCTGCCTGCATCCCTGTCTCACAGCATCCCTGCCTGCATCCCTGTCTCAGGATTTCATTGTCTTACCCCACTTCACGGTTAGGGGCTTGAAGATCTTCAGTGTTTCAGATGGGTAGCTGGGTGCTAGGATCATTTCTCCGTGGCACTGGGAAGGGCACTGTAGACACGGGGACTTGGCTAGAGCTGAACTATTTCTTTCAACTTGAGCCTCGGTAGCATCCAGGCTCTGCTCAGTGGCTGCATGGGAAGTCCAGCAGTCCAGCCCCGTCTATTCCTATCCATACCTCAGCCCAGGCTATCAATTCAGCCTGAGAACATGGAGTTCCAGTGGTGTCCTCATCCCAGTGCCTGCAGGTTACCCTCTTCCCCTCCTTCTTCTCCTTCCCCTCTCTCTAGCACCTTCTTTTTCTTTCTTTGACTTGACTTCTGAACCTTGCTCCCCAGTGCCAAACCTAGTTACTCAGGCTGTTCCAGATGGATCCAAACTTGAGGGTCTTCGTCTCAGCCTGACCTACTAAGAGGATTTCTTAGCCCATGCCCATAGTGACATGCCTAGTCCAACAGGTCTACACCTTCTAATAGGGCCACTCCCTGGGCTGAGCTTATACTCCAGCCTACCTCACTCTCATCCTGGACTGTGTGGGAGGCTCTTCTTGGATCACTCCTTTTTGTGTGTGTGTTAATGGCCTGACTCTCAGGAGCTGAACCTCTTTCTGTGACAGGCTGCATCTAGAATCCCAATCATGCTCAACACAGAACTATGGTGGTGCTGTCTTAGTTGGGGTTTTTCCTACTATGAACAGACACCATGACCAAGGCAACTCTTATAAAGGGCATTTAATTGGGGTTGGCTTACACATTTAGAGGTTCAGTCCATTATTATCAAGGCAGGAACATGGCAGCACCCAGGCAGGCACAGTACAGAAGGAGCTGAGAGTTTGAAGGCTCTCATTTGAAACTTGCTAGCAGAAGACTGACTTCCAGGCAGCTAGGATGAGGGTCTTAAAGCCCATGCCCATAGTGACATGCCTAGTCCAACAGGTCTACACCTTCTAATAGGCCACTCCCTGGGCTGAGCTTATACAAACCATCACTGGTGCCATTTGTCATGGGGAGTTTTCACTGGGAGAAGCATGACTGTATTGTATAGATTTTGATACCAGCACAGCATAGGGGTGAGTAGGAATTTTATCTTTAGGTTTGATCATTATTATATCTACTTGACTACTGTAGCACATGGTTTTTATCTGTTGATTCAAAGGCGATGGTGGTTCATAGCTTGGACCAGTGCTGTGTTCTGTGTTAGCTTCGCATCGTTGTGACAAAATCATTGAGAACCTCAGATCGATGCTGGCTTCTTGACTCAGGGTTTTCAGTGTGTGATCAGTAGGTTCCATTGCTTTAAGGGCCAGGGTGCGTCAGAACATCATGGTAATAAGCGGGTAGTAATAGAAGATAGATGGTCACCTCACGGTATCCGGAAAGCAAAATGAGATGAAGGGATCAGGGACAAGGTTCACCCCTCAGAACAGACTTCCTCACAGAGGCCCCACCCCTCAGAGCAGAGGCCCCACCTCTCAATAGTCCACATGGCCATGGACTAATCTATTGACTAGGGTAGTGCCCTTAAAATTCAATTACCTCTCAATAGTGCCTCGAGGTGAAGATGAAGCCTCAACACACAAGCCATCGGGAACGGTTTGTATCCAAACCAAACAGGTTCTGGGGCTGTTCTCAAAACAGATGTTCTAGGCTCCAGACATATATTGAGCTGTAGACCTTTTTTTCTGTGGGTGGTTACAGCGGAGCTAGGGAGAGGACTCAGTGTGGGTCTGGGACCAAAGATAAGCTCGATCTTTGCTTTTTGTTTTTGAAATTAATTCATTTATTTGTTGTATGTGTTTGGGTCTTTTGATTGCATGCATGTCTGTGTATCAGGACAGAAGAGGGCATCGGATCTCAAATTATAGATGGTCGTGAGCCGCCACGTGAGTGCTGGGAATCAAAGCCAGCTCGTCTGGAAGAGCATCGCATGCTCTTAGCCTGAGGCATCTCTCCAGTCCCTATTTATTTGTTCTTACTGCCATGCGAGCTGGCTTTAGGACCACACACTTGTCAGGCTAGGGATTTACCACTGTAGCTGCAGCCCCAACGCTGTTACCTCTGAGGATCACGCTTTCCCATTTCCCAGAAGTACAGTGGGCCTCCACTGTCTGTTCACATACCTTTTGAGAATCCCATGTTAAACCCGCAAACACACAGTGCATTGACTTGGGGTGATGGAGAGAAAGAACATGTGAAGAAGTACCTCCACCTTTCCGGAGGGAACAGAAAATTTCTGCAAGTCTTTTTCATCTCAGAAATCTGCTTTATCGTACTTTTAGTAGATTTTAACTAATGGGAGGAAGTGTTGAGAACAGTTATCCCAACATTATGGGTTTAAAAGAGAGTGGGAGGGAGGGATGAGAGGTACACTAGGCTATACCTAAGGAGATATGGGCTCTACTTCTAACTCAGCTGGGAATGGTGGTGGCCTTGCTCAGTCTTTGAGCCTGTTTCCTTATCCAGGAAGCATATGTGGGCCAGATAGCAGTCATGTTTCATTCTTGTGCCACTACTGCGTCTACACGTTTATATTTCCCTGTATTATTTACTAACATGGTAGCTATTTTCTCATGTTTCCCTCTCATAATAAGCCCATGGTACTATAGATGTGGCAGGGGATATTATACCTATTAGACAGATGGGCATGTTGAGCCTGAGGAACATTAGATGCTGGGTCAAAGTTTCATTAAAAATAAAACCGTCCCTTTAACTCCACATAGTTGCTTCTTAGCGGGCATTGTATAACGGAGCAGGGGCATCTGTCTGTCTGTTGGGTTTCTTTGATGTGCGAATACAAAGCATACGGTTGTTAGATGGATTCATGATTGCTGCCCTATCCATGTCGATTGCTTTTGTAGTTGCACTGTAGTTGCACATTAAATAGGCAATCATAAATTGTCACTGAAGGGAAGTGATGGGCCAGGAGACACGGACAGGTTGGAGAAAAAGCTAAACAGAGAGCTCGGCCACGTCCTGCTCCGTCTACTCCACCTGCACTGACACACCTGCACTATTGATTCCAGGAGCAAAGCTGCTGTCATTACAGCCATTTTCCAGATGTTGAAACCAAGACCTAGAGAGTTGGATACATTTGCCCAAAGTGTTCAGTGCCAGGGCCAGGGCAGGAGGCCAGGCAACCTGATCTCCGTGGTGTGCCCTACCACACCGGTGCCAAGACGGAGTAATGCAGCACCCTTGTGAGCTGCTGTAGTAGAATGTGCATTTAAGAGAAGAATGACTACCTAAGGCTAGAAACCTGACATTGGAGTGAACATAATGTATATTGTTGTGGCACTAACAGATGGGTTTAATGTTTCTCAGAAAGCAATATGTGCAAGATCTATAAAACCTTACATTCTTAACTAAGGAATGCCGACCCAGAAGTTTACTCTAAGCTTATAGTGCGACCAACGTAGGGGGCCGTGTTCTGTGATAATGGAAAACTGGGGAACAAATCGGAAGCCTGGAGTAACTTATGACTACGTAATTTCACAGCATGATCTCTAGCTGGACTATTTTATTTTTAAATTTTATATAACTTGATTGTCATACTCTTTTTTAAAAAAAATTATTTTTTTCTCATATACTACATCACAACTGCAGTTTTTCCTCCCTCTTCCCCTCTCCTTCCACTTACTTCTCTTTCCTCCCCATCCATTCCTCTTTTCCTTTCAGAAAACAACAGGTCTTCCTCCCAAGGATATCAAGCAAACATGGAAAATCAAGTCGCAATAAGACTAGGCACTTCTCTTCGTAACAGGACTGGACCAGGCAGCATACTATGAGGAAAAGGGTCCCAAAGACAGGCAGAGAGCCAGGGACATCCCTCCCTTCCACTCATGGGAGTCCCACAAGAAGAAGCTATACGACTGTAACATCTGTATGCAGAGGCCCTACTTAGGTCAGACCCACGCAGGCTCCCTGATTGTGGGTTCAGTCTCTGT
The DNA here is from genome assembly GCA_036184795.1 of Tokudaia tokunoshimensis. Taxonomy (NCBI): domain Eukaryota; kingdom Metazoa; phylum Chordata; class Mammalia; order Rodentia; family Muridae; genus Tokudaia; species Tokudaia tokunoshimensis. Next base: position 71,628,350 of record BTHU01000017.1, read on the forward strand.
GAGCCCCTGTGAGCCCAGATTCTGTGGGTTTTCTTAGGGTGTCCTTGGTGGCTCTGGCTGCGTCCTCCCCCTCTTCCTCAGGACTCCTCTAGCTTCGCTTAATGTTTGGCTGTGGGTCTCCGCATCTGTATCCATCAGTTATTAGATGAAGCCTCTCTGATGATTGTTATGACTGGCTGGACTATTAAAGGGCAGGGAAATGGGCCACATGTCAAATGTAAAAATATATAGATGATTCTGACAACACTGATAATGTATGCACATGGCCAGCAGGGCCTGGAAGAGGACAGGAAGAAATTCTAGTAGTTAGGTATTGGCTAAAGTCCTTGTTCTTGGACGTTTTGGGGATGACATGTTTAATAGATAATGAAGATGGGAAAGAGCTGCGAGCTGGCTAGAGATAGTTATCTGAGGGCCAGGTGTGGGACTGTTGGTAGGCTTCTCTTGGCTGACTTCATCTCTGAGTTTGATGGGGCCAGCCAATCTAAAAGTGTCGGAGGACATTTTCCTGGACTTCTTTAACTGTTCCCCTAGCTTCTGCTCCGCTTTCAGCCTCTTTCTTTCAGAGCAAGCACCCAGTGGTATAAATCTGCTGCAAGAGGTTGACTGGGAATTTGCACCACTGATGTATCCTGGGCTTTGGGTTCTCAAGCTATGGCCCCCTCCCAGGACCTTGATCGAAGCACAGTATACATCAGAGGTTTGCAACCTTCCTGACATTCCTGACCCTTGACTGCAGCTCCTTGTGTTGTGGTGACTCTCAATCATAAAATTATATTTGTTGGTACTTCATAACTGTAATTTTGCTACTGTTATCAACTGTATGTGTTTTCTGATGTTCTTAGGTGACCCTTGTAAGAGGGATCGAGACTCACAGGTTGAGAAACATTGGCATAAATGTTTGTGCCGAGTGCTATTATTCTTTCATATATGACTTTGCCAGCTAGCCCACACTAGATTAATGAATTAAAGGAGCCACTAGATTTCGAAGAGAAGCCTGGTATAGGAAACAGCCTGTCTTGCCAGCAGGTGGGTGGCCAAGTGATCTTTGACCTTGGTATGGACTTCTCTGAAGAGTGTCTTCATACTAGGTAGACTGCATGTACCTGAAAGGTAGTCTTGGCTGTCTACTGAGAACAGTTTAAGAGGTGCTTTGCTTTCTCTTAAGTATCTGACTTAAGTCAGATAAGTCTCAAGTGACTGACCAAGGGTCACTCCAGACACGGAAGCTGGGCTTCCACGTGGGTGCGTCTGCAAAAACCCTCAAGTCACCTATTTGCTTGTGAACGCGGAAGTGGGCGTGCCTGTGAAATGGCTGGGTGTGCCAGTGTCAGAGCAGGTGAACGGTGGAGATGGGGACTTGGGTTTTTGGACACAGTGCATCGCTGCACTGACGGTGTGCACAGCTCAGGGAATGTGTGGTTTTCAATTGAGCAAATTTTGGGGAGCTTTGTGTTGTGCAAGAATAAGACCACAATGTGTCAGGCAGAGAGGTTGGAGTGTGCGGTCTTACCTGCGTCTGCATTGTGTGTCCCTCTTCTGTGTGTCTTTGGGCAAACGTCCTGCTTTAACAAGGCATTTGTTCCTTGTTGTGTGTAAGTCTGTGCGGCAGTGCCTGGGTCCTATTTGCGGCTGCTTGCTGGCTTTCCAGTTTCACTTGAGCCTGCAGTCAGGCTTGCACGTGCGCCAGCCTCTGTGCGCACGTCCCCGAGTGACCTGTGTGCGGTGCCCGGGGACCTTTGGGTCGTGTGCACTCGCTGCCTGTCTGCGCTAGCGAACGCACCTCCACATGTCGTGTGCACGCTCCGTGTGCAGCCCGCCAGCGTGTGTGTGCAGGGCGCTGCGGCCGGAGGACCGCGCCAGGTTCCACGCGCCTCGCGTCCCCCCTCGCCACCCCCCGCACCGCAGCGGGCCCCGCGATTGGCCGCCCGCTCCTCCAGCCGTCACCTCCTCCCCCGCCCCGCGCGCCCGCGGTCCCCGCTGTCCCCCGCGGTTCCGGCGAGGCCGCGCCGCGCTGCGCTCCGCTCCCATTGGCTGCGCGCGCCTTTGTGTGGCGGCAGCTGCGGCCCCAGCGCCTTTGAATGTCGAGAGGGGCCGGGAAGGGAGCCTTTCCATGGGCCATCTGTCTCCCCGCCAGCCGCCGCCCCGCCGCCCGCGCCCCGCGCTCCGCCTCCCGCCCCGGCGGCTCCCGCAGCCCCGCCGCCCGCGCCCCGGAGCCGCGCCACAAAGGGCCCGCGCGCAGCCGCCGCCGCTGCGCGAGGAGCCAGGATGGTCCTGGTCCACGTCGGCTATCTCGTGCTTCCAGTGTTTGGCTCTGTGCGAAACAGAGGTATCGCTTTTTCCTTTCGGGGTCTGCTTCTTTCCGAGCGCGGATCGCCGCAGGCACCGGGCGGGGGCGGGGGCGGGGGCGAGGGCGGGCGCGGCGGGCGGGCGGGGGCGCAGGCACAGCCGCGGGGCGAGGCGAGTGGTGCTGCTCCCCACCCCTTTCTGGGGAGACCCCCCGAGTGTGGGGTGGCACCCTCGCGGGAGCTTTTGTAGTGAAGTTAGGGTTTGGTGAATTTGGGTCCCTTTCTCCCCAGCCCCATATTTTTTATTATTATTATTATTTGCGGCGGACGTGGTTCCTCCAAATCACAGCCCCTTCCCCGACCTAGCCCCGTGTGACCGAAAGAAGGGGAAAGATGCATGCCATGGTGTGTGTGTGTGTGTGTGTGTGTGTGTTAGAGAGAGAGAGAGAGAGAGAGAGAGAGAGAGAGATGTTTGATTTTCTGTGATTTTGCCTTTTTTTTTTAAAAAAAGACATATTATGTTTTGCTCAGTTTTGTATTTTTTCATTTTCGAGGCCTTAAGGCCGATGGCCAGTGAGCTGGGATCTGATATCAACCCCATCCCATGCTCCAAACCTTTCCCTCTCATGGGCACTTGTACGTTCTTGTCCCTTCCTTTTCTCCCATTTAATCCTTTTTGTTTTATTGCCCTTATTGTGGCCCTGCACACCTCCCTCTCCGCAACTGTCTTTGTATGACAGTTGCATTTAAAGGTTCAAAACGCTTGTGTGAGTGTGTGCATGTGTGTGCGTGCGTGCGTGTGTGTGTGTGTGTGTGTGTGTGTGTGTGTGCATGTATGTGTGTGTGTGTGTGTGCGCGCGCGTGCGCGCGCGTGCTTACGCGCTTCGGAAATCAGACGTGCGCTTCCTTGAACCCTTGGGCCGGTCCGGAGCGGGTTGTCTGTTCCTTGGGTGTTGAGCTGTGCGTGAGAACGAGGTGGGAAGCTGCCCCTAAGCCAGGCCTTTGCCTGGGGCAAGGGTTGACCAAGCAGCAGGCTGGCGCTGTCTTTGTTTTTAACGGTGGTATATGGGGTGTGTTTGCACGATCCCCCTGCCCCACACCCCCTTTTCCTTACATTCCCCTGCAACAATAGCTTGGTTCCCCCTTTTCCCCCCCAACCCCACATCTTCCATTTTCTTTTAATCAAAAATTCCCACTTCCCAAAGCAAATCTGAGATACATTTCAATTCATTTTTTTTTCTTTTTGTATTCTGCCTCTGGACTCACATTTCTCTTGGAAATGTTTCTTCTCTCCCACTCCACTGCTGCTTAAATTCCTACTGGCTACCCCCCCCCCCACTCCCCACCTCCCGCCCTTACAAGAATGATGTCTTCCCTTTGGCCGACCGGGCTGGTCCTCCCAGTCAGAGCCAGGGTGGGGGTGGGGTGGGGTCGCAGGGCCAGAGCTTTAGTGAGCACCAGGGGCCAGACTACAGCAGTTCAGGAAAGCCCAGCCCTCCCTCCTTCAGCCAAACTGTCCCCAACCCCGCGCCTCTCCCCAGAACCCTAAAGGCAAGGTTGGCCCTTTAGGCCTGTTTGAACTGCAGTTTTTTGTGTGAAGATAGAGTGATGACATTCTGCATTTATCAAATCTTTTTTTTTTCTTCATTGTGTAGCTCAGTGAATGGTCAACTCGCTGCTGTGTGCGCTGTGACCCTTCTGCCTCCGCATTTAGCTGTATTGTGACACCCCTCTTAACCATTTCCTGTCTCCATCCGAGGAAGGCATTGCTACTTAAGCGGCAGTATCCCCTATCTCAGGCCAGCTTGGGGGTGGGTAAGAGGGGAGGGAGACCGACCTAGATCAGGAAATGCCACCATCTCCCCAGTACACAATTATTTCTTATTACTTGGCATTTCCTCTTAAAACGGGTGTGGAACATGACACTAGGCAGAAATTCAAAAATGATTAAGAAGGATGTTGAGCCTGAAAGTATAATTATCGTGATTAAATCATTATCATTCTCATTAATACCACCGATCCCTAAATACCATTGCAGCGGGCTGGTTCCATATTTTGAAATTCAAATTGTTCAGCTGCCTTTAAATTTTATTTTTAATAACCCTTCTCCCTTCCACCAACAAAAATCCAAAAAAAAAAAAATCAGTTCTGCTGGGCAGAATTGCAATGGCAAACTTTCACGGTAAACACTCCCACAAGAATTTTTAGGGTCTGAGGGGTGAGTTGGGCTGTGGGTGAAATTTAGCACAATGTGCTGAGAAACTCATGACCTTCCGATAGAGGATACTAATGCTTAACTAAAAGGTCCTAAATCACAATTTTCTTGTAAAACTATTATATAGTCTGCTAGCTTAAGCCTGTTCTTTTAGTTTCCATTGTAGTAGTGTAGGATGTAGGCCATTTCAGACTAGATACAGAGAAATAACCATTTGTGTATCTTCATCTTGTTTAGCTGAGTACATTGCACTGTAAATCCCTGTTAAGTGGATTCCTTTTGCCTTGGCTTGGAGGCTGTAGCAGCCCATTTCCCACTTGTCTGGGTGACCATCAGCTGGCCTCTTGGCAGCACCCAGGTATACCATTTAGTTGGAGGCAAAATTTATTAAATTTATATTAAAAAGAAAATCCATAATGAAATGACAGTTGCTGCTATTTCAGCTTCTGAAAAATTGGTGCACTGAGGTCCCTGGCTAAGGGGAGCCACTGTGGCCATAGGTCCTAATTGTCTAATTTTACAACGTCAAGAGCGTCTTTGGACATCTGCCCTGACCCTCAGGGCTCCCTTCTGCTGCCTGGCCAGCCAGACCTGCTTGAAAACGGAAACAAAACAGCAGCAATCATGAAAGAATAAGGCGCCTACGTTAAGGGCCCTTCCAAAATAGTCCCAAGTGGCTGCCTCAGAATGCCGTTTGGCAATCTGAAAAGAAAGAAAGAAAGAAAAAAAACACAAAACAAAACAAAAGAGAAAAACCTCAGCAAAATGGTTTTCCATTAAACAGGGGTAGCGTGTTCTGCTGTGCTGAATTACTTCCTGTTCTTATTTTGTGGGTAATTTTTATGTATCGAATACCCTCTTGGTTGTGTATCTTTTCACCTTTTCTTGTACTAAAACTGAAGCATGATGTGTATTTTTTTACATCCCCCAGTTGACAATGTACAGCGCTCGGTTAGAGATGTCACCCTGCTGAACCGCACTGTGGCCGTGTAGCCGGCCGTCTGCTCATTGTACACCTGCTTTTGTTCTGTCCCCCTTCCGAAGCATGGTGGGCCCAGCCTTTTCTTTTCTTTATTTTTTTCTTTTTTTTTCTTTTTTTTTGTATCGTGTGCATGATGACATTGTTACACACAGAATCCACTAATACTAATATACGATCTCAATAAAGAACTAGTTTTCCTATATTAACCTAGTGTGCTTTTTCTCTTGCTGTTTTCCCATTTATTGTTGTATCCCGCTGTTTAGAGGCCTCCTTGCTTTTCTGTCCTCAACCTCGCCAACCTCACCCGCCCACCTCCCCACCTCCCATTGTAAGAGTGAATGCCTTTTCTTTGCCTTTCCTTCCCCCTCTCCCTTTTCTTCTTTCCCTTTTTGTGGTACTGATATGGTGACTCTAATCTCATGTAGTCCATATCTTATGGCAATAGAAGCCTGGGGCCATGGAGAAGGTCAGTTGTCTTGTCTCACCCAAACAGCCCAACGGCACAGAAATCCTCTATCTTTGGCCACCTGTGTACTCAATGCCCTCCACTTTCCACGTAGTGTCCGAGCTAAGAGGCACTGGGAAGGAAAAAGAAATCACACCCAGGTTGAGAGAAGGGATACTGTACTTAACTAGCAATCTTGTACCATTGACTCACCCGAAAAACCCATTTTGAGTTGTGTTTTAACTTTTTGTTCACTGTCTCATTGATTTACTGTCCTTATGAATCATCCTGGGGTGACACGTGACATGTAGCTGAAGCCGTGATCCAAAGCGCTAAAACATCCTTTTCTATGTGTAGACTGGGATTTTTGAGACCTGCAATGTAAGTTTGTAATTAGATCCTGGGTAAGGAAGCTGGCTTGGGACAGACGTCCCTAAGACCCCTCCCCATCCCGGGGCTGGCAGCCCACCTGGGACTGTAGGAGTAAGAATCTGTACTTTCTGTGGGCTGTGAGCCAGTTAAAGCTGATTACAGCCTACTTGCTTGACAGCTGCTTCGTCTGTGGCCCTAGGCCCTCTCTGGGGAGAGAGCAAACCAGTTCTGGCTATTGTCTCAGAGTGTGTGCTTGCTGGGGTGGGGGTGGGGAGGTCAGGAGGGAAGTCAGGACCTGCGTCCAAATTGCAAGAACTCTTCCAAGTATCTACCCCCGCTCCCCTTCCTATAATTGCTCTAGAAAAGCCAACAGAGAAGTGCCTCCCTCCCCACCCCTACCCCCAGTGGAACCCAAATTCAAGCATTTGTCAATTACATCTATTCAATTTCAGCCCAGAACAAGCCTTGTTAAATGAGGCGTTTTAGACACCAGAGGAAATCAGTTGATTAAAGAAATTCATGGTTCCTTCAAGGGGTCATCATTTGAAGCTGTTTCTCTTGGCGGATGGGCTTAGTCCTCCCTGGCTCCACTAGGCTGTCTTCTGGGTGGACCTCCCATGATCCCCTCAGGGAGGATGGTCATTTCGCTGTTGTCTGACCACAGCTTCTTTGCTGTCTTTGTGGCCTCCGGAGACACCCCCAGCCCCAGAGGACTGCCCTCTCTGCTCCGGCCCTTTGTTCTTTTTCTCCCCAGCCTGGCTGGAAAAGCTGATTTACTGTGACACATGGGCACACACGGATGTTCCTGGCGGAGGCTAGTGCTATGATGTGTTCAAAATGAGACCTGCAGGTCTATGAAGCCAGGCCCTTGAAGGGTTCCTGGTTTTCCTTTAATTTATTTAATTTTGGATTGTTTGAGACCTAAGTGTGGTCAAGCAAAATAACCCTTTCATCTAACCTAATCAAAACAAACCGGGTGATAACTCTCATTTCCTCCAAAAGATAAATATTAACCGACTCTAAAGTTTTACTTTTCTCACTTGATGTCCAGCATTTCAGAAATCTCTAGCAATACATTTCAAGGATAGTTCTTCAATAATCCAGTAATTGTACAGAATGCAGTTGACTTAATGGCATCATGCCTTAGCACGTATTGAGTTTCTGCTGTGTACAACCCAGGTCATCAGAACACGTTCAGGAGAATTCTCCCCCAACTTTATGATCCAACAACTATAAAGCCACTGTACACTATTCTTCATTCTCTCAGCCATCTATCTGCTGTAGGAACTTTTGACTCCAGGACCTGGTACCTAAGGTCTCTGATGAGATGGAGCACGTCTCGTCCCAGGTTTCTCCAGGTTTCCCTTCTGGATATCCAGCAGCAGCTAAGCCCCATTTGATTAATCAGTTTTCTTTAGTAGAAATTTCCCCTCAAAACAGCCAATGCAATTAAGCTTTCTAGATGAGGGGGAAAGGTCATGCAGACCGCTGCCTCTCTTGGAGCTGTCACACCGTCTGCCTACCCTTTCCCCTTGTCCTTTCTCTCTGTAAATAAGCATCCTGAAGTTTCTCCTTGGAAACTTGATGGCTTCCTTGGAAAAGGGGAAGTCACAGCTTTGGCCTATATCTGGTGTTAGGTGGAGTCTTCCTAGAGCTGGCCAGAGGACAATTGACTCTTGATTCTGACCCATGACAGTAGGTCTCTCAATTCTGCTGGACCTCAGCTGTCCTGATATACAGGGTACTTTCACCTTAATTTCTCTATTGAAGTAAATAGCTTTTAAAAATTCCCAACTTAACATATTGAAGCGAATGAGTGTCCATTTCTGGTATGGTTTAGTCACAGAGGGCCTTTCCTTGGCAAGTTCAGGCTCAGCATAATTGGTGAACTACTTGCAATGCCTGTTCTTCGTGTTTCAATCATTCATTCTTCCATTCGCTTACGAGTTCACTCATTTTTTAGTTAATGAGTATTTATTAAATACCTGCTTGGACCAAACACTGGGCTAAGGGGGTGCAGAAGGGAGCTCTCCTGAGGCTGAGACTCAGTGAGCGATGCTCAGCAAACCAGAGGCTGCCTAAGACACCGAGCAGAGGGCCTGAGTGGCAGCAGAGTGATCTCATTTGGAGTGGTCTAGGACTTGAGTCCTGGCTGTCTTGACCTGGAAGGGGAATATAGGTACCATTCACTCTGAGCATCATCTGGATAATGACCATCATAAGACCTACCTCGTAGAATGTGCTTAAACTAGTCAAAGGCACTTGGCACACAGCGGTGTTGAGGACAGGCTATAAAACTGCTCCTTGCTATTCATTACTATAGGCATTTACTGACCCAAGGGTCAGGATCACATAAGGTCAGAGATGGTGACACGGTGGAGGCTTGTTGTATGTGCCGCTGAGGAGGCATGTACACAGACGTAGAGAGCACCAGGTAGGGTGGGGGACAGGGTGTGCTATGGTATGTGCACATGGGTGGTGGTGGGGAGACCTGGGTAGAGTTGTTGCTTTCTGCAGCTGCAGGGGCAGCGGTAGGGTCATGGCCCTGTTTTTGAATAAGTTTCCCTAAATCATAACTCCAGGGTCATGTAGCACAAGGTCTATAGAATATGTAGACAAGTCTGGATGGGACATTGAGGCCACTTTCTGAGGCCTTTGAGATAGTCCGGACTTTCTTCTTTGGCCTCTGATTTTCCATTAAGCAGAGGTAACAAGATCTGCTGGGGCCAGATTCCTGATCTAAGGAGTGAGATACAGACTTACATCATGGGCCTTGCCATGAAGAAGGGATGACCAGGATCAAGTCGATGTGGAATGTCAAGTCAAGATGGAATGTCTTTGGTGTGCCTTGGACAGTGTAAGGTCACAAAGACAAAAGGAGATAATGGGAACAGTCAGCTTTGGTGAGCTATGAACCCAGTATGTGGATAAACATGGAACTCGGCAGAGAGAAGAGGACTGTGGTGATGTCTGGGAGTTGGAACCTGTACAGCTCTTCTGCATTTTTAGTCGAGTAGAATACCAGTAGGACCAGTCGCTCTAGTGTGATGCGTCCATGTCTGGTACCCCTCCTGGGTTGTTCCCATGTATCTCTGGCTGCTAGGCTTTCCCTGGGAGCTGCCAGCCTCAAAACTTTAGCCCCTCTGGCAGCTGGACCACTGTGTCCTGACATCAGTGTCAGCTGGACCACTGTGTCCTGACATCAGTGTCAGCTGGACCACTGTGTCCTGACATCAGTGTCAAGTTTTACAGAATTTCAACTTTTGGGGAAAAAAAGACTCCAGGGCATTTGAGTGCCAAGGTCCTAGCTGGGTTCGTATAGACACATATACACATACACACACACACACACACAGATACAGAAAGGGGGGAGGGGGAGAGGGAGAGAGAGAGAGAGAGAGAGAGAGAGAGAGAGAGAGAGAGAGAGAGAGAGAGAGAGAGAGAGATCAGTCATCTATACCCTCGGGGAACAAGAAGCTAGAAAGAGCCAATCTTGGGCTACCTGGTTGGAGCTCAAAGGCATGGGTGTGGCAAGGAGGGCAAGGGTGGGGCGGGTGGAGATGAGGGAGGAGTGATCTCAGGGTCAGCCCATTATCAAGCCATTTCCTCCAGGTAGAACCGTAGCCTATGAGGACATCATTGAGGACCTGAAGGGAAATTGAGGTCCAAAGTGGCAAAAGCCTTTGCCTGTTAATCCAAGTGTTTGCTGACTCAAGGTGACTGGTTGCCCAGGCTTGGCTCCCTGTGTCTTCTGTACTTTGCAGACTGTTAGGAACCCCTGACACTCAGCTATGCACAAGAAAAGCAATTCTTGCTTGGTGTTTGTATCTGGTGGGAACAACTCAGAAAGCCAGGCTCCGTGTCCACACAGGCTGTGAATCTATGAGGGGTTTATGTTCTCAGCACTGAGCCTGTATTCCCATGGCGGAACTCTGAAACGCAGGGTTAGAATGTCTGTAGGACCAGAGGTTAGAATATAGGACCAGCCGGCCCTCCAGCAGGGACAGTAAGCTCTTCACCTTTAGATGCTTACTTCCGAGGAAGCTGCCAGGTGTCTGGGAGGTGCTCTGATTCCTGCAAATAGAATAGCTGCCCCTTTGGAGAGGTGGTCGTGAGTCCGTGTTGTGGCGTTTCTTAGATCACCTAGGTGACTTCATGGATGACGAGCACTACATCACAGAAAGGTTAGAATCCTAATTTGGAAAGTTTCGAGAGTCAACCCAGGGCATTCACCCTGCCGTGATCCGCTGACTGCATGCGTGGAATGCCTCCCACATTTCTGTATTTGCATTTGGTATGTGCTTGTGTGTAGAGTTGACGTATAAACAACTCTACTTTGCACTGGAGGTGGAATCAGGGTCACAAGTGTGCTAGGCACATGCTCCACCACTGAGCTACATCCCAGCTCCCTCAACCCCCTTTAAGTTTTGAGAGTCTCCCTAAGCTGTCTAGACTGGCCTCAAACTTGGATCTTCCTGCCTCATAATGCTGAGGCCTTGGACACTGGGCCTAACTACAATCTCCATTTTAATTTCACACGAGCAGCTTCACAGTTTCCTGAACTGTTCTCACAGTCATTGCCATCAGTGGCCATGTAACATTTCGCTTGAGTCATCCCTGGTGGTATCTGGTTCACTGTGAGTGTCATGGGCTGCAGGCCTCCCTGTGTTGGCCTACCCCGGTTAAGGGTTATCATGATGGTTCCTGCCCTCTACCAGGCCTTTTCACCAACAGGCTCAGTGAGGGTCCAAGCAAGGGGATAGAGGAGTGCAGCTGAGACAATCTCAGCAGCAGCCCGGGGTCTGGGCCTTCTGCCAGGAACGTCTACACTGGTCACAAGCAAGTGTGTCTGACTTACCATCGGTTCTGGTACCGTGTCCATCAGATGGTGAGTGTGTAGTTGGTGCTTTCTGGAGCTTGTCACATGAAGTAATGTGCACAGACTGAGCAGAGACGCCAGCCAAAGGCAAGAGTAATAATAAGAGCCCTTGCGGAGCTCAGTGGAAATAGTCCTGGCTTCCATCCCGCTCTCTTGCCTCGCTAACCACCCTATGAGGCTGGCCAGAGCTGAGGGCTCTCCGACTTCACTTCCTGTCTGCCAAGGAGATAATCGGCCTAATTACCCTTCCTGTTCTAAAAAAACCATGATTTCCTCTTGGTGTGACCTTGTACTTCCTCTGCCCTTTTTTGACTTTTCTCTGGGAGGCAGCTACTTGTGCCTTGGTGCATGGCGGGTGAGTGCCCTTCTGTGGGCAGGTTACATGGTGGTGGGGCAGGCAGGGAAGGAGCAGTGCAGAGGCAACCTTCCTTGAAACACGAATGAGGTGTGCTGCCTCCGGCTGGGTAGCCCCCTCATCCAAGAAGGGATGGTGACATCATCCACATGGTGGCTTGGGTGTGTCCATGCCAATGTGTGTTTTCTAGCTCTTAGGGCCGGCCTCCTCAGCCCACGAGAACAAGTATCAGAGATGAGGTGGAGAGCCAGGGGCCTCAGCCTGGAGGGAGCAGGACTCAGCTAACACCTGTTTCGAGGATGGAAGCCTCCCCCCCCTGCTGCTTCCCTCTCCCTAATGTGGGGCTGGAAAGGGTGGAGTGCCTTGCTCCCTGTCTCTCTAGACTGCTTAAGTCACTCCAGGTTTTCTCAGCAGCTGCCAGAATCCCTTTGGCCCCATCGTGAGAGCTCAGGGCCCTCTCTGGGCTGCTGCCTTTCTGGCCCAACCCCTTCTCAGAGCAACAACTTCTGCTCCGAGCTCTGTGGGAACTGATCGATTAATGTGACCATTCCCACTCCCAGCTGCCTTTCCTCAGCCAAAAGAGGCTCTTCCACAAAACCTCAGCCCGCTTGGCAGGGCCCGTTCCCTGGAGGGAAAAACCACAGGCCTCCCCACTACCTACCTCTTTACCGCCTCAGCCTCGGTCTGCTCTCCAGAGCTGAAGATCCCGTTCCGCAGAAAGAGGAGAATGCTGGGAAGACTCAGGTCCAGGCTTCTCTTCTCACAGCTTCCTGTACTACCGTTGTCACCCCATAACCCCAAATGTACCCAGCTTCTGCAGAGGGCGATCACAGAGGTACCGGACAGGGCTTCAGTTCTGGTCTCGTTAGTGTTCACCAGAGCTTCTAATCTTGGATGTCAGAGCAAGCAAGCCACAGACTTAGCCTCACCTCAGGGGCTGAGGAGGAAGTCGAAGCCGGCAGGTGAGGAGGGAGGCTCCCAGCACTAGGGAACTGAGGGATGCGGAGTTGGCCCAGAGCAGGGTGTGTCCTGCCACAAAGCCCTAGAGGCCAAAGACATGATGCCAGGGTGAAGCTGTGATGTAGACGAGAAGACAGACCAGCTGGGGTGAGGGAGAGGTCCTCAGCTTGGTCACACCTCGCAAGTGAAGGCAGAGAGATGGTGTGACTTGGGTACTAGCCTGGGGTGGCATTTCTTCTGAAGGGTTCCTGTGCCTTCCCAGAGAGAGGTGGGAGAAAGAAAGGATAGGATGAGAAGGCAAGGGAGGTGACAGAGGCCAGCTCTGTTGCTGTGCCCCCAGGTTCTCCACAGCAGGGGCATCTGCCAGTCCCAGGCACCCCAGATCTGTACCCATGGTTGAGAGGGCCCCCCTCCCCCATACCCTGCCCTCTGGCAAGTGGGTATCTGTCCTCAAGTAGGCTCTAGACTTAAGGGAAACTAAATACTTGCTTGGAAGATCCCAGAACTCTGAGTCTGGGATCAGGAAAAAAGGGCCTGGACTTAAGGCGGAGCAAACTGCGGTTTCCAGTTCTTATTTCTGAATTTATAGAAAAAAGTAAATTTTAGTTAAATTAAACAAGGAATCTGACTTCATACCAACTTGCACAAAAATCTAGAACTTTGTGATATAACCAGTATAGTCACTTCATGTCCTTCCTAAATGTGAACGCTTCGGGATCAGGTGGGGAATCCTTGGTTGGCCCAAGGTCTCTTCTTGGCAGTGCTGGAGATCCAAGCTATTTAGTGGCTCAAGTTGGGACTCAATGCAGTTGCAGAAGGTGTGTCTTGAAGACAACATGAATGTAACTGGACAAAGAGAGGTCAGGGCTTGAAGACAAATCCACGGCTGGGGTATGAGAAAGGTCTCCTGAGGGGACGCTCAGCTGGAGTTGTCCCCGGTGCACCAAGATACCCTCAGGACTCTTGTTATTGTGGTAAAGTGGATATCGCAGTGGTATTAAATATACCCTACAGTGTGTGCAGCATCATTGGCTGCTATTAACAAACTTTTCTTAAATCCCTTCAAACAAAGGCTCCCTTAATTTCTCCCGGTTACCAGGGGCTGGTTCCCAGGTAGGGCTGGGGCTGCATTTGCTACATGTCCTTCAGGAAGGGACGGGGTGGGGGTGGTGTGTGTAGTAGGGGGTAGGGGTAGGGAGAGAGAAGAAGAGAAGAACACACACACACACACACACACACACACAGAGAGAGAGATAGCAATGAGAGCCTAGATTTTGCCCTCAGGCTCACTAGCTACCCCCTACCAGCTGGCCCACTTGTTCTTCTCAGGACCTTAATCTCTTCTGAAAAGATGGTACAGAGTTGATTTGATACCAGTGCCACAAGAAGGTGGTAGAAGCCAATTATGCATATGGAGTTAGAGGCACACCAACTCCTGCAAGTGCTTAGCAAGAGGTGGTCATTTTCTGAACCCCACCCAAGGGCTCCCTCCTCTTCTGCAAGCACCTGACTGCCTGTCCAGGTTAGAAATAGTCTCGAGGGTATGGGGAGTACAAAGGGATCCTGGGAAGACAGGGCAGACAGGAGACGGTCAGGCATGTTGCATGTAGCTTGATTCTGAAAGCAGTCATGAGTCTCTATTTTGAGTGTGGGCAGCAGAGACACAGATGTCTTCTGGCCACAGCCTCCCCTGCAGCCCCTCTGGACACTCCTGAAACGGATGGAGAATACGCAGTCAGGCTTCACAACCAGAACTAAGTCAGTGGTCAGTCTGGGTAGCAGCGTGGACCATCATCCTGGATGGGGAGAGGCCAATGAAACCCGGGGGCCCTCTGTGGGGGGAGATCTGGATTCTGCAGTTGTCCTGCCCACAGGGGCCCAAATTCAACCCAAGAGATGAATGTCAGAGTCCCGTGGCTGTCACTTTTGTCTGAGTTTTCCTTTCTTCTTCTGGAGCTGTGGGTCCCTCTTGCCTCATTGCCAACCGTCCATCCCATCCGCTTTCTATCTCCTGTCCTTTCCACTGGCCTGGACATGTCCATCCCATCTCTGCTTCCCCTCCTCTCCCTTTGTTGGTCTGAACCTGCCTGAGCACCCCATGGGGGACTTCTCTGTCCTCGAAGGGCTGATGGAAGTCTCCCTCTGAAGTGGTCAACCCTTCCGGGCCATTGGTTCTGGCTCTGACGATAGGGCTTCCACGCTGCCCCTGCCATGATGAAGTATGCTCTGCACGTGCTGCACCGCTGGGATGCCTGGCGTCCAGCAGGCTGCCCTCAAGGCTACACGTGGCCTCTCCTGCTAGGAGTTGCCACGTGCCAACGCTCTCTGCTGCTTGCTGCTACCTTGAATATGGTAAGAGGAAGAACTTTGGAGCCTTGGCATTCTCATCTGTGAAATGAGAACAATCGCAGTGACCTCCCAAAAGGGTTGCAAGGGGGCTCAGATTAAGGGAGAGTGATTTTGTTCAGCCCACCTAGCAGAGGTACACTGAGCCTCTGCCTTTGATCCAGGACCCCAAGCCAGGTCTTGGGGACACAATGATGACACCCACATAAGAGCAGCGATGGATGTCCCTGTAATGTCCACTCTGGGTCAGGCATGGTCCCAGTCCCTTACCTTCCCTAAAGAAACTGAGCTCAGTGGGAAATGGATGGGTGGATGGGCCAACAGTGTGTACCTGGTCCTCTCTTAACATGGAGATGTGCTGGGAGGAGCTGTGGCTGAGCAAGGGTTAAAGGGAGCGCACTGAGCAGGACAGGCTGGTGGAATCAGTGGCAGGGAAGGAGACCTGTTGAGGGTGGGGTGACCAGGGGCACCACCAGGCCTCACTATGGACCCTAAATCCTCAACAGAACAGTATTGCCTGTTGCTCAGCAATCAAACATCCATAGTCTACCCCGAGCCCAGGCTTGCCATGAGCTGGGTGCTGTCCTAGAAGATCATGAAAGACATACCAGGGTTCCAAGATCTCCCAGAAAGCAGTGATGGATAGTGCTCTCAATAATGGGATTAGCATATTCAGTGATGGGAGGGTGGGAGATGGGGGAGAGAGAGCAGAGGTGAATGGATGTCTGACAGACCTCTCTAGAAGCTGCAAGTGGGATTGAACTTGGCACAGGAACATGGGTGGCAATCCTTTCCACACCTTTCCACCCGATGCCAGGACCCTTTGCTGCTAAAAGACTTTTCTGTGGGCAAGTGACACGTGCCCACAATCCCACAGAGTTGCATATACCTCGGTCTTGAAGAGGTGCTTCCTGTGTACCTCGTTTGGAGCTCTGCAATGGGCTTCCATAAAAGAGATCTTTAGTTTTTCATCACTAGCATTTCCCAAAACTGTCCAACTGAACACATTTGTGTTCTGTATGTGCACACATATGTGAGTGAGATTGCATGGCTTCTAGAAACATCCATTAAACTTGATGCCTGGAAGGTGAGATAGGAAGTGCTAGCCTGGGAATCTAGTTCAAGACTGGCCGGAGGCAGCTCCCCTAATTGGTGACTTCCTGTCTCAGGATCTCCTGCACCTTGCTCCTCCTCCTTGGGATGCCATCTTTTGCTACTATCTGAGTCACAATAACAAAACAGAAGCTTAGGTCTTACTGTTCTGGAGCCTTGCAAGTCCAAGATCTAGGTGTCAATAGATTTCGTGTGTGGAGAGGGTCTGCTCCCTGACAACTGTCCCTTTGCTGTGAATTCACAGGAGGAAGAGGGATGGGCTCTTGTAAGATCACTACTCTTGTTCATTTGGACAATGCACAATTCCCACCCCCTACTTGCATGTGTGCGCACACACAGACACGCTATTCAGAGGAATCCAGTTCTTGTCCCTGGGTTTTCTGCCTTCTTTTCTCTCTCCTGTCCACTGTGCCCCGAGATGCCCTCACACTACCATAGCGGACTCCTGAGAAAACTATCCCAACAGAGAGGTAGAGGCCATCAGCCAGGTACACCTCCAGACCTAACTACGATACCCATACTAATGTCCCCAGGTTAACCACAGAACCTCGGTCCACACACCTACTTATCACTGTCCTCAGGGCTCTGCTGTTTCCAAGAATCCTTGTGAGGCACAGGCGGAGAGGTGGTAGTGGGCGCTATGGAGGATGCCCCTGCTGACTGATGTGCTCTCTGTCACTATGGGTAAAGCAGACATCACAGCGCCTCTGAGTGATGATGAGGGGCCAGGGAAGGTATCCAGGAGGAGTTGGATCTTGAGCTGGGACAGAGGGTGTGTTCTGTGTCTGCAGGAAGTGGCAGAGAGGGGACACTGAGTATAGAGACAATGTAAGGTCTCAGGAAGAGTTAAGGGTCTAGCGGAACCAGTCCCAAGGTCTGAACATCAGGAGTGGGCAACAGTCTATGGAAGTGGAAAGATTGCCCCAGGCATTGGTCCTGAGCCCTGCTGAGGTGGCCACTCACCTCTGCCACCCTAGCTGTGGAGTAGAAGAGATGAAATGATATTAATGCTGCTGCCTTGTTTTATGAAGTATCTTAACAAGCTGGCGAGCCAGATACACTCAGTCTTCTTTATGGCCACTATGATTTCTCCAACACCAAGATTAATTTGACGATAGCTGTTTATAAGTTCTTCCATCATCAGATAGAACCATTACCTGGGAGAAGAGGAGGGCTGGGTTTAATTTGTGAACAGTCCTCCAGATCTCTCTGGCCCGAGTACGTGTGGGAGTCTTGGTCATAAATCATGGCAGACACTGGCACCGCTGAGACCAGAGGCCGGGAGCTCCCACTAGGCAAGCCTCGGCACTCAAGTGCCAAGGAGAAGTCCTGGCAGGTGGCTTGCTCTTCAGATAGTGTGGGACAGGCAGGGATATGTAGCTGTCTATGTTGGAGAGAGACCCTTGGGTGGGTGTCATCTGTCTGGAAAATTTCACTTTCTTGAACCTACACGCCGTAAGAATCATACAGAAGCTTGCTAAAATAAAATAGAAAATTCCCCCATTCTCTGGTCATGACCCTCGCTTCGGAGTCTAGATCTTTCTCAGAGGAATGCAGGCTCCTACATGTCTGCTTCCGGTAAGGCTTGGCTTGCGGAGGTAACTGTAGAGCTGAGCAAAATATAAGATGGTGGACTTGACTTTGGCTTGCGTAGCCCAGGATTGATATAAATAGACCATGGGACTCATGGTTCTAGAGGGTTAGAGTCCATGGTCATGTAAGGGACACAGACAGGCATGGCCTTGGAGTAGTAGTTGATCCACAGGTACTAGGCAGAAAGACATGAGAGAGAGAGAGAGAGAGAGAGAGAGAGAGAGAGAGAGAGAGAGAGAGAGAGAGAGAGAGAGAGAGAGGAGTTAACTGGGAATGGTGTGGGATTTTGAAACCTCAAAGTTCACCCCCTAGTAACACACCTACTCCAACAAGGTCAGACCTCCTAATCCCTTCCAAACAGTTCCACCAAGTGGGGACCCAAACATTCAAATCTACATGCCTATGGGGTCCATTCTCATCCAAACTACTACAACTCTCATCCAAGCTACCTCCAATGACTCAGTTTTCTCATCTGAGGAGTGGAACAGAATGGAATTGTGAGATTTCCCCTGGAATATTGCAGACAGTTTTGAAAGTCTATAGAAAGTGCTTGGCACAGTGTCTGGACTCTGGATTAGGCTCTTCTGCAAGAGCGAAGGCGTGAGGCCTGTCACGTCAACTGCTGAGAGAATCAAATGCCATCTACTGTGTTTTCAGCTAGCTTTAGGGACTGAGTGATTGCCCGAGTGTGTTGTCCCTGGTCTCACTGCCATTGTAATTGCACTCCCTGTGTCTGTAGATGGAAGTGAGGGGGAGTGTTCTTGGAGTCAGAGAGCAAGAATGACAGGCCTAGGACACAGCTGCTGACAGGTGGTCGACCAGTACTCCTGCTTCTTAGGGTTGTGTCCACACCTTTCATCTGCCCAGGTTGTCTTTTTTTTTTTTTTTGAGGGCATGAGGCTGCTCTCTGGGAGAGACAAGCAGATACAAGATGCCCATGTGAGAGTCCAGATACCTGGGCTGGGGGATGGTATTCCAGCAGGACCTCTGGAGGGAGCTGGGTACCTGCTTAGGATGCTGGTTGGGTCTCAGATCATTCTGTCTTCCAGCCCACCAGAACATAGCTCTCAGGGTTTGTAGACTGGAAGGGGCACTCTTACCTTCTATCTTATGAGAAGGGAAGGGACTTGGTCAAGGTCAGTCAGCAGAGACCCAGGTCTTCATGTCTCAGTCTCTGTGTTCTGTCCTGAACCAGAAGAGGAAGAATCTCAGGCACCCCGACTCCCCATCTCCCCCTTTCCTGCTGCCCACAACTATAGATTTATTCTATTCTGCTGTTGTTTCCTCCCATGCTCTTGTCACAGAGGGACAAGTCCATCACCAGAGGTGCTCAGTGGAGGAGGGCAGCCTCTGGAGGGAAGGATGTGGTGGTGGTGTTGGTGGTGAGATTTTCAGAGTCAGGGATTGGGAGGTGGGCTCTGAGGCCAGCTCCAAAGCTCACAGGTGAATGCTGAAGGCTGAAGGAGCTGGTGTGACCAGTAAACTCTCTGGGACAATTCGCCATTCCAGGTAAGGAAATTTAGGTTCCTCACTGTGAGTTAGCTTTTCTCACTGAGACAAATAGCTGAGAAACAGCCTAAAGGAGGGAAGATTTATATTGGCTCAGATTCATTTCCTGCTGGTCTGGCTCTGTTGTTTCAGGACTACAATGAGGGGAGACATCCTGGTAGAAAGACATGGCTCCTCTCAGAGGCAGAGAGAGAATCAGGAAGGGGCCGGTGCAAAACAACCCTCACCTACATTCTCCCAACCAGGCCCCACCTCCCAGTAGCCCATTCAGGAATAAACTCATGAATGCATTAACTCACTGAAGTTTAACACTCTCACCATCTAAGAACCACCTAGCAACCATCTAGGAACTGAACCTGAAACATGTGGGCTCTGTGGACTAGGGGCTGGGGGTGGGGTGGGGCACTTCATAGCCAAAGGATAACACATAACATATAACAAGTAGGGGGCACAGCAAGACACATGTGATTGCTCAAACCAATGGTGCTATTGGCAGGGTGGTGGTGTGCTCTTCTGTCTTATAGGCCCTATGGGTAAAACCCTTATGAGAGACTTGATTGACATCAGTTAGATTACTTCCTGGGTCTCTTACTTGATCCTCTTTGGGACTTTCAAAGAGCATTTCACTACCGTTAGCTGTCACATGCATACGATTCTAAAGTATACACACTTTCATGTTTCACACCTTAGAAACTGGACTACACTTTCTAATGACAGTGTACCCTGGTTTAATTGCCTCCTGAAAGCCTTCCAGTAGTCTGCAAAGAAATGGTGAAGCTGAGGGTCTTGTAGGGTTCTGCCATTTCACATTCTTTTCTTATGGGTTCATCCATACACAAAGCTTCAGGGACCACAGATTTATAGAATCCTCAAACAATCAGAGGGTCAGGAGGTAAAGTTCTGGGGTCCCTTTGAGGGCCAGCCTGTTTCTCATTTCTCATGGCCTAGAGGTTCTTGCTGGCTCAGAGGTGCACACCCTCTTTCTTTTTTCCTGTATACTCCCTAAGGAAGATCTCAGAAGACACTCGCTGTTGAGAAGACTTGGAGAAGACATATGTTCCCTAGAATTAATATTCCAGGAAAGTACTCCCTTCAGCCTTCCTTCTCCCTACAAACTAACTACCAAGTCCCCTTCCCGTACCTAGACTAAGTCAGGAGGCCAATCTCCCCAGTACAGAAGGCCTAAAAGGATGCTGTCCCCTCCTTTTCTTGTTCCCTTGGTAACTATGATCTCTAAGTATCTGTCCCCTAGCTACCTGGCCACCTCCTCCATTTCTACCCCTCAAGTGCTGAGTTATCCCAGACCTTTGGCAAACTCAGCTCTGCACGCATGATCAAGTCTCTCGTGGCTCACTGTGCCTGTGTGACACTTCTACCTAGGTATCCAGATTGGCTTTGCCACATTGGGTGCATGAGCACATAGATGATGGTGATTTAACAGCGGCCATGATGAAGACGTAGGAAGATGAAGATGCCATAAGTTGAGTGGCAGCTTCCAGGCCAGGCTCTAGTCTGATTCGTCCTTGGTAGAGTTTCAATGACCCTTAGCCCTGGGCCAGGTTGAGCCTAACCACTGCTACCCACGGACCAAGACTTCATCTCTTATTATCGCTTTTACTTATTACTGTAGTGTTTACTAAGGCCTTACTCTGCCAGGAGCTATGCAGAAGATGAAAAAGATGTTGCCTCATGAATGCCCATTCATTCATTCATTCATTCACTCACATGTTCTGCAAATATGGATTGCAGCCTCTGCCCATTCCTAGCATGTCCTAGTGCTGGGGATGCAGCAGTGAACAGTCCTGATGTTTTGGAGCTTGATTTTTACTGGAGAAGATAGCAGACAGGTCAGTAGTGTGTCAGAGGTCACGTGTGCCACCGGGGATGTGACACTGGTCAGGAGGTGGAGAGAGGTACTTGCCTTCTTTGATATGCAGGGCTGGCCTTATCCCCTGATGCTTTGTTCACCAGAGTCCTCAAGTTTCAGGCAGTGCATTAGGGAGCCCTATGGACATCAGCAGTGAGCCTTGGGTCCTATCAGAGCGTGACACGATGTGACTAGACTGGACACTTTGGAGGGCTGTATATTTAGCTTTTCATACCAGGTGGTTCCATATCCAAGGATTCAAACGTTCATTTCTGTTGACAGAAAAGAATTGGGAAATATGTTGTTTGCCTACTGAACACAAACAGACTTTTATTTCTTGTCACTAGTCCCCGAACAATACAATTTAACAACTGCTTACACAGCAAATTTGTATTTATCGATATTATAATCAAGAGGGGATGTATAACACTTGGGAGGATGTGCCTGGATTATATGCAGAAACTACACCACTTGATACAGGGACTTGAACATTGTTGGAAGTGGGAATCTGAGGGGAATCTTGGAACTGAATCCTCAAGAGACAATATGAAGGACAGCTGTGCTCCCCAATCACGAGTGTGCGTACACACACACACACACACACACACACACGATTGGACCTCATGAAGCCTCTATGATCCAGTCTGAGACACCAGCTATGGATGGCTAAGAGGGTTCTAGACTTCTACATCCTCTCTTTGAGCTCCTTCTTCTCCAGACCCTTCTCTAAGTCATTAGAGTTTTCTTACTATGTGGACCCTTCCCTATAACTTCCTGCCTCAGGTCTAGACCTTGGTCACTTCTAACCATGGTGCAGGTGATAGGCTTCACAACGAGGTAAAACTGGGACTCCAGAGGGTGCAGAGGTGTCCTCCTGAGCAGAGAAGAGCCTTAGGGGACGAGCCCCAGCTGCTGTGCTAGGGTCCAATTGCAGACTGGGCTTTTGCTAGCTCCCATCCCCTCCCATCCCCTTATCCTCTCGTTCCCTTTCCCAGCATCCTTTTAACAAGTACCCAGCCTGGCATGAGGCATGGCACGAAGTTTAGCAGAGCTTAGTCTCATGGAAGTGACAGTGAGCACATGATCCACAGAGACATGCTCATATTGTGGTAAGGACGACCTAATTTTGGAGGCTATGCTGGAGGAGGTGGCAGCGAGGATTCTGACCTTCCCAGAATTCCTTGTGATTGTGCAAGAACTTCATAGGGCTCAGGATCCTCCGTTAAGTCTCCAGTCTTTCATTTGCTCCTACTCAAGGGCACTGGGCTTGAAGCCTGGGGTACACAGGGAGCATGACTCCCCTGATGCTTGTGGGGTGTCACTTGGGGAGGAAGACATCCATTATCCATGGTAAAGACTTAAAGACTGTCCTGGTAGATTTGTTTGTTTGTTGTGGCAACTACAGCAAAGGGCCACAAACTGTCTTAAGACAACAGAGATTCTCTCCTAGCCCTGGAGGACCATGGGCTCAAAGGATCAGCAGGTCCTGCTGCTTTTTAAGTCAAGGGAGACTCCTTCAGTGGTCCTCAGTCTGTTGATGCGCACAGTCCTTGGGTCCCTTGTGCACACAAGACCCCAGTGTCTAACGGTGTGATCACGTGTGTTTTCTCACTCCAGTGTCTACCTGTGTGATCATGCATGTTTTTTTCAGTGCCTCTACTGGTTGTATAACACACTAATTATTATGATCTCACCTTAGCTGATTCCATGTGCAAAGGTTTAATTTCCAAAGACATTCCCATTTACAAGCTTTGGAGTAGAACTTCAATGCACCACTTTTGGGGCAATGCAGCCCAATCCACAACAAGGATAAACTGCAGATTTGGGTGTGAGGCAGTGTATGAGGACATTGAAGACTCAACAGAGGGGTCATGGGCTCCAGTAGGCTCCAGGAAGAGGCACCTCCATAGTTTTGGATAGCTCAGTGACAGAGAGGATGGTGAGCAAAGCGAACGTGAATAAATGAACAGTAAAGGATGCACAAGTTCACACACCACAGGAGCAGGCTCCTGACCTCCTCAGAGCTGCTTACTAGAACTGTAAGGCAAGGACAACAAGCCAAAAAACTTAGGAAGCTGCAGCTCATTCTGCAGGCCACCCATTTGCTCCTCCCTTGCAGGAGGCATCATGATATGTGTATGTGTGTGTGCGCGCGTGCACATGTGCGTACATGCTTGTATGCACATGGGTTTGCTTCTGTGACATTTTCCAGTGTCTGAACTTTAAACATGGGGCCTAAAGAGAAATACAAGTGACTGTAATCCAGACTGTTGGATGAGTTGAGAAGTTTTACCCAAGCCCAAAGCCTCTAGCCATTGATATTCTCCAAATACCTAGGACTATTCTTTTTTACTCTTGTTCTTGTATGGACCCACTTCCCTTCTATTTCCTTTCTTTTTCATGTGTCTGTGGAGAAACATGGGTGAATGAGACAGCTTTCATCACTACGCTGATGGCCCTTGCTCTGAGCATGCTCACAGAACCCTGCTTTTGGTTTAGAGACCACAAGTTGAAATACTCCCTCAGCCACCCTACTTCCTATTCTTGTCCTTGCACAGTTCCAGTCACTATCCCTGCATCTAGCCCACTGTGGGCTCCAGTCCTGGCACTGATCCTGGGTGAGTCCTATCCCTTCCTGGGTTTCTGTTATCCTCTGTGAAATGGGTAGGAAGATCCACCGAAGGCTTACATGACAGAAAGAGCCGGCAGCGATGAGAAGCTGGCATTGCTTAGTTCAGCTTTGTGCTACCATCTGAGTGTTGGCCCAGAGACTCAAGTGTGATACCTGGACCCGGGGACTACATGCCTGCATGGGTTATGGTTAGCCTGCTGGGAAAGGTGAGTCTTAGGTCCTTACCTAAGGTTACAAAGTGATTGAACTCTACAAAGAGGGCGTATGGGCAGCTCTGGGAGGATGTAAAAGAGGGGCATGTTAAGAAATCTTCCTGGGAGCATGGCACCTAAGAGGGACCTGGGGATGAAGTGACATTCATGGGAGGAGAACACTTCTCAGCAGAGGCTGTACTATCTGGGGGGTTGGAGCTCCTGGTCTCTTTGCCCATGGTTAGAAATGAGAGCAGCTGGGAGTTAGGGGCAGGCAAGGACATTGTGAGAACTGATATCAGTCTAGAGCTATTCTACCCAGAAGAATAGCACCTAACCATTCTATTTGGTTGAAAATTTAGTTTATTTTACGATAGGCTTGCGTTTTCTGTCTCCCTTGAGCCCACAGGGATCTTTCTGGGAGTACGAGGAAGAGCCACAGGGCTTTCTATATAGGTGAAGTCCACACATGTCCAGCCTTGGACCATTCCTGGGGACACCCTGAGTTGCAGAGCTTTTGAGGAGCACTGCCTTAGCTACACTGCATGGTCTTTCTTGTCCTTTCCTAAGGTGGCTTCCATGGTTTCTTGCATCTGGAGGTAGGATTAAGCCTGCACTTGCCCCTTCAATGAGCAGCAAGATAGATGGAACCCTGTTGGGAAGAAGGCCAACTTACCCAAGTTCTTGTCACCAGCTGGTGACACAGGTGGGGTGTGAGTGTCTTTTTCCTGATGTGAACTGTGAGGGCTTTTCTCTCTCCCACATCCCATTGCTTCTGGTCAACTTGGATCAGTTATCGGCTTCCAGGTGCCCTTGGCAGAGCTGAATGCTCTGAATTGGACATGTCCTCCCAGCTCCAGATGTTAAAATATCACTTAGCTGTGCTCTGGAGAATGAAATTTCAATCCAATCCCTGTACACTTGCTTTTCTAAAAAAGGACAAGAAATGTTTTAAGGTTCTTATGCTTAAAATGTCATAGAAATTCTTGTATGTGTAGACACACGTATATGTTCTGTATGTGCGTATTAAGATTTGACTGGGGATTGTAGGCACATAGCACAAGGTTCTAAGGACAGGCACGGTGGACAGGCAACACTTCTTCCTCCCCTGGGATAGTTGCTCTCCATGTTGTCTTAGGGACCTTTGCAAACATCCTCATGCTTGCTCCATTTCAGCCCTTTCCATCCTTGTTCACGCTATTCTCAGTATTGCCATTAAGCACATGTGATCAGTAGAGGGAGGTGGAGCAGGCCGACAAGCGCTAGAAGAGCCCTTCTTTACAGAGCCGAGCTCACCTCCTTCAAGTACAAGCTAGAGACCCGGGAGACCAGTCACCCTCTCCTTTGCTCTTCATGTGCTCCTGGGTGACAATCCCTGTCCCTCCCTGGTCCTTAGAGTTCTGTAGTAGCAGGGGAGGGGGTTGGGTGATACGCTCTTGAAGATCCCTTTTAGCTCCAATTTCCATGATCCTATTATCTACTTCATGCCCCGTTTCCCCACTTAAAGAAATTAGAAATAGAGCAGCATTGAAGATAATAGCACATTTGTGTCCCTGAAGGATTTCAAAGGCATTTCCAGATTTCAAGCAAAATGGAGCTCAAATTTGACTATGGTTGGTTTGCTAAAGGCAAACCTCCCAGCTCCATTCGCGAGTGGAGTGCCACAGGGATGCCCTGGGTTTGCTTGGGGGCAAGTCCAATATAGGGAAACAGATTGGGGGCAAACAGTTCTCTCCAGACACCATAGCCTAGGCTCAGCAGGCCCTTGGGAGAATTCTTTGGAAAAACCAGTTTTCCCCACAAGGTTTTAACATGCAGGGTTTACATGCCAGCTGGATGCTCCTAAGAAACCCCTCTCTCAAGAGTAACATAGAGGAGTGGGATGCAGGGTACTGCAGAGGCCTGGCAAGTCACAGGAGCTTTGAACCCCAAACCCTGGGGTTCTAGTCTAGATGTCATGCTTGTGGCCCAGGGTTTAGTTTTACTAGGAACCCTTGACTCTCAAATACACAGTGGCTCAGTCAGGCCCCTCTTGTTGAACAAAGGAAAGCCCCCAAATGTTGCCATTTGTAGACATAGAGTATATAGGCCTTGGCCAGTGAAGCTTGGGCAGCTTGTGTCAGGGAAGCTCAGTATCCACACCAAGTTTAACCCCACTCACTCAGTGTTCAGGGTATTTCACACCAAGTTGAACTCCACTCATTCTGTATTCAAGTACTTCAGATCAAGGTCAGCCTCACTCCTGTGTTCAGAGTGCTCCACAGCAAGTTCGACTCCATTCACCTATTCATCTACTCACCCGCTCAGTCCCCATGTGCTCAGTACACATGGCCAGGGTGCCTACTCTGAATCCAGCACTGGGCTGGGGGAAGCAGTCGCAAACACAGCCATCACCTAGCAGGAAGATCCAAGTCTGGAAAAAGGTCCTGCTGGAAATAAGAGGTTTCCTAACTCTGGCTTAGAGCCCAGTCCTCCAGTTGTACTTCTGGGATTCACACCAAGAGGGAAATTCATCATATACTTAATTTCCAAGAAACAGGAAGTAAGTGACCAATCAAAACATTCTGAATCTTCTAAAGCAAACAACAAGAAGACACAGGCTGAGTGGATGAAAGGCTCCTGCCAGGCTGCCTGTCTGCTGGCGACATGTATGTCTTTTTACAGTTACAGACTTTGGCAAGCTTGCTAAGAGCCTTTTAGGATGCTTAGCTTCTCATTCAACTAGCTCAATCCTGCTTCTTCTATTACTGACTCCCAGATCTGCTTCCCAGGTGTTTGGTAGACCAGATGACCCTCGATGTTTCTGTCTGCCTTAAAACTCATCTATTTGGAGTCTTTTCAGAAGACTCTGGGATCTGAGCTCCAGTTGCAGGACTGCATGCTTGGGTAATGGGGAAGGTTTGCCCATAGTAGTGGCTTGAAAGGCAGTGGGTTTCTGCTTAGAAAAGAAGAAATAAGCCCTAGTTCTGCTCATTGGTGATAAAGCCTTGACTGACAATTAGTTACTGAATGGAAGATAGGCTCATTAGACCCATTTCCTGGTATACTCATGATCAGATTGTTCATTGAAAAGGCCTTATATAGGTCTGAGAAAGTTGTATTTGTTTGACACTTGGCAACATACCTTACCAAACTGGTCTAGGTTACTGCAATTTGTGACTTTGTACTGTAGTGAAGACCCATTCTCATCCCCTGGGTATGAGGTCAGTGGCTAGTTCTCAAGCATTCTATTCAGTGCTTAAAACAAGAAATTACTGACTTCAGCTAATCTTGGCTAGGGACAGGTGTATATTTTCTTTTCCTACATATCTCCATCCTCTTCATATCCAGTCTCTCCAGTTACTTTTGCAAAATTTTGTCTTTCTATGAACTTGATGTTCTCTCTTCTATAGCCCCTTTTCAATGTTTCCCCCTTTCTTCCCTTTTGGTTTATATCCAGCTCAAATGTCACTTCTTTCTGGGGCTTCTTGGGAAAAGATACTTTCACTTGATTCCTACTGGGATGTTTATACCTTTAATCAGTCTCTACATGATTTTGATGTCCAGAAGTTTGAGAACCATTCTCTGAGACCATGGTGTCCCTAGATGTCACCTCCTAGGCAACACTCCTGTTTGTGGAGCTTGTTAAACAGGTGGATTTCTGAGCCTGCTTTCAGAGCCTCTGAATTACAACCTCTGAGAACCTACATGGACATTCTAATGCACACTGATGGTGGTGAACCACTGCTCTAGACCTTGTTTGCTTCTTTGACTCTCTAGAGCCTGTGTATTTGATGAGAGAAATCCTCTCACTGCCAAATCTATTAGAATTCACTAAGTAGGTTCACTCTTAGAGAGAGAGGTTGTACCTGTATGTATCTGTTGGGTAAGATGGACTTGGGTTCCAGAGACCTAAATAGAGAATAAAGTGTGTTTGCTAAAACATTGAACTCTTTGTCTATATCTTAGTTACTTTTCTATTGCTCTGATAAAATATCATGGCCAATGCAACTTATAAAAGAAAGTGTTTAATTTTGCTCATGGTTTCAGAAGGTTAGAGTCCATGATGGCAGAGCAATGGAACAACTGAGAGCTCACATCTTGG
Source organism: Tokudaia tokunoshimensis (assembly GCA_036184795.1). Lineage (NCBI taxonomy): Eukaryota > Metazoa > Chordata > Mammalia > Rodentia > Muridae > Tokudaia > Tokudaia tokunoshimensis. The sequence goes on from BTHU01000017.1 coordinate 71,656,181, forward strand.
TCCCCAACCCTTATGGTCCTCAACCTTATGTTGAGAGAGAAACTGGAAATGTTATGAATCTCTTTAAACTTTAAAGTCCATCCCCATTGACACACTTTCTCTCACAAGGCCACGCCTCCTAATCCTCCCCAAGAAGTTCTACCAACTAGGGACCAAATATTCAAACATATGACTCTACAGGGGCCATTCTCATTGAAACCACCACACCCCATATCACTGCCTTCTATCTTTCCTTTCCCCACCCTAAATACCTATGGTCACTGAATGGGAACCCAAACTACCCAGGTTAGGGACTGGTTGTGAGACACAGGAGAACGAATATGCCTAAGAGTTCTCCCAGATTCCTTATGAGCCATGGGTACACATATCACCTTCATCAAAACCTGGCCTGGGTTTTGCCCATGTTCCCATTGGCGGTACAGGAGAAACCACATGAACTTTATTCTAAGGCAATGTTGTCCTGCTTTCTAAGGACAGCTCTGTGGGGATGATTCTTGTTCTGTTTCAGGGATTCAGGTAGCGGTGTGTGTACCACAGCTGACTGTGAGGTCCGTGTAATGGCTAGGGCAGCAGCATGGAAACAAAATCCACAGATTCAAACCGAAGTCTTCTTGGACTAAAAAGTTCAAGCTTTTCCTTCTCTGTGTGAGTGTTCTGTGGAAAGCCAGATATACATTTAAAAACCCATATGTAGAACCAGCATATAGTTCACTGATAACCTGTGAGCCGTTAGAGAGTCACACAAGATGACATCTCTGCAGGCTAGGTTGAGTTAGGGGCTGCTTATGTTAGACTCAGTGGGGAAGTAGGAGGCTAGGCTGAGAAGAGGGGCTTGTGGAAGACTGGCACATACGTGTGTACATGTGTATGTACATATGTACATGTACATGAGCTAACGGCAGACCTGGTATAAAGGACAGCAGCAGGAGAGAGTTGTGCTGAAATGGGGTGAGGCAAGGAGGCCTCTGGGAATGTTTGAACATGTGTTGTGAGTGCCAAGGGAGGTGGCAGGTGCCTCAAAAGGTGGCTGCTGAGGTGATGCTTTGGGTGTGCAGGGCAGGATTCTCTTCCCCTAGTAACCAGTGCACAATCAAGCCAGACCATTGGCCCGGTGACCACTCTGCATTTAGATGGGAGAGGTTTTTCTCGCTGGCCTCACTGGGCTCTGGTTCAGCTTTTCTCCAAGTGCTCCAGCTTCCAATGGACAAAGTCAAACTCCCCCCCCCCACCCCCGCCATCTCGTCAAGATGATGGGGAGCCTGCGTCTGCTCCCCTCCTGTTGCTCTCAGGCCTCATCTGCTGCAAACAGGCAGAGTAAACCCCAGGGGCAGCTGTTGGTGGTCCACATGCACAGGCAAGTGCACACTCACATTCTGGATTGGGAGATGGCTTGACAGTGTCTTTGGGGACAGAGACGCTTCTTGCTATTGCAAGACCTCCCTCAAGGGGAAGGAACTGGGAGAAGCCTTGCTGTTCCTGCTCATGCAAAACATCTCTTTTCAGTGTTGTTTGCCTGGGTCCCTCCTTTTCTTTTGGAAAGAAAAAGAAATAATAAATAATAATAAAACATGACAGACTATAATGGACCAGCCTTGACTTGTTCAGTGTGCTTCACATCTATCTTTATAACATTCTCCATGGAGAAGGTAGGGAGACATAATGTTACAGAGAAGACTGAGGGATGGTTCATTATCTTGTCCAAGATAAGACAGCTAATAAGGAAGGAGTGGAGGCAGAATTTGTGTGAAGGAGATCAGTGTTCAGAGGCCTTGGCCTGGGCTGGTTTTCCACAAAGCCTTAGTTTTGTGAGCCTGGGGCGGTGGTGGAGGTGAGGGGAGACTGGAAAAGGCCACTCCCTTAGTGGGGTCTCTCAATGCTTTTCCTGACCTTTGGCATAGAGAAAACAAGCATGTCCACACTGGCCCCCAGGCACAATCTCCTTAGCTCTACTCCTCTGTCTCAGACCTTGGGCATTCCAGATGTGGGAGAAACCCTCTCCAGCCCTGGCCCATGCCAGAGCACAATGCAGGTCAGCCTAGAGAACTGTGGTACTCATGGAGCATTGTCAGCACGGGCTCTGGGGACTAGTAGGAATTTGGGACAGGACAGGGGAGGCATTTGGGAGGAGGGGACTCCAGCAAAGGCAGGAGCAGACTTAGCAAGTTCCTAGCCAACAGGACAGACAACTGCAGAGGAGGGACAGGGGCACAGAGTTCTGTGAATGGGAAGGGTAGGTAACAAAGCTGGGTTGGGGGGGTCTGTGTGGGGGTTTAACCATGAAACAATCTGAGGGATGTCACAAGCCCTTGCTGGATCCTCAACAATTCATGTAAAACTCTGCAATGCCTTCTGGGTAAGGGAAAAGTTTGAGGGAATTAGAAGGACAAACAAAAAGAAACAGTAGGTTTGGATGATGATTGGGCATATGGCCCCATCTAGTATCTGAATGTATTTCAGATGTGGAAGGGAAGGGTCAGGACATGTATTTCAGAGGTGGATGGGTCACCCCTTTGTTCATTGTTGACTCATCTACTTGTTCAACAGCTGTGCGTTCTAAACTGACTCACAAAGAACTGGATTTGACCATGACTCATTTATGCACACTGTGTACAGAGCCCTAGATGGACCATATCGGACAGTGTCTTAAAGAAAGTGTTGTGCTCTTAAGGCAGACCAGGGGACTGCTGTCTCCTCAGAAGTCCACCTGAGGCAGTTCTGGTGCCTGGGGTGGCTTCGGTGGCCGTGATGTGGCATGCATCCCTCAACAGTGCCTGCTTGGAGGCACCTGGGCCTCCACATGGGTCTCCTCAGAGGGCACCGATGGAAGTCACCCGGAGTCTGACTGCTAAGCTGTGTAAAGCCACAATCCACTCACTGTATCCTTAATCATTCATTTTGCTCCTTCCTGCCTGACTTCCATCATTCCTCAGTTGGGACGAACCCACCACCACACCTCTAGAGCTCCACATGGGGACCCAAAGGGACAGTGTACCCAGTGGAGCCTAAAAACAGTACTATGTGACATGAAAGATACCCTTGTCATTTGTCACCACCATGTGGGGACACCGTGTTAGGTTCTCCCCCAGCTTCCTTCAGATTCCCAGATTCCCAGAAAAGAGGTCCCGTATTAGTAGAACCAAGTCCTCATTGCCATGGTAACAAGTGGATGCTAACTCCTCGTGGGTCTCACACAGGGCTAGTCTGCCTTTCCCATTGGGATTTGGGCTTGAGAGGGAGTAGCACCACCTGCTCAGCAGTACTACTGCCCCCAGTCAGGCTGTTTCGTTCAAACCATTCTGCCTTGTACACCTGGAAAGACACAAACCTGTTTTCCTTATTCTGACCTTATACTGCAATGCTGGTCCATAAAGACTGCACCAGGGCACAGGGAAGAGAAGAGTCACCACTTCACCCCTCCACTTCCTCCTTTTTTCCCCACAATCTCCTGATGTGAAATCACCAGTACATCTAGCTTCAGTGATGGAGTGGACCCTCTGCTCAGAATCTTGAAGGTGTGTGTGTGTGTGTGTGTGTGTGTGTGTGTGTATGTATGTGTGAGATAAAGGGACAGACAGACAGACAGACACACACACATACACACACACACACACAGAGAGAGAGAGAGAGAGAGAGAGAGAGAGAGAGAGAGACCCAGACACAGAGAGAAATGTGTGTGTGTGTGTTCATATATGTGAGTGTTAGGATGTGAAAGGAGTGGGCAAATGTCAGTAGCAATGAAAAGGACACAGGGCTTTGTCATCCTTCTAGCCACACACACTAACACGAGCAGAAGAGATTCTTGCCTTGGCTATGAGGCCTCTGGAAGTCTGTGTTCTCCTCCAGGGCCTCCCGGAACCTCAGGCCCTTGAGCTTGGCAACACGGCTCTTGGCCTGTGCCCTTTTGTGGCTACAGTGCTTGCCAAGGTTCCATTTATGCACCTCATGCCCAGAGTCCCAAGAAAGGTGGCCAGCCCTCCAGGCACATGAAGGTGAGCCTCTTGGGGACATGGACTAGTGAGGTCAGAGTGTAGTGAGCTCTCTCCAGCCTTTCTGAGTGCCCTCATGTTCTAGGACAGAGGGGCTGGCAGAGTTGGTTGTATACCAGGGAGTGAGTGTCCTTTCCTACGGTGCCTCTGGCCATGGATACCCCATTGAAAGTGATGTGGCAAGAGAGAAAGCACGGTGCTCTCAAGCCCTGATAACATAAAGCTGGATGAGGACTGAGCACCCAGATATACCCCTGGGATCCGAGGATAGCACACCACCGGGGTGGGGAGGGATGGTTTTACATGGCTCTTCCGGGGTCTCAGCCTTCCAGCAATCTCCAAGGGAATAGGAGCTGTTATCTGCACCACACACAGGCTTTCTGAGCTCAGAGTAACTGGATGCCCGAGGGAGCAGAGCTGGGCTCCCAGTCCCTGCCTGTGCCCCTGAGCCCTCCTGGCAGCTGCCTGCTTTCCCAGAAGCAGATGGATGGAGGCCCCCACAAAGGGGCTGTGGCACCCTGTGCTGCAGTCCCCATGGTAACTTCAGGCCCCTCATGTTTCTAATTACTCCTGGGGTTCTCTTCTTCCCAGGGTGTGAGCACAAGCTGGGCTGGGGCCATTCTTGTTACTCTGTCTCCCGTGTCCCCTCCCCACCAGGAACAGCCCTTCTCACAAATAAAAGCCCCAGCCAGGGGAAGCTTGCAGGGGTCACTAAGAGACTTGGGCACCAGCCAGATGACTTTTAATTCATTTAAATGGCTATACTTTTATTGTGGTAAAATATCTAGAATGTATATTTGCGTCTTCTAGAGCCACGTTAAATGCCACAATCAGTGGCATTAAATACATTTACAAGGGTCATACAACGTTCCCAAGCACTACCTATTATTTTGCTTTAATTGCCCATTACCCCCTCAGCAAACTTTACCCCACACTTTGTCAATGGGTTCACCCACCCCAGGTCCCTCATAGATGCAGACCCATGTAAGAGTCTAATGTGTGTCTGCCTTATTTCTTTCAACATAATGCCTTCAAGGTATTTGAAGTTAGTTGTCATAGCGGGTGTTTCCCGGCGGGATGGCTTGATGCCTTTTCTTTTGCTTGGAGGTTCCAAAATAGGGCATATGAAAGCAGAGGGTCTTCGTTGGATTGTGGTGTGTGAGAATCCCATACCACAACCTTGGCATCTCTGGAGACTCCTCCCGGGGACTCCTGGGTTTCTGCATTTAATAATCCACACGTCCTGGAGAGAGGGAGGCAGGCTATTTGGTTGACCTGAGGTTATGAAGCCTGACTGTGGGCGCTGAGGATCTTCAGTTGCCACGCCTTTCTCTGGCTGTCTGAGCATGTATTTCCCCTCTTTGTCCCTGTCCAGCCTCAGACCTCCCTCAGACAGATCTCAGACCATTTTAACTCCAATAGAGGTCCTGAGAGAAGTTCAGTGTCCATTGCTTAGAGGACTTGGGTTTTTTTCATATGCATCTTGTCCGGGCTGGCTTTATCTGGCTCTGCCACGCCTCCCACAGTACCTCAGTGTCCCTGAGCTCCCTCAAGTCTTGCTTGTCCTTGGGGCCTCCCATTCCTTCAAGGCTGCCTGATGCCATTCTCCCTAGCTCCCGCCATCTCTCATCAGAAATGCCTGTCCGGTGGCCCATGAGTTTCACGACTGTCTTCAACCGAACAGCTGGGCGTTCTGTGTTTACCCAACAGCCCTTGGATCCAGATGTTTCCTGGGAAGGTCCGGATTGCATATGGAATTTCAGACCCCTAGAAGGGCAAGATAGGAGCCTATTACAGGATAGGAGTTGCGCACAAGGCTGAAGATCTGTTGAGAACGGAATTCATCCCAGCAGCCATAGACTGCTTACCCCAAACAGCTGTGTGCTGATGGCAGCTCCAGCCCTGTGCTCAGGGCACAGCAGAACAGGCCTAATCCTTGCCCTTGACAACAGTCTGTAATTTTGGGCTATTTACTCCATCTTCCTTTGTTTCATCTGCAAAATGGGCTGATAACATTTCAGTATGGATATTCTGGGGATTAGTGAACTCACATTGTTTAGAATAAGACAAGGGCCAATGTTAGCTACAGAGAGCGTTGGCTACCAGAATGTTTCCTACGTGGGGCTGAGGGCCAACTGTGTGAATAGAGGAGCCAGAAAGTGCAGCCCCTGGGGAACATGTTCTCTGTTGCTGTTAGCTTAAAGTAGGAAAAGTTTGTTTGGATTCACAGTTTCACTCCATGGTTGAGCCAGTTGCTTTGAGGACTAGATGAAACAGAACTGTGGTGGCAGGTGTGTGGTGAAGGACACTACTCATTTCATGGTGACTAGGAGGAGGGGGGAGGGAGAGGAACAGAGATACAGTCAGAGACAGAAAGACAGACAGAGACAGAGACAGACATGCATACAGGCAGACAGGCAGACAAACAGACACACAGAGAGACATACATATACATATGTACATACATACATACATACATACATACATACATACATACATACATAGAGACAGAGTGAGACATACACACAGAGACATGCATACATAGAGACAGACAGATAGGCAGACAGAGATACATACATACATACATACATACATACATAGAGACAGACACAGAGACACAGAGACATACATACATAGAGACAGAGAGAGACAGACACACAGAATACATACATAGAGGCCAACAGATAGGCAGACAGAGAGACATACACACATACATACAGAGACAGACACACAGAATACATACATAGAGGCCAACAGATAGGCAGACAGAGAGACATACATACATACATACATACATACATACATACATACTTAGACCGAGGGACCATACTGGGGGCGAGTCAGAGCTCTTACTGTCTATTTACTTCCCTGAACACCCTACCTCTGCACACAGCTGCACTGGAGACCAATCCTCATTCAACACCTCATCTCTTGAGGAACACTTTGGATACTAAGCATAACAGGGATATGTTTCTAGTTTTCTTGGTTTTTTGTTTGTTTGTTTTTTGAGGACCCTGCTGGGACCATAGAGCCCACATATCCAAGTCATTTGTGGGATGATGCTAGATCATGCCCTTATGACTTGGATAAGAATGTCTTTGGAGGTCTCAGTTTAGTTCGGTTCAAGTTCATTCAGCAAGCACCAGCTAAGGGTCACTTACAGGCAGAACATGTGAGAGATTCTAAGTTGAAACTAGCCCCACCCCTCGGGAGCCTCCAGGCTACGGGGAGCAGGCAGCCATCTTTGGTCTGCGATACAGGAAGATTCTGCATGCTTTTTCGTCTGAACCCCAAGGTAACACATGGCCTGACTATGGATTTTTTTTTCTAGTGGCAAACATGCCAGAACTTAAGAAGGTAGAAGATATGTCATACTTAAACTTATGGCATCAAAACTGGGCACGAAGGTGCCCAGAGTCCCCCACTCCATTACTGTGGATATCTAGGCAGGGAATCATGACAAGCTCCTCTTTCAAAAAACTAACACAAACAACTGAACAAACTAACCAGTCAACTGCGAACTGTCAATATATATACTTTAAGGGACAGAAGAGAAGGGTTCATGAAACTAAGAGGAGAAATTGGAGACAGTATTAAAATGTGCTCGACTGCTTGGTCCTTCTCAGAATACATTATGTCTCAGGCATTGTTCTGGACACGATAAATGTGTTATTTCTGTGAGGAGGCTGAGACAGGACAAACCAAAGACAGTGTCAACATAGTTGCAGTATGTCTTGACCAGCTAGAGACCTTTGCAAAAAGAGAGGTAATAGACAGACTGTAGAGTTGGCCAGGTGAGAGTGGGGGCGGGTGGGTACCAAACCGAAACAGACCTGGGCAGAGGTGACCTTAGAGAGTCTGAGAAAAAGATACATTTGTAGACAAGGTCTGGGAGGTCAGAGAAGGGAGTAACTAGTTTTGCTCAAGGTCAGAGGCGTGGAGGATAGACTTTTCCTAGAGTTGTCATTTGGAACATTGTGGGATAAAAAGGGGCTCACTAAGTGAAGTTTGAGAACATTTCAGACAGGAAGCGGTATGAACCAATAATGCATGGTACATTTAGACAGTGATACAGATGTTGGTCCAGGTGGGTGGGGTTTGCCATGAGCAAGCGTCAGAGGTGGATTTGGTGGCAGGAGGGTTGCTATGGGTGCTGTGAGGCAGTTGGGGGGGGGGAGAGGTGTGGATTAAAGTGGGTGTGCTGACAACTGAGGTGTTGCTGTGGTTGAGATGATGCCCATGAAAGATAGCCTTGGGGTTCACATTTGAGCTAACTCGTCTGCCAGCTCTTAACAGATTTTGTTCATGCCCCTGAGACTCCCTTCCCTCCACTCATCAGTTTGCATCTGGAAACAAATTTGTGGACTTGGTGTTCAAAGCAAAATAAAGATGAGAAAAGTGAGGAATATAACCAGGTGGCTGGGTGGAGGGAGGTGTTACAGGATATTTGAATCTGTTTCTAGTTAGGGTGTGGTTCAGCCCTTAGCACACACCTTCAATATCTCTGGCTTGAATAAACTCTTAGAACATGCCTTTAATCTCAGACAGTGAAGGTTAAGTTTGTAGAAGGAAGCACTCATGTATGAAAGTTATGTCTAATTGAGTGGTAGACAAAGTGACAAATCAGAGAAAGATTTTGACAGAAAAGTGTATGCCCAACTCTTAGGAGAAGAGAGAGGAAGGGGAAGCTACTTCAGGGAGAGACAGACAGTACAGGAGGAGAGAGTACAGCACAGGATACAGTAGAGTTCGTGGAGAGCAGCGCAGTAGAGAAGGAGAGCAGCGCAGCAGAGAGGGAGAGGGAGGCAGTTTTACCTCGAGAGTTGTGCAGAGAGAGATTGAAGAAAACAAGCTTGACACAGGTGAAGACGGAACAAGCCAGAGAATGAGAAGGAGCCAGAAGATTAGAACAGATTGCTAGAGTTAGTTTGAGGCTAGGCAGAGCATCAGAAGCCAAGAGAAAAGTCAGACTGAACTAGTCAACTGGGGGAGAGGCTGAGCCAGGACAGCTGAGTTGAACCAGCCAGCCAGAGTTCAGAAAGAACAAGAAAGGGCGAGCTTACTCAGCAGCGAGTCTCAGAGGCTGAAAACATTCTAGGCCGAGATTAGATTGCCCTGAGACTAGAAGCTTCTAGGACTAGGCCTAGGTTAGCGGATGGAAGCCGTGAGCCTTGGAGAGGACAATGACATCGGGCCAATAAAAGTTACTTTTACAGAGCAGGTCAGTGCAGGGCTAACAGCCAGGCTCTAAGACTCTAAGACTGGAAAACAATGTATAGTCCATTGGTTCTCAGCCTCTTTGAGGAAAAGTGAGGAGGTCAGACCTCTTTGGAGGTTGAATGGCAATTTCATGGGAGTCATCTAAGACCCTTGGAAAATATGGATATTTACATTACGATTCACAACAGCAGCAAAATTGTAGTTATGAAGTAGCAACAAGAATAATTTTATGGTTGGGGATTAGCACAATATGAAAAACTGTACTAAGGGGTCACAGCATTAGGAAGGTTGAGAACCATTGCTCTCCACCCTTCCTTCCTCTCAACACCATAGGAAGAGAAGACTTTGCCCTGCTTCCTGTAATTTCCCATCCTGGCTAGAAGGACTTGGGGACCTTGTGGTCAGGCTTAGTGTCTTTCCTGTTGGAGCACTTAGCTTACCCACCCTGTGTGGTTCAGAGGAACAAGCGTTTGAAACCAACTGTAGGTCAAGGTGATGACAGTGTCCGGGACTCAGGAGAGAGACGGGGAGACATCAGAGGGCCAGCAGGATCTGATCCCCAGTACATGTGAGGCTATTTGAATTTTTGCCCATCATAAGAGATCTGCTGGGACACCATTGTCCTAGCTAGTGACTTGGGCAAGGACAGCCCTCATCAATATTGTTTGGGGGCCCCAGGCCTTCTTCTTACACTTAGCTTGAAATTTCAAAGAACAGGTCACTTCTGTAGGATGACGTTCTGGGCTTGACACCATACCCTTTCAGGCTGTAGGAAGCCCCACATCTCCACATCTATTGCTCTTCCTCCCACTTTAGCAGATGGAGGAAATAATTCTGGAAAGGCGAAGCAAGCTTCCAGAATCTCGCTGTGGTCTGGCTAGCAGCACTGTTCTTGGCTCTGTCTGGGACCCTCTCTCTTTCCGAACCCCTCGGGATTCTTCAGCAGAGGTGGTTTGCTGCTCTCTTGAGGAGCTAATGAGCTCTCCTAATCTTCAGAGACTTGTGGATTCTGAGCCTTTGGAGTGTCTGAAGCCAAGGATCTGTTCAAGGTCTCTTTGGGAGGCGCGTGGAGGCTACCCTGTGGATGTTCCCGTCACTAAACTCTTCTGTAGGAGCCTTCCATACTGCACGCTCCTGCCTTGGCCCACAGGGCTAGTCCTGATACCTCTAGTGTTACCCCATCTTAGGTAGAACTGTTCTGATCCAGAATGTAAGCCACCAGCCAAGGCCTTCTCTGCCTTCGAGTCCCTCCAGACCACCAGCCTCAATGAGCTGAACTGTTGGACAAGTCATCCTCCTTCTCTGGGGCTTTTAGAAACTGCTTACTCAGAGTGCAAAGAGGGAGGCGCCTCGAGCTTATACTTACCTCATATAGCTTTCTCCTTGCCTCAGTTTTCTCTGATGTAAAGTAGGAGACTGGAGTTGAAAGGTCTCTGTACACAGTAGCCATACCTTTTTCTTCTGTTGCAACCAGTCTGTCCCACCCTGGCTGGACTTGAGGTGGGCTTGAGGGCACAGTACCCAGACTGACTGACAGTCTTCGTCTTCCCTTGACATGGGCAGTGTGTGCAGGGGCATCCCTTGTTCTGAAGGAGACCCAGCAAAGCTTGCTTAAGGTTTCCTTGAGAAGAGAATGTCATCACCAGACTCCTGCCCATCTCCTCAGAGGCCATTAACAGCAATGGTGAGGGGAGATGGTGACGCACGCGTTGTGTGTGAGCTGGATCAGGAACTGTCCGCAACACTTCGCCTCCGTGAACTTTGGCCGAGGACCTGCATCCTTCTTCTGGGTCTATTCTTGTCTGATTAACTTCTCAGGGAGACACCATGCTGTGGTTGGGCACTGAAGTGTCCCCTGTGAGTGGGAACTGTGGCTTCTGACTTCCCCAACATCCAGTATCTAAGATCCTGGAGCCTTGCATCTAGACCATGTATCCAAGGCTGGATGTTTGTATAGCACCTGCCAAGAATAGAGAGATGGGAGGGAGCATCTTTTCCACACAGGCCACCTGCCTTTCCTCCTGGCCTTGGAAACCCCAGAACTTACCCCTGGTGGAGGTGGAAGGAAAAGGGCCAATGAAGACGGGAGGGCAAAAGCTGCTTTGTATTCTTCTGTCTCAAAAACCAAGCTGATATACAGAATGTCTTTGGTTCTCTGGCAGAAATTCATGCTTTCCATCCTCAGACAGGCAGTGGATGGTGGCAAAGTCTTGGGTGTGCCCTCTGCTGGGTCTCACCTCAGCTGCAAAAAGGACAATGTTGTCTCAGCCCCACTGGAATGGGCGAAGAGCCCAGAATTAAGGTGGCATTGCTCTCTTCCAACCAGGACAGGAGGGAAAGGCAAACACGTGATTTGAGACTCATGCCCTCCCCCCAACCCCCGTTGACTTTCTGACCCTTCCACAGTCTCTGAGGAGTTTGGGTCTTCTTTTTGAAGCTACAAGAGCGATCCCAGATCCAGCGAACAGTGACCAAGGCCATTTTCTATTTCTTTACCTTGTCCTCCTTCCTGCCCCACTGTCTCTGCAATTGCAGAGGCCACATCCATCCCAAAAGATCACAGTCTGTCTCAGCCTAGACCACCAGGAGCACCAGCTCAGGTCAGCAGCCAGGAGGAACAGGGTACAGGTCCATGGGGTTATGCTTGTGTGATTTCCTCTGCCTGCAGGGAAAGAGAGGTGTTGAAGCTTTCATGCTGGGGCAGGGGTGGGTGAGGTTGCCTTTTTAGTGAAAAGGAGACACAGTAGGGGAAGAGACTGTGATCCTGGGATAACCCAGCCCTGTACCTGGAACTGCACATACACACCAGCCAGCTAGACCAGTGGTAGTCAGAGCCAGAACCCACCTGGTGCTTCCTTTCCTTTAGGAGAGCTGGGCTAAGATCAGGCCTGAAGGATGCAGGTACAGGGCCAAAGAACGGTGCCTGAAAAGGAGATAATTTAAACTTCAGCCTGGCAGGAGAGGCTGTGGTTTTAGGGACTGAAGCCAGAAGGTCAGGCCTAACTAGCACCGAAAGCGAAGAAGTATAATTATTATGTAATTATCTTTCAAATGGGTCAGAGTTTATTAATTAGTAAATAAAGGAGTCAGCTCAGTAATTCTCTTGGTTGAATGTGTATAAATACATACACACTGGGGAAGAGAATGTTAGAAGACCACTGTGAAATTATGCATGAAATGGTTAATACCCAAGAGGGTGATGACTCTATTCTTCACTGTCACTGGACACAAATGGCTGAAGCCGGATCCCTTCTCCACTGGTGGCATTTCACTATATGGTCTGGCTCAACTCAGTAGCAAGTAAGAGAACTGCTGTTGCTGGTTGGCCCTTGGGCCATCTGAGAGACCCTTTGCTAGCATGACTTTGAAAGGATCCATGATCCTTTCTACAAATTCCTTGTCTGGAGTTCCACTCTGGTCAGTAAAATAACGAGGCCACCTCATGACGAACCCAAGGTCATCTTCATGGCGAGATGCTTACAGCCACCAAGGGATTGGTGGGTAGGAAGTGGCTTAGAGATGCCCAGTCTTCCTGAGGACCTGCTGGCTGTGTGTGGGTTTGTGTCTGAGTTTGTGTGATTCCTCTTGTTACAGAGACTCTCCCTGGTAGTATTCCTACCCAGAACTGACTGGCTCCTGTTTTCTATGTTCTTCCAAACCTATTGCTTTTTCTTTGAAATGTTCTCATACATACCCACACCCTTCAGTTTCAACCATGCAGATACAACAAGACCCCTGCCATGAGCAAACCCACTTACTTAGATGTTTTGAGGCAGCAGGAGAAGAACACATCGAAGATGCTTTCATCGGTCCCTTCTCCATTGGTGGTTTCTGGTCCATCCCTACACCTTTACGCAAATTAGGAAATGCCCTTTTCTTTCACAGAGGTGGCCCTGAGTCAGGACTTCATTCCCACTAGCTCCTTGCTGGATACCTTGGTGCACTGAGCAGACAGCGCATCTATAAATGGTGGCTTTCCCTCCCTCCCCTAGAGGTTTCTGAAGTGGTCTCCAGGGACCCCTCAAATTTTCAGTTGGCAAATCTCTCTAATATCGATTGGAAGATGGCCCAGCCAACACTGGTGTGTGTCCTCAAGGGTCCTGTTCACTACTCTGCTGCCAATATTATCTGAACTGGGGAAGATGCTGTCCCGAAGAGGATGCATGATGTCAGGGGCCAGAGGAAGGCCGGTCTTACTCCGAATTATAAGGTTGCTTTCTAGGCTCAGATCCAAGAGCTCAGAAATGTGAGTCACTTTGACAGTCCCCTTGGGAAACAGATGTGGAGACTCATCATCACAAGTGACTGTAAATACTGACAGTACGTTGTCTTGTCTGGAGGGTTCTGGGCACCAGGTAGATTCTGTATGTATGTGTGTGCATGCATGTGTGCATGTGTGTGTACGTGTCTGTCTGTATGTATATGTGTGTCTGTGTGTATGTATATGCGTGTGTTTATATGTGTGGGTGTGTGTGGTTATTTGTGCACACAGGGGCACTGAAGAGGAAGATGATGTCTAACCGAGCACATCAGTTTTAAGACTGGAAGACCTTCCATGGTGACTCTGCTGACTTTTGTGGGCACAGGCTGCCTCCCAACACCCCCAAGGCCCCCCACTTCTGCTCCTTCTTGCTGACGGTTAGCAGCAGGAACAAGGCTTGCTCTTTAAATGCATACAGAGAAAAATCTCACCACAGGCCACAGGCCTGATCTGGAAGTGTCAGTTCTCACCCCTGGAGTGCAAGCCAAGCGCCCCGCCCCCTCCCACAGATTCTCTGTGCCTTCCCAGCCTCCCTCTTGCTCTCCACCTGCAGCTTAGGCAGGACCCCCCTGGAGGTAATTAATTAATAAATCAGTGTTTGCCTTCTTCCTGGAAAAGCGATGTTTTCCCTCTGTAAGTGATAAGTGTTTCAGTGGAGCCTGGTGAGGTGTCTAAGGCAGGAGGGGTTGCTTTTATTAATCCATGCCAAGAAGACTGCAATATTATCTCCAGAAAATGAGATGGTAGGGCCTCACTGCCTCATGGTGGCAGCTGCCAGTCCCAGGGCACTAGTTTCACGAGTCCTTTGTCTACCCAAAAATGTTGCTTCCAGGGCATCTGAGTCTCTTCCTCAGTTAGTTTGCTAAAATGGGGTACTGGGGTTGACTCACATCCCCATGAGGCCTCAGCAGTAAATGTGCTGCCCATCCGTTTAGATAGGCTGTTTTTGTGAGTGATGGAAATGTGGTTGGGGACAGAGCCTTCTCTGTTCACCTGCTATAAACTCTGACACCCCAGCTACTCTTATCAGAACAGAACCATCACCTTGCCTCTGACTTACATACTGTCTGATAGTTTACCAAGTACTATTGTGTACACAGTCATTCTACTTGAGATGCTGCCTCTCTGTGATGGAGTTGGGGGCAGTTTTAATGGTCAGTATTTTCATAGGAAACAGGGTCAGAGAGATGGATGACAATTTTCTCTTCAGAGCAATAAGCACTGAGGACAGAACTTAAATCTAATTTTCTTTCTAGACCGCCTTAGGTGTTTTTTGTTCTTTTTGTTCTTTTGAGACAGGGTCTGACTGTGTAGCCCTGGCCAGCCTGGAACTTGCTATATTGACCTGGCTGGCCTTGAACTCACAGATATTCCCCCTTTCTTCTGTCTTCCACATGCTGGGATTAAAGTCATGTGACACCATGCCTGACCTTTCATTATGTCTTAACCTCTCATCCACCCATCCATTCATTCATCCATCCATCCATCCATCCATCCATCCATCCATCCATCCGTCCATCCGTCCATCTCTCCATCCGTCCATCTCTCCATCCGTCCATTCAACCATGGATCCATTTATCCATAAATTTATCCATTCCCCCAACACATAATTATTACATGTTTCGTGTCCACCATGTAGGCATCAGTAGTGAATACAATGGGCCATTCCTCACATATAGGAGCTGTGTGTTCAGGAGAGTTCTTACAGGGAACATGCTACTCTACATAGGTATGCTATGGGAGCCTGGACCTGAAACTCTATTTCGGCTTCACACCACCCCATTCTTCCTTCTGCCCACAGCTAACCGGATGGAGGCTCCTGAAAGCAGGAGCTCTCCAGCTTCCAATTTCAAATCCCTCCAGCATGGTGGGTGGGATTTGGGTAGAAGAACAGCTGTATGCTACAGATGGGATGAAGGACCCAGGTGTTTTGGGTATAGTGCCACATCAGATCCTTTGCAAACATATCTTGTCTAGTCTGATCCTCACAGTGGCTGGAGGGAGATTACCTGGATGAGGAGGTGGATCAGGGGAAACAGATTTCTGGAAGCTTCATGGTAATGAATGCTGACAGGTCTAGCCATTTCAGGAGACACATTTCTTTAAGTCCTGTGGCCTTCAAATGTCAGTTTCCCACTGAGGCAAAGGTGAAAAAAGATACTGGGTTCCATTTGGTTGTCCAGTGAGTCCCATTCAGACTTGGACTTTGGGAACTTGCTCTCAGACAAGCCCCTTCTTGATTCCCAAGCATCGCTGAGTACCATACTAAATAAAGGGAGCAAAGTTTCCTCAGAACAGTGGAAGAGTTTGGGAGAATCCAGCATCCAGATGGAAATAAGCTCCGGGGATAGGGCATAGACAGGACATCATAGGCTGTGATCTCCCCAAATTCAAGGTGGTGTAGGAGGCACAGTTAAACCTCTTGACCATTTCTGATCTGGACCTCTACCCAGTTATCTGACATAGGAAGAGTAGAAACCCAAGAGGAGAGCTGGTTTGCGGAGGGTCACGCGACTCTTACAAATTAGAGCTGAGAAGGGAAGGGAGGCAGCTACTCAGTAAGGTGGGATTCACAGGAGCTTGGGTTCCCTGGCTGGATAAGTTTAAGAAATTCTGTTCAAAACAGCTGTTTGGTTTAGAGGCTGACTGTTCATGTGATGGTGCAGTAAGGACTTGGAAAGCTGGCAGGAAGAACCTATTAAACTTCTTAAACTCGGTGTGTCCCTGTGGATTTGGTCCTGTGCCCTTCAGAGGCATAGAATCTGCTTCTAGAACCCTCTGGCCAAGCAAGAGCACAAGTACAAGGTAATATATACACTCCTGAGTCTGCCTTGCTCATGGTCACAGACTCAGGAAATGCGTGGCATCAGCACTAAATAAAGTTGCCCTCAGTCAGGATCTGGTGTGTAATGGATTTTTATGGCAGCTCTTGCAGGTTAGGCTTACCAAATCCAAGTCAGAAAAATAGATTCTTTGAGAAGGTGCTTTCCAGATAAGCCAAAGAAACGTGTACTTCCTAGGGTAAGGAACAGACGTGAAAGAACTGGAGAGATGTAACTGTATGTGGGAGGTGAGTTTGGTGTGGTAACACCCATAATCAGGCCACAAACACAGATCCAAAGTCTGGAAGGTCACTCACTGGTAGAACATATGCTTAGCTGGGTTCAACCCCAGTGCCACAAAAAGCAAACATGTCAGATCAGACCTTTTTAATCAGAAATTAAAAAGGAAAGGGCAAGGATCACTGAGCCCCTTTAGGTGAAACCTGTGTTCCTAGCTCTGGAATTGTTTATTGGATCACCTTTGTGTTTGCTGACTTTCAGTTTATGGAGACTTCCACCAGATCCAGAGTTGCCTCTTGTCCCAAAGTCCACAACAAATGGGGAACAACCACATGGAAGGGGAGTCACAGGCTTAGTGACCCCAGGACTGACACAAAGGACTCATACCTACTTCCTGTGTCAACGCTCAATGTTAGGCAATGTGGACTCCATAGGAGCAAGTCTACCATGTTGATTCCCTACCTAAGGAGCCAGGAACAAGCTAGAGCTCTTAGGGAGGCTTTCTACACTAAATGAGTGTTTCTGCTGTGGGGAAAAATTCACTGTGTGACTCTTTCCTAACAGCGTTAGGAAACACACTGCCACTCCCTACATGTTCTCGATGCTTTAGACACATTCCTACTGGACAGATATCCAATATGTTATAGAAAACAATACATATCAATTATTCAATTCAACTCTCATGTTTGGTAGGCAAAGAAACATTGTGTAGAGCTCAGAAGGAGACACCCAGCCCAAGGCTCACAAGGAGTCTCCCACTCACAATCCCAAGTGTGCTGTTGTCAAGGGTGACTGTAGTGGGAGGTTGTCACACCTGCCCCGTCCACCCCTCCAAGCATGGGCTTCCTGGCTGTGTCAGTGAAGGCCTACGCAGGGCCTTTCTTACATTTTCCTTAGATTTTATTCAAACCAGAGCAGTCATCTCCAAGAAATAAAATGGCTATTTTCAACCGGTGGCCACTGTTTTTTCTACTCCTCCCCCATGTCCCTCACCCCTACCTGCACCAACCCTTCTGATGCCTTTTGGTGGATTGGGTCACACTGGTTGAATCTGGGAAGGATGTGGGCTGAATCTGGCTCGAATTGTTACCCAGAATGCTGCTGGCTTCCCCTTTCCCATCACTGTCTAAATACATAGGCCCATCTTTCCTGGCTGAAGCAGTGCCCCAAGCCTTCCCTACCATCTATCTATCCATCCATCCATCCATCCATCCATCCATCCATCCATCCCTCCATCTTCAGACCCTATGATTCTTTAAGGGTAGCCCTGGTACATGGACAGGGCATGATGGAGCTGAATATCAGTCTTTCAGGGAATGTCAATGACTACCAGGCCTCACTGGCCTCATGGCCAAGGACAGTGATGGGATGGGCTACCCCCTGTGCCCTCTGGTGGTATAGTGCTGGTGTCAACATCTCTCAGAAGTGCATGCATGCATTGCTTTCGGTGGAACTTATGTTTACAGCAGTCAGAGTCTCAATTTCCTGTAGAAGGGACCCCTAACCCGTTTTGAATGATGAATACAGGCTAGTTCTCTCTGTCTCTGTCTGTCTGTCTGTCTGTCTGCCTGTCTATCTGTCTATCTATCTTTCTCTGTCTCTGTCTCTCTCATTCTCTCTGTTTCTGTCTGTCTGTCTCAGTCTCTCTGTGTCTATGTCTCTGTCTCTCTGTCTCTCTCTTGGTTTCTGTCTCTCTGGTAAGGGAGTACGCCCATCAGCCTTCATTCATGATACTCTTGGTATGTAAACAGAGTGACCGAGAAGACATGAAGGAATGTGGGGTGATGGGGGCTCTGAATTCTAGACTGGCCTGGATCTGGTTCTCTAGCACCTCTGTGCTGGGTGCCCTTCATCTTTGTATTTACTTTCCTTCATCCATAAGTTGGGGCCGTGCTCCACAGAGGTCCGCGGAGCAGATGATACAAGGCTCTATCCGCTCAGTGTGATGAGCTCTTGGAGGCCGTCCTGAGAACCAGGCCAGGCTTAAGGGCTGAGGACGGTGCTGGGTTCAACAATGCTCTCTTTCTAAGGGAGCTGACAGTGTCAGGGTGTTGCTCCACACCCAGTGTGGGCTCTCGCTCTCTTGCACTGTGAATGCTTAGGAGTCCTGGGCTCTGGTGGGCAAGCTGTTGAAGCAGGGCTAGCTTGAGCAGTAGGTTCTCCCACCTTTCCTCAGTGTGAGGTGCTTACCTTGGTTGGTTGATGTTAGATAAGTTTAACCCAACTGACTACTGGTCACCAGCCACTTTCCTGTGCTGTAACATGTGACTATCTCCCCTTTTCAGGTTCGCTTCCTAACTCACACAGCACTCCTATCCCACACACAGCTTCTCCTCCTGCCCTCAGGATTGTTCTCATGCCCCTGTCCTCTGTCTCCTCCTCTTGCCTTCCCTGGCCTTCACGGTGAGCTTCCATCTTCCCCAAAGGTGCTTACATTACTCTAGACCATGGCGACTCTTCCACTTCCGGATGCTCAGTGGAGCATTTGATAGGATTCCGCTTGGGGCTTTTGTTGCCTGTCCACCCCATAAACTTCCAGCAAGACCCTCAGTCCCTTGCTGGCCATATTTGGTGGAAGTAGACAGAAACACATAATATTTTATTGTGTGTGAGAGCATGAGAATCCCATGATAGCCGCTCTGGTAGCCCTCCAAGTCTCCCTGTGGTTTGAAGCTCTGTCTTGCTGAACAGTAGACATGGGTTCAGCAGAGGTTGCTTCAGGGAGAGCATTATGGAAAGATGGATCAGTTTGTTGGGGAAGACCATGGCTTGAGGTCAAGGCTGGGTGTGATACTGTCCTTGCTCAATCTTCCTAGCCTGGGCCCTTGGAAGGGACAGTACAGCTGCTTTCATGACCAGGAAGTTGGTACACCTTTGTGCAGATGCAGTGACAGGGGCCTGGACATTATGGAGGGATTCTTCATTTTATTACTCCTGTGCCCAGAGGCTAGGAGCACAAGAGACTGTGAAGGAACTTGGAACCTTTGCTCTTCCTTGGTATAGAGACCCAGATGGGAGCTGTTCAGGCCCACAGCCATTTAGTGGCAGAAAGAATCCTTTGAAGTGTGGGATAGGATGTACAAGCTCTCCTGGGTGTCTTACATAAACAGATCTGTCACAGGTAAGGCCATGTACATTGTGAGTGAATACTTAAAAGCTGCACAGGGCAGCCAGGTGTGGTGGCTTATGCCTGTAATCTCATCCCTAGGGGCAAGTGGATGTCTGAGGAGTCCATCCTGGGTTAAATGAAAACTAGAAATAAATAAAATAAAGGTGCCATTCAGAAAAGGCATTGAGTTATGAATGCTAATTTCTGCAAGGGAGCCTGTCAAACTAACATTTCCTGACCACTACCCATTGTGTGTGGGTAGAGAGTATCCCTGCCCTTCTGCTGGGCCTATGGACATCCCAGATCTCAGGTAAGAAGGTTTGTGGACCAGACCTCATCTGACCCACTAGGGGTTCTCTTTAAGAAGCAGGTTTCCATATAGAAGCTTATGGAAGAAGAAGATATTGGAAGCTCATATAGCATCCTCTTTTTCCTCAGGGATTTAGAAATGCCACTGGGGGCTCCCTTCTCTTTCTTTCACAGTCTCATTTCCGGTTTGGGACATGATACCTGCTCTCCATCTAGCAAGACCTCAGTTTGCCCTCACACTGTGTGACCCCTGTCATCCACTCTAAAATGCCTCTTGACCTTGATGGGTTCTCCAGGTTTCACACGTCTACCTGGGATGATGTTCAGGTGTTCTGGAGCACCGTCTGCTCTGCAGGGCTCAGTGGGGAAGTGGCCAGTAAGGAGAGGAGGGACTAGCAGTCATGAGCACCGCTATGGTCCACCTAAGCCAGACTGGAATCTGAAAGGCCAAATGCAAATCCTGTCCCTGCTGCTCAGTCCCCTGTGGCCCTGTAGCCTTTCTGGATCCTGTCAACTGTTTTACTTTCTTTTCCCATTTCTGTGATAAAATATTCTGACCAAAGCCTCTTAAGGGAGAAAGTGTCTCAGCTCACAGCTTGAAAGCATACTCTATCAGGGTGGGAAAGTCAAGGTAACCGGAAGTTGAAGCGACTGTAGCAGTCAGCAGAGGGCTATGAATACACAACCCTCCTAGCTGATTTTCTCCATTTTTATGTATCCCAGGATCTCTCATCAAGAAAACTGTCCTCCCCACAATTAAGGTGTGTCTTAATTAGTTCAACTAAGCTTAATCCCTCTAGGTGTGCCCTGAGGCCCATCTCCCAGATAATTCTAGACCCTGTCAAGTTGACAGTTTACACTGTGCATGACCAACAAGATGCCTACTATCTGGCGGGGACACAGGAGGCTCTAATGGAAGCCCTCACTGGGCTGTCTTCAGCAACATAGGCAGCAGATAGGGTCTGAATTAGGTGATCCATCTCCCCCACTAACTTCCTGCTGCCCCTAGGGAGCACATATCTTGTTGTATAGCAGGCTACCATTGATGTTCTGCCTCCAGAATATTCTTCTCACTTGGCTACAAGTGACTAGAAATGGTGAGACAAACAGCCCCATCCCCTGTACAGGGAAGACTTTAAACGGTAAAAAATGGTGTCCTGAAGTGGTGGTACATTCTCTGATGTCATTGTGGCAGCATGATATTTCTGGGACACTAGCAAACACAGTCCTCCTCTAGGGTCTATAGCCCTGGCTAGTCATGTCTCCTGCCTAAGCAGGACCATTGTCCTCTATCTCTTCTGCCAGCTGTCCCTGAAAGTCACCTGTGCTGGTTCAGTCCTGCCGTACCTCTCTCCCTCCCTGATGCCCAGGTGGTCCCTGGAGGATCATGACTCTCCATCCTCCACTCCCCGTGGGCCGGCTTGAGTCTGAGCTTCATTTCCCTCTCACCTCATCGCTAGTAACACAGAACTTTCTACTCAGACTGATCAAACGGAGTGCAGTTTTAACCGGCTGGAAGCATGCTTGTACCAGTCTAGCACCCCATCCACACACCATCCCCAGTCCCGACAATCATGAAATTCAGATCCCTTCCAGGTCCCATCATTGCACACGAGCATCTGTGGATCTCAGTAATGATCCCCACAGTGTTTCTGCAACAGCCAAGGGCAGGAGCATTCTTTTAAAACGATGTCCTGGTGGAGGGTGCCAGGGGGACTCTCTGAACATGGGGCATTCAGTGGATAAGGGCGTCTTAGGCATGGACTTTGCTCCCCATGTGCTATGAGTTTCATGCTTAGCCTCACTCAACTTCTGGAGGCACAAGATCCCGGGTGTTAGAAACTCAAACATGTCCCTCCCTGACAGAGCTCAATTATCCCACTTAACATCAGCCCAGACTTACTGGACTGCAGCACATTCCCCGTTAGTCCTCCCTGAGCCTCCCAGGAAGAAAGCAGGAGTCTTGAGCCCCACATTTCCAGGGAGCTATACAACCATCTCTATTACTTCTTGCTGTGCTCCAAGGACTGAATTTCTTTATACCCTGTATAAAGATGTCTGATACCCTGATGTCTTAGTTCGGGTTTTATTGCTATGAAGAGGCACTACGGCCAAGGCAACTCATAAAGGACAACATTTCACTGGGACTGGCTTACAGTCTCAGAGGTTCAGTCCATTACCATCAATGTGGGAGCATGGTGGCAAGCAGACAGACATGGTGCTGCAGAAGGAGGTAAGAGTTCTACATCTTGATCGTAAGGCAGCAGAAGGAGACTGTGTGCCACACCGGGCATAGCTTGAACATAGGAGACCTCAAAGCCTGCTCTAACAGTAACACATTTCCTCCAACAAGGCCTTAAACCTCCTAAAAGTACCCTTTCCTATGGGCCAAGCATTCAAACATATGAGACTATGGGGGCCATGACTATTCAAACCACCACACTTGGACACTGGGGCTGGGCAATTCTTTGGACAGTTTGTGGTGTTCATCTTGGTGTTTTTAGCAACGTCTCTGGTTTCTCCTCACTACACACCAATGGTCAACCTGCCCTGGTTTCAATAGCTGTAAATGTCCTTAGATATTACCAGATGTTCTCTGGGGACTCAGTCTCCTCTGGTGGACATAGGCCACCCCATCCTAGCTGAGTGTACAGTGCGGATGCTGTCAGCCACACGAGTTACATGCAACCCTCATGGCAAGGCTCCGAGGCCTCCGTTCAGCGTTATCCCTGCTAAACAGATGAACCTGCTGGGACTGAGCACATTAGCTTGCTTCTCTGCAGTTAGGAAACAATAGACCTGGGACTCTAACCTGAGGCTGTCTGATGCTTGTCTCTGCTTTTTAGTGTGTATATGTGAGAAGTGTTAAATAGTCTTCATGTGGTAGTGCACATAACCACACTAATACGCCATTCAGTAATAAAAGGCAGTGTCTTTTGATGTGGAGAGCTCTAATTAAATTGGCATAGTCAAGAACAGAGGAAACATCTGCCTCCTTATCTTCAGTCATTGCTGATAAAGGTAAATATGATCACGCATTGAAGCATAGGTCAATCCTGTGGTTCTGACATAGTAAAGTGATTTCCTTCTAGCATTAAATATGTTCACATAACCTTCATATGAATGTGAGTAACTATTTCATCAGCATATCCTCTCCCTAGGTGATCCCTTTGCTCTTGCGGGCATCTGTGTGAGAGAATCCAGCAGCCTGGTCTGTCTTCCACCCAAACAGACCACAGAGATTAGGTCCCGCCTCCCTGTTCCACAGAGTGGCTTTGGGCACATTGTTGAACCAAACTCATGCCTTTCCCAACATCACCAATTTTAATTTGTTCTCCTCTGGCACACATCATGAATATTACGACACAAAGCTAGACCTCCTGCCTTCTACCAAAGGTTTTTGATTTTAACCAGGATTCTTAGCTCTTTCCACACACTCTGTCTTCTTGGGGCAGAGGACCTCCTGCATGTGCACCTGGGAATTCGCTCAGGTTTGCACTGGGAGATGTGGCTTGTTTAGTGTCCAGAGCTAGAATCCCTAGTTCTGAATTCTCTTCCTCTAGGCCTTTCCAGGGCCAGATGGTGAAGAGAAGTGATGGTGATGCTGTTCTTCTGCAGAGATTGCCTGACTTGGGGTGCATATTGGTAACTATAGCCATGATAACGCTGATAACCCTTGGCTAGGAACATAGTATTATCGCTCACCCTTGTTCTGTGGAGCCCATTCATGCAGGTGTGGCTTGCTGATCTTGCCTTGTCTTTCTCTCTGGTATCTATGGACTCAGGTGAGACAGCCTGGCCAGCTTGGCTTTATTCCACGTGACTTCCTTATGTGAGCTCAGCCTTGCTCACCAGACAGGAGCAGGAAGTTGCAAGAGGAAAGTGCAAGATGCTCGGAGGCCTAGGCTCAGAAGTAGAGTAATTTCTGCTCTTTTCCACTGGCCAGTACGTCACCAAGCTAGCCATGGCTCCTGGTAAGGAGGAGCCCTCCTCTCCTGATCAGGAAACTGGAGAGCTACATTACAGCCAGTGGGGCAGGGGTGGGTTGCGTCAGAAGCCATGTTGTTCTGACAGGGTGCTATTCTGGCCTTCAGGTTTAGCCATGGGGAGCTCAGAGTTCATCAGTGAAAGGGGGAGGGAAATAGTATCTGTACAGAGATTCTGGTCACCTGGATATAGTACAGATTCCTGTCACCTCTCAGGATGCAAGCTCAGCGAGGGTATGATCATTGTCCCTCAACATTCCTAAGATCTAGCATGTGGCTGACTCACAGTAGAGTCTCTGCTAACAGTAGCTAAGTTTAAGCTTAATCCAGTTCATTCACATCAACTCATCTCAACAGAACATGATTTCATTGGTCCTCGTTAGTCCCTGCCCTCTATTGGAGTCAGCTCAGTCCTGAGTCTGGCTGTCAAGATCATGTCCAAGGATAATCATGTTTGTTATGGGGCTGTAGGGAAGGGATTTGAACAGCTTTAGAAATGCCAGCCTAGCACACTCCACTCAGCCCGAGATGGCTTGAGCCACCAGAGGAAGGGTGTGGCAGAGGCTGGAAACTCTTTGCAAGGTCTTGGCATGATGTGGCTTGGGTGGATTTTCAGATGTTTTAGTTCAGCCAAATCCAGCAGGTGTCTGAAGCAGCCTGCTGGCGCTCCTTTCCGTTGGAAGCCCGAGCTCTCTGGAAAGGAAATCTGAGACTTGCTTGAGAGTCACCACAATGCGGTCTGTGTGAAGGCGGCTATGTCAGCACGGCCTTTCAAAGTCCTAGATTCTTAGAAACAGGACGCTGCCTTGCCAAGAGTCAACGAGCTTCACCTCCCTTGGGCTAGACCTGCGCTCAGGCTTGGTGCTGGTCGGGAGATCTCACTTCTTCCTCAGTGTGGAGAATGAAAGAAAGGTCTTAGCTAGATGCCATTCCGGTTTCACATCCCTGGCTACAGCCCTTCCTGGGGAGGAAACCAGGTAAATTGGGGTTACACTGTAGCCTCCTAATGGACATGATTACCCTTGGTCATGGCCTTGACAGCTAAACTGTGACCTGAACACCATCCTTTGCTCCTCTTGGAATAGATAGGGCAGAATTCAATAGGCAGCAGGTACTTCATGAAGAACATCAAAATCAAGTTTTTTTTTTGAGGGAGTTGCCAAGTCCTGATCAGAGCATGCCAGATGAAGGTGTGCAACTTACAGGTGACAGTAGTGACAGAGAGGACTGTGTAATGATATGCAATGGCAGGGTATGCGTGCACATGCATGTTCACAGTATGTGGGCAAAGCTTTCATGCACACATTGTGAGGTGGGAGGGTGTGTTTGTGGAAAGGTTGTGTGTACATGTGTGGTGAAGTGTGTATGTGTGTGTATATATTTGTGTGCATGTGTGCATATATGTTTGTGTGTATGTGTGATCATGGTGAGATAGGAATGTGTACATGTATGTGGTCATGGTGAGGTGGCAAAGGAAGGAAGCAAGCAGGGAGGTAAGAAGAACAAATACCAGGAGATCAGATATGACTGTCAAGTGTCTGTCAGGTTCCCTAAGCCTCTCCAAAGCTACTGATAGGATCTACTCCTTCTAATCCAGAAGGAGCACCTCAGATCCAGCCCCAGGTGCTCAGGTGGAGTCATGAGGCTAACACAGGTGAGACAGCTGCCAATGGTGCTGGATGGTGTTCTTCAAAACACACAGTGGTATGGCCTGAGCTTGCCGGCTAAGACAGCTGAAGAAGAGTGGGGGGCGGGGAGCAGAGGCGGGTTCCAGCTCAGCCGGCATTTCAAGGTTGGTAGGACTTGGTAGGGAATGGCTGCCATCGATCACCGCTACCGAACCAAGAACCTGCTGCTTGGCTCCTAGGGATTTTATGGAGACCACTGTCTCTCTGGCTTCTGTTCTTTCTCCTCTGATCTACATCTCAAAGGAGGTATGCCGCTAACCACCACCTAAGCCTCACAGGGAGGGCAGTGACTAGAAATTTTACTATGCCAAAAAGCCCCCAAGAGCATCTGGCAGAGAGCAGAGCTAGATGTAGTCCTAGAGATCCCGATGATGACAATTCACATGGGACATGGCAATGTGTAGCCAACAGAGTCTTAGGTTCTGAGAAACTGCATCAAGTTTCATGATTGACAAAATGCCTTCAACTGTTAGGATGCTCCTTAGAACTCACTTGGCACCCTGTGGGATGGCCCAGATGTGCTCACTGTTAGCTGAGTATAGGCACATGTCCTGGAGAAGGGTCAGCTCAGGGTCACACAGCAGGGATGGAACTGGGGTGAGAGAATAGACACTTGACACCAGGGTAGTGCTCCCAGGTAATGCTTGTAGTCAGTGCTCCCAGGCAGTGCTCACAGGTAGTGCTCACAGGCAGCTGAGAAGAATAGTCTACCCTGGGCATGGACAGTCCTATGCTAGTGTCCGTGGATACAGGGATCCTGCTCCTTTCACCAAATACCTCCCAGCAGAGTTTGACAGGACCCTTGGGACTATGGGCTCTGGAGTTGGGTGAAGGGATGTGACTTCCTGGGGAGGGCTTGTTTTGTCTGATGTACTCATGTTGCTATGGCTACAGACGGTCTTGAACAGATCTTGGGGGCTCTGCGACAAGAACAGGTTGGCTCTGAGAGGAGAGGAAGTGGGGACAGATGAAGCAAGAGTCCAAGTTGTCTTGACTAGTTGTCTTGACTAGCCCTCAGGCCTGTGTTGGTCTTTTTTCGTTGACAGGACCAACGAAGCTTAGAGAATCATGAAACTACAGTGGAGGATATTTCATTTAGTGCATGAGGAAACCAACCATAGCCATAGAGGATGACTGAAGCACAGATAACCCCCCAGGTAGACAGCCCCTCCTAAACTGAGCCATATGCTGACATCTGGGGGAGACTTTCCCTGTAGGGAACAAGGAATAGTTCTGTGCCAGACTCAGTGCTCAGAGTCATAGACACAGGCTTGGAGCTTGTGCTTGGTCCCCTGGGAACTGCTTGGTCCTATTTAGGGGAAAGGGCAAGGCTGCTCCACATAAGCCCTGTCTGAGAACAAAGATCTCAGAGCTGTATGCCCATGACCAGGGAGATGGCATCTGCCCACCATCCCCTTACACTCTGTGTCAAGTATCACCAACAGTGTTCACACTCGGGCTAGTTCAGCTAAGCCATGTTCCACGGCTCCTGCTGAGCTCAGTGCTTCAAGCTGCCCTCCCTTGCCTCTGGGTACCCTGCAGGCTTGGGGTTTCCTGTGCCTGTGATAGCTCATTCTGTGGGACTGGTCCCACTTCCAGGCCATCTGAACTTCAAGGAGTCACAGCATGTCACCTAGCAAAGGCCCTGCTTTCCCAGGCTTGAAGAGAGCCAAGCTGAATGCACCTGGCTTTTAGGTCTTCCATCAACACTGGATGGAAACACAATCCAGCCCATGGTACTCTCCATCCCCCATTCTCCCCTTCACCCCTCTTTGTGAACCCAAACCCATACTCATGGGACAGCTGACTGAAGGGTGGTAGCTGTGACCCAAGCCACATGTCTCATTTCTATCCATAAACATGCCAAGCCAGTTCCCCTTTGATTTCCGATCCATTTGTTTCCATGACGATATTGAAAGCTTCCTTATGGCACGTGCCAGCTGTCTGGTGAAAGTCAGCTTCATTACAATTGAGCGTCCTTCATCTATCAACCTAGGTGACCCCATCACAAAGGCATACACTTTAGGAGAGCCCCCTGACCCCTGGTGAGTCTTGGTCCCTTCCTGCTCCTCCTCTTTCTAAGCAATCACAAACCATTTCAAATTCTATCATCCGTCAAGGAGTTTTATATTCCCACAGCAAGTTCTGGATTTCATCACTTATCATGCAAGAAAATTTAAATACAGTTTATAGTCTGCAGCACCTGCAGGATTCTTGATTCCTCGGAACATCCCGGTGGACCCAGGCACATTTGCAAACTCTTTCACACCACTGAGCTACCGTTGCACAAGCTGAATGATGTGGGTGCAACCTGGTCCTGAATGGCTCTGTTACTTTCACTGATTGATGAATTCTTACTAGGGAATTGTAGGAAGTGTAGGGCAAGGGTGGAGCTGACAGGTCGGAGACACCAGATACCGTTAGGACACACTGTGCTACCCTACTCTCAGAATGCAATGGCACTGATGCTAGACCCATTGTAGGGCTAGAGAAAGTGAGGGTGAAGAAGGTCAGAGAATTTAGGTGAGATGCTCCAGGTTGCGTGGCCACACGACAGATACTGAGCTCACATCCAGCTCTGTTGAAGCTTATCTTTCCATGGTACCCACAGGATAGAGCTTAACTTCAAGAGAGTGTTGTATGCATAGCTTAATCTATGTTAGATTAAGATTATCGTGGGTTTTTATTTTTCAGATAGGACTTTGTTCCCAAATGATAGCTTGTTACTTCTGGACACATCTGTTGTGCATTCTCTGGGACACAGGGGAGCTCAAACACTTTGTCAAGTGCCTGGAAGTCACTCTTTAGCTCTAAGGGTTCTTCAGAAGTTGCAGGGTGGGGGTGAGACTGGGGCCAGAGAGACCATCTGTGCAGCTGCTGGAAGCCAGGGAGGGCATGGCAGTTGGATGGTGGACTGGCTGAGCATGCCAGTGTGACGGTGGGGCTGCCGAGGAAGCACACACAGCTGAGGCAGGGGGATGAAGTGGTTGATGGGATGGTTACAGGAAGTGGAAGAAACCATAAAAGCAGGTGAAGAATTGGCCAAAGAGAAAGAAGATGAGACAGCAAAAACAAAATACCAATGGGATCCAGAGCCCTGAACCGCAAGGGGGAACCAGGGGCTGGAGGGAAAGAAGCCTGCTTTGAACGAGTCAAGGCCAGTGTTGTGATTAAAGAGATACAGGAATATGTTCTATTGGGGTGTAGTGAGGTGTGGGGAAAGGGGGTGCCTCAGCGGGCCCAAGCCGAGGCATCCCTCCCCCCTGAGGGACCAGACACACAATGGCATAGTATAGAATAGAGTTTATTCAGGGCCTAGAGAAGGGGGTTAAGAGGGTAGTAGAGGCAGAGAAAGGCAGAGAGAAGGAGAGAGTAGAGAAGTAGAGGCCGGCCATGACCAGTTGGCGATAGGAGAGAAGGGAAGGGGGAGAGAGAGGAACAAGAGGGCAAGAGGCAAGAGAGAGAGGAGGGGGCAAGAAGCCCCCTTTATAGTGGGCCAGGCCTACCTGGCTTTTGCCAGGTAACTGTGGGAAGGGGCTTACCTGGCTGTTGCCAAGTAACTGTGGGGTGGAGCTTAAACAGAATCCTAACAGCTAGTATATGTGTGGTTAGGAATAGAGCTTCTTAAGGTCTGGAGAGGGTGACAGTTTGGGGATGCTGATGACAGAGGAACCCTTCTTGGAAGTGTTGATATACAGACCTTCCAATGTAGCTCTTCTAGCAATGTAGTCTTCTTTGCAAGACCACCTTTACACATACATGTAGTAAAAAATATTCAAAATCCTGGCCCGGGCTTCTTCTCTGCCGTAGACCATTTATGTTCATGGGTGAAAGACACATGCAGCCTTTCTATTTTTAAATACGCTTTAGGCAGCTCGATAGCTGGGCAGCTGCCTACCCTCCATGCTGTTAGAATCTACCTTCCATAACCCCAAGTTACCACTATTTACTGTGCTGCTCTTAACCCAGTTGGGCAGATCTCTGGACCACGTTCTCCTGGTCCTTAGCCGGTGGCAGCTCTCCTTCTCCCTCCTGCATGTTCTTTTTGTTCTTTTTACCATGATGGCTTCTTTTTCTCCCTCCTCCCTCTGAGTGGTCCTCCCCTCTCTCACCCCCACCCCTACCCCTACTCCCACCCCAAGTCCACAAAACCTCAACCCCACCTATATCTCCTCTGCCCAGCTATTGGCTGTCAGCATCTTTATTCACCAACCAGAACTAACTTGGGTGGGGGATCCCAGGGGCTATGTGCAGACTCCAGGTTCTGCCCCCCCCACTCAGTGTTATAATTGACAGTAAAAGACAAAACCTCAACACATACACCCTCACTTGTGCACCAAATTCTTCCTTCTTCTCCTATGTAATACACCCTCATATACACGTGTCTACTCATAATGCATGGGCCTTTAGACTCCTATACCTACCTCCATATTCCCTGTACGCACGTATCCACAGCCACCACATACATGCCTTCTCACATGGCAAATGCTACAGGTTCTAATCAGCTCCTGTTTCATACATTCATCCCTTCACAGTCGCCTCAGATAGGGGTCATTATGAGGGAACTGATGCTGGAAGCTACGTCATAGCAACAGCCAAGTGGTCCGTAGGGTGTTAGCCCAGCTCCTCACTGCTGTTGACCCTGTGGACACTGGCTGGAGACAGGAACTGAAGAGGAGCATCTGGAGTTCTTGGAGCACTCTAGTCTACAATTTCAGGCCTCTGGTACCCACCAGGCAGATGGCTTGGGAATGTAATTAATCTCAGAACTATAAGAATGGAAAGGTGTCCTGGCTGGTTTTGTGTGTCAACTCGGCACAGCTGGAGTTATCACAGAGATGAGAGCTTCAGTTGGGGAAGTGCCTCCATGAGATCTAGCTGTGGGGCATTTTCTCAATTAGTGATCAAGGTGGGAGGGCCCCTTGTGGGTGGTGCCATCCCTGGGCTGGTAGTCCTGGGTTCTATAAGAAAGCAAGCTGAGCAAGCCAGGGGAAGCAAGCCAGTAAGGAACATCCCTCCATGATGGATCATGATGTTTTGTGCAGGAATAGAAACCCTGTCTAAGACAAAAGGGTTCTTCACTATGCTCTGTGTGCAGATGAGGGGACCAAGGTTCAGAGAAGGCCTGCCAGGCTGTGACAAGTTGGGGACTGAAACCCCAGATATTTTTGTTTGAGTCAGGGTCCCTTAGAGTACCAGGCTGGCAAGTTGGAGTTAGATGTGGCCTCCACTTGTGAGGTGCATGGCACACTGCTAGCAGCAAAAGCCGGCACCACTCTGTGCTCCCCACCTGTGCTCCCCACCTGCCCTGAAGTGAGCTGGCTCTGCATCTGGGGCAGGATGGCCTCTGGCAAATGCTAGGGAAAGCAGGTGCCAGGCAGCTGTGGGCCTGACCTGATGGGACTACACAAGGATTGGGTAAAGAAAGGGTAACTGTCCTTCCCGTCATGGCTCTGTTTCCCTTGGCTACAGAACTCGTGCTTGTGAGTTATCTAAAACTTCTCTGCACTTGACTTTTGCCCCTGCCTCGACCACCACCTGGTGGGAAATGAGTTTTATAAGTTATATCTTACCACGAAAAGCTCTTTGGCTTTCGTTCAGCCTGACTGGCCATACTTGAGACCTGTCTGAAGTCCTGGGATTAGTTACTGCCACAAACTCATGCCTGCCTTTTCCAGTGTCACCACAGCCCTTAACCCACAATGCGGGGAACCAGCTCTGCCCTGGAAGTCCTGCCTCCAGCCTCCTGTCAATCTTTTTGAGGAACCCTGTTCCTCCCCCCCACCCCTTTAGCAGCTCTCTAACATCAGCATGGCTACTGATGGCTGGCCTGGGATGGACTCTTGCTTGATCATGTCCATGTTTTTCCTCTCTGGGATAGACAGTTTATTGTTATTACTGTAGTTACATGGCTTTACTTCTCCACACTACAAAATCACCAAGAAATTTGACAGGTATCATTTCTAATCCCACCACCTGTGAGTCCACCTCAGCCTGTTACTGTTCTTCCAGCTAGATTTCACCCCCAGGCAGAGGAGGGCTTGTTTAGTTTTGTTTTGGTTGGTTTTTTTTTGTGGCTGGAGGCTAATCCCCTCTAATGCCCAGGGCATTTTCAGACCTGAGGCTCCAGCGCAGTGGTGGCTTGCATGGGAAGAAATGAGTCACAGCTGTTATTCAGAGCTGGATTTTTAAATTAAGAGCAAGGGAGCAGTTGCTGGGAGCTGGCGTAGGACTCCAAACCTTGAGGTATATCAAGTAACTGCTGCATGGAAGGAATTTGCATCCTACGAGATCCACCCCTCTAAAAATCCCAGGCATTACATCATCAGCAGTGTCACAAGGCATCCTGGAGGCCTGCCTGCCTTATTGAGAAGAATTGGGGGTGGACAGTGTCTCCAGGGTGGCAAGGATCCAGTGGGGCTGAGAGGAAAGCCTTCCTAGGGGCCTCTGGGCTGAGCTGTGACATCCAGGTCAGCTTGGGGGATGAACAGGAAGTATTCAATTCTGCTCTAAGGGACAGTGACAGCCACAAAGAAGGTGAGTGCATCTTTCTGGAAGCAGGCCCTGCTTGCCATGTCCCTACAATCTCCTTCTCTGAGCCATAGCTAGCCTTGGACTAACCTGGTCTCCTGCTGATCTGCTAGGTACCAGCTTGATACATCATGTTAGGTGATAGCTCGTAAGCACTGGAATGTCTGTAAGCACTCCACACTTGGAGCTGGGAAGTCATGACTTACATTCCCAGTCTGGTCCATCAAGGCCATGGGTAAAGTCATTGGGAACATCCCTATGGGCAGGCATTGTTGGGTGAAGTCCTGGAGCACATGTGAGACCAGGGGTTTGATTCCCTAGCACAGGGGAGAAACAAGAATGATCAGCAGATAGCCTGCAGGTTATACATTTTATACTTTAAGGGTCAGGATGATAAAGGGACATGCTAGGAGGTGCCTTGCCAGGTCAAGACACTGATCTAGACACCCACCATTATGGAGGATATTGTAATAAATCCTTGTTTGGCTGACAGGATCTTCTAAGAAGGAGGGGTGGGAAGGGATCTGAGGATACTTTGAGGATAATTACCCAGCTCAAGGTTCCCTGGCAAGGGAGGAGAGACTGAAGTCGTAGGCTCCCACCTGCTGCTGACTGGGCTGAATTAATGCCGTGGAGAACAACCAGATCTGAGGGTCCAGGACTGTCCTGGTGTTGGGTGGCACTAGCTTTCTGACATTCATTTACTTTTTATCTAGGTCTGCGACTCCCTATTTAGAAAATGGTGCATCACCGTAAAAGGCCCCTTCAGAATCTCTCCTCCCCTGCTTTAAGGCATTCTGGAGGTCACGGATATTATGTTTCATGGTGGCATTGTCATTTCTGATTGTGCTCCCTCTGCTGAAGGACCCGCTGGTCAAACCAGCTGTACTGCACATGCGTGCTTAGCTCCATGAAGTTGTGCGTGATTGTCTTCATGGTGCCAAGCAGAGTTGTCAGTTGTCTGGGGTTGTGCCTTCCTATGGCCATTGCCAAACTGTTCCTCTTGAAGCTCACCCCAAGTTACAGTACTACCTGCAAGTTGTGGGTGCAGATGACTTATTTCTAGGGTGAGAAGTGGGCACCCTTTGGGGGGGCGTGGCCCTCAGGCCCTTTTCTGGCCCTAAGAGCTTAGTCAGGCTTGGTCCATGCTGCTCTCCTGCACCTCAACCTCCAACCCTTCCT